>OY754972.1:15644005-15981505 GCA_963576475.1 Molanna angustata
TCGTAGAAAATAGTTTTCATGGCTGTATTGAGTGTTTTTTTAAAGAAAAAAATGTTGTTTTTATTAGATACTAATTTAAAGTATGTGGTATTCGCACATAAATACCATCAGTCAAAAAATACAATAGATGTTTCGAATACCTTGGGTAACTAAGGGTTAAAAAATATTTCAATTTGTTTTCCACGCTTATTATGTAGATGCCTACCTAATCAATTAAACGTGTCCTCTCATAAAGATATAGAATTTTCTATCGGTTAAAAACAGATTATTTTTTAATGTATAAACATAAATAAATTGATTTACATCCGTGAATAATTCACGGAATGTAAATGGTTAATCGAAAGCTTAGGAAGATGTGTTTAACAAAATCTATGGATATATGGATATGGATATTTCCTTGTTTTCCTTCATTTCTTTGAATTATTCTTAAGCTCACTTTTTATTTATTTTTTTTCTTCTATTTTCTCGTGTTTTTTTTTTCATTGTTTTCGAAATAACGATGTTTTGTCCTACGTTAGATAAAGTTTCGTGCTCATTTTCATAGATGGTGTAAGTACATAATTTCAAATTACTTTCAAGCATTATGATAACAACGCACAAGATAATTTATTTACAAGTTTCAAAGTATGATTGATAAGGAAACTCAATAAAGTGGCATTATTGGTGAACGTTGCGCAAGCGACTTCAATAGATCCGGTAAACCAGCCGATGCACAGATAGGTAAATGACTAATCTAGCCGATCAAAATTATTTCTACAATAATATTCGTTGAAAATTAGTTATAGTTTTATTTGATTGAGCACTTAGTCATCAGTAATGCTTGTATTTAAATTAATGTAGGCTGATAATTTCAATATGAATATTTGTATTTCGGGTCAGTACAAAGTGGTACCAAAAAAAACTCAGTCTACAATCAAAAAACTTACGTTAAATCACTACAAACATTCACATTCTACCATATTAAATACATAAAAATATTAAAAAACTTCTTCTTCTTCTTCCTTTTCATAGATCCGAAGATCTGATTTTACCGCTATTGTGTGTCCTGCGATGTGGACTGCCAACTGTCTCGCCATCTCTTTGGAGGTCTTCCTGGTGGCCTTCTTCCAGCTGGGTTCTCCTGGAGAGCGATACGTGGGAGACTATTTTCAGCCATTCTGTTTAGATGTTAGACCTATCCATAATTAAGTAAAAATGGCTCACAGAACCGCTAATAAAGCCTCGGATATTAAAAAAACAATTTAAGTAATATCACAATAAAACTGATAATAACATAATACGGGGCTTGCTATCTGTGGCATCATTTTGCATTTTTCGTTTGAATTGGGCTTGCTGAGAGCCTTCGTAACCCCATTCATTAGTCAACATTAATGTGGCGCGCTCTTCTTGGGTTTAGTTATTTAAAATATCCTTCAAATAAGTTAATAATCGTGTAAAAATATGATCTAATAAATCTTTAATTCAATTTCAGTACAACTGAATTTAATTTAGTTATTTCAATAAATTCCAATTTATCGTTGAAAGTAGGCAAGTTTTGTCGTTTCATTTAATCAAACATAAACCTTCGGGTAATGTCGTTAACTTTTGAACAACATGAAGACAGTAAAACAAAGCAAAAATTAATTTATTTTAAAATTAACACAATATGTAAAAAAAATGGTTACATAGAACTAATATAGTCAATGGACCCAAATACGCGGCCAATTTCTGCATGGTTTTACTGTTGAAGTACAATTATTAAAAAAACAAAAGGAAAAACAGCTGGGACTTACCCCAAAGTACAACTTATTTATCAGAGATTATTTATTAATGCCTAAAAAGTTACAAAATGAGATACATACACATTTTCTGTTTGCAAAAATATTAACTAAATTTAAAATAAATTCAATTATTCAACAAATTTAGGGGGTCTTACCTGCACTTTCAGAATCCATAACAGTTTTAATAGGTAGTGACCAAACAAGCAATGTTAACAGTTTTACAAATAACTTTTTACAAAGATTCGTGCGCTACAAAGATGATGAGGTTTCGGCTGAAATGCTAGTAGACGAGGGTATAGATGGACTCGAGGAGGAGTTGATTATGGTTCAGTAGCTATTCATCTGTATGGGGGTATATTTTATTTTAACTTGGGACAATTTTTTTTATGACAGGTTAGATTCGGCTAATACCAGTATGTGCGATGACAGATTTTATGACAGGTTAGATTCGGCTAATACCAGTATGTGCGATGACAGATTTTCCTGGTTGTTATATGATATGTATCGCAACTTTGTCTTAAGTTTAATAGAAGAGTAAACTGAATAAATGAATATGAAGTCAAAATCGCACATCACATGACGTGAGTGTGACATTTATACTCATTGCTTACTCCAAATAGATTATTACTTCAGTATTACCTTAGTGCTTACACCAAATAGAGGAACGTCAGTGTCATTTCAGTGCTGACTCCAAATAGAGGATCGTCAGTGTCATCTCAGTGCATACTCCAAATAGAGGAACGTCAGTATCATCTCAGTTATTCTTCCAAAAGAAGAACGTCAGTATCATGTCAGTGCTTATTCCAAATAGAGGAATGTCAGTGTCATCTCAGTGCTTATTCCACATAGAGGAACGTCAGTATCATCTCAGTGCTTACTCCAAATAGAGGAACGTCAGTATCATGTCAGTGCTTATTCCAAATAGAGGAATGTCAGTGTCATCTCAGTGCTTATTCCACATAGAGGAACGTCAGTATCATCTCAGTGCTTACTCCAAATAGAGGAACGTCAGTATCATGTCAGTGCTTATTCCAAATAGAGGAATGTCAGTGTCATCTCAGTACTTATTCCACATAGAGGAACGTCAGTATCATCTCAGTGCTTACTCTAAATAGAGGAACTTCAGCGTCATCTCAGTGGATACTCCAAATAGAGAAACGTCGATATCATCTCAGTGCTTACTCCAAATAGAGGAACGTCAGTATCATCTCAGTTATTATTCCAAAAGAAGAACGTCAGAATCATGTCAGTGCTTACTCCAAAAAGTGCTTATAATACCATACAGTTATATTTTCATATGGGTATTGTAAGCTCAACTCAACATGCAATCTACTTATCAACTGGTAATAATATACATAAATAAACGTTTTTATTCGTGTATCACTTTATATGGCTTATTTGATATATCGTAGCCTCATAATTATTAATGTGTGATTGACGTTTCATTGTATCGATCATACATCAGAGTATGTAGGTGGGTATAATAATAATAAGTGAAGCATAAAGCAATTTAAGTGCTGATTATTGTTAGTGGGTTGCCGCCTGGAGAAGGGGCGGTCGGATACTGATGCGCCACAGCGGGAAAATGAGGCCTCGCACGTTCCATTAGTTTGCGTCGGGACGCCGCCGACGTCAATGGAAAAACCGAGGAAAAACGGATGGGAATTTTCACGACAAAATAAAACGAGGCAGCTGTGGCCAACACTTAACTCTTCACTGCATAATTTCACTTCGTGAAAAGTTAACTATTCATTTACGTGAACAAATTTACAGTGTTCTTAATTTGTCAAAAGTTTATATACATTCTTTTACGTCCATTATTCACATAAAGACCAAAATATAGATACCTACTTATATTTAATGTGACTTAAATGTATAAATCTTATTGAAATGAGGAGATGATATACTTATTTTATTTCTTTAACTTCATGTACAATATCTCAATATCTCAAGAATAAGGTTATTTTCTTGTCAAATCACGGTCTGCTTCTTCGATTTGCTGAACGTACCACACTAGCTATTCCCATTCATTCTACTGAATTTCTCAGTTCCTCTTTTCAAGTAATATCAGCAAGACTATGGAACACCTAAAGTAATGATACTACGACGTCTCAAGCGATTAAACTTAAAAAAAAACTATGCTTTTTACGTGTCTAATAATTCTTAACTGACACCCCATATACATCCTCCCTCTCCTCCCTCAACCTCTATTTCCTCTTTGTTGCTGTGAATTTACTCTTAATATTCTTTTCGTTTCTTATAAATTTAATGTACATACCAATATACTATTTGTGACCTCACGTTGCTTTGGTTGGTTGGAAGAAGTTGCCTTGTGGCAATAAACCCGCCATTGTACACAGTACTGTACATAAAGTTTAATTAATAGAAAAAATACAATAATGTTTACAATGGTGGATTTATTGCCGTAAGGCAATTTCTTCCAACCAACCAAAACAACGTGAGGATAAACATAGTGAAGTGGTAGGTATACTAAATTTATAATTAAAATATCAAATAAAAAGACAAACAGGTAACATTATTAAATGTTAATACACAGCAACAAATAAAGGAAGGGGTAGTGGTTGTGGGAGGATGGGGAAGGGGTGTCAATTAAAAGTTACTAGAATGGTATAACAGCTTTTGTCCTTATATAAAGACTTGAGACTTTATTGAGACGTCGCTATATCATCATTTCCAAAGTCTTGCTGATTATTATACTTGAAAAGAGTAACTGAGAATAATTCAATAGAATGAATGGACATACTCGTATCTAGACATTGTCGCTAGCATTTACATAATTAGAATTGAATGCACATTTTTTTACTCTTCAAAGGTTGACAGTCCCGAATGCATTTCAATTTTTATGCATATAATCATTGTTGGTTAGTAAAATATTTGTATATGTAATAGAAATCAACTGATAACAAATATTAGAAATCAACTGATAGAACTTTTTAATAAAAAATGAATGGTTTTATATGGAAAAATAAACAAATCTCTTTTGTCTTGTGATGAGCAAATGCAGGACCGGGATGGTCTTAAGCCTTCAACGGGTTTTCAACACAGATAATATAAAAGTAAACTTGTTTTCAACGCGATGGGCAAAAAATTTTTGGTAAAACAGAAATCTGTAAAATTATTCGCTGTCGTCGTTACCGACGAGTCAATATGGCTACCGTTCGCGTTGACTTTTACGTGTGACATTCGCTCGCGATGTATTTTGTTTATTTGGAAAGTGTCGAAACTTTCTATTTATATTTATATTATATTAAACATTTATCATATAATTTTTCGATGTACATTTATTTATATTATATTATACATTTGCACAAATAATCGTGTAAACTGTGTAAAGTACTGTAAAGCGATGTTTGGAGTAACCTGTATTTTGGATGCTGTTTTAAGCGTTGCGTGTAAAGCGATTTTTGGAGTAACCTGTATTTTGGATGCTGTTTTAAGCGTTGCGTGTAAAGCGATGTTTGGAGTAACCTCTATTTTAGATGCTGTTTTAAGCGTTGGAAACCGGGCCGCGTTAAAAATAGTGTCCGTGTAAAGTGCACTTTAATTTTGGTTTTGCACAGCTGGTCTTGTACTTGGATCGAGTCTTGGCCATGGACATGGTTTTTCATACCTGGGTTTTGGTCATGCAGGTCTTGCAGCATTAATTATTTTTCTGTTACAATGCAGTAATCATAATGAAATATGATTAAAAAACACCAATTCACATAAAGTATTATGTCGTCAGCACGTAGGTACTTAATTGCTTACTTTTTATGGTCTTGCAAATCTCGCAAGACTATTACCAAGACTGCAAAACTTGCAAGAATCTTGCTCATCACTATCTATAAAATAAATCACATTGTCGAATCTATACACACCTAAAATACTTCATGAGGAAACTCATAGCATGCACTTTATATACTGATACATGTTGAAAAATTTATTTTGAAAAATCTGCTTAAATCTCGTGAAATTATAACTCTCCACTATTCCATAGCCGCGGAAAGTAAAATTGACAAGGGTTGCGCTCACATGACGAGAGGCAGAAAAAAATCATCGTATCATGAGACGTAATAGTTTTCAATTTGATATATTTTTGTATGACGGTCGAAAAATGAGGTTTCATAAAATTAAACACGCGCATATTATGGACCGCACTTTATATACATCCAAGCTCCCACATTTTACATCTCTGGAAAAATATCGTTTTCGATTTGTACAAAAGCCGAGTGAGTTGTTTCCAACACAGAACTCTCCATTACATAAAAAATATACATTTATAACCAACATAAATGTTTTAATTTAATTTATTTTTTTTAAACATAATTCAACGTTTGCTGATTCCCAGACGATTGACTGTGGACAATTCTTTATGGAGACGGTTGACCATTGACCGTGTGGACAATTCAGTGTGGGGGCAGTTGACCATTGATCATGTTGACAATTCACTGTAGAGATCATGTTGACAATTCACTGTGGGGACACTTGACCATTGACTATGTGGACAGTTAACTATAGCAGGATCAAATGTATGGAATAGGTTCCCACATATCCTTGGACATTATTAGATAAACAATATTACTTCTTTAGAAAAGCTTTTTCGCAAGTCTAACAGGGCTACGAAGGTATCATTTAATTTTCAGCGCTATAATTTTTATTATTATAATATCATCACGCCATATGTCAAATAGGGTAAGCAGAGAGGATCGTCAGAAAGTATTCATTATAATTATTATTTATTCAATATTGCTTCTTGGCCAACTAAAAGGTACTATGTCAAATATTTATTTAAAACGCACCTAATAACAAGTTGCCACATTCTAGAGACTTACGATATTAATCGTCTCACAGATCCAGACTGGAAAACACAATTAAAAACTGTGTCTCCACCGGGAATCGAACCCGGGATCTTTGGATCAGCAGTCAGATACCCAACCAACTGAGCCACGAAGGCCGATTATGCTAGTGAGAGTCAGATTTAGCTCAAATGGCAAAAAGTCAGTAAGAACATTTAAATTAAAACAAAATAAACTAGAGTCATAGAATAGTAGTGGGAAATTTTGAAAATCTACTCCCCAGAACCTTCAAATGATACGTCATTATTATTTTTTTTACATGTTAATGCTACTATATGATTTTTTTTAATCTGAATCTATTAAATATTTTTCTTGTAAAATTAGTTTTAATAAAACCCTTTTTAGTTATTTATTGTAAGTAACATAGGCCAACAAATGACAGATTATTTACTTTAAGAAAATGAGAATTTAAAAACCTTATGCGTGAGTTTTTACCTTTTTTTTATTTTTGTATTACTTTTCCAGCTATTAACCTCCTAATTTTACTATTTTCACGAAAAAAATATTTTTGTCACAGATTTGGCGATATGCAATATTTGTTCATGTTTCATAAATCAAAAGATTATGTGTGAATATTTGTGTACATCCCGTTTGCCCAAATTCATAGACGTTACAAGGGCTATAAAAAAGATATCGTCTTAAGGGGGGGACTGCTACCAACGTACCTATTTTTCAATTTGATATACCATCATTATTTCTTATCAAATCGTTTTGAAAAAAAAAATTAAATAGTTTGGATATTAATAAACAAAAATATACCTTAACTTTTTGATAATGTTCTGTATAAATTCTTGTAGAAAAATAATGGCATACCCCGATTTTCAACGTTTATCATATATTTTTAATAAACTATAAGGCGTAGAGTAATATTTTTTTTTTTCGAATACTTTTATTATTGCATATGCGCAAACATTGGATTTTTTTCCCTGTCGGGAGTCAAAGATATTTTTTAACAGATTTTTAATTATCTCAATAGAGACGAAGTTGGAATATTTATTGTAGGAGAACCGGGAAATCAAGGCACCTACAGGGCTTACGACCTGTCATCGGCTGGTTTACGTGATCACTTCATGCGCTTGCGCAACGTTCACCAATTATGCCTTTTAATGAGATCCCTATCAATTCAATTTTGAAAGTTCTATATATTGTAATACTGAAATTCTTTTCGCTTGAAAATAAGGAATTTTTACTACAGCCATCTATGGGTGATATTATGAACAACAATCTTATTATTTTTATTTATTTTGTAGGAACGCCATCTATTGAGAGAATTGGTTTTTTGTAAATAATGAAAGCTACAATTCTTACCAGGGCTTACACAGGGCGACATTCTCCTCTTATGTTTTTCCAAGGTTCAAGGTTTGAATTCGCGGTGCCCATCTGTCAACTTCCTGTCTTGCCACGTGACGTGTCCACTACCATTCGAGGCTGGCAATATGGTCTATAATGTCAAGACGCTTGGTGTGGCGTTTAATTTCGTCATTCCGTATTTTGTCCCTAAGACTTATTCCCAACATTTGTCTTTCCATAGACCTTTGTGTGCATTTCAGTTTATGTACGGTGGCGACAGTCAGAGTCATGTTTTCCAAACCATATGTAATAACAGGGAGGACGCAGGCTTCGACTACTTTCTTTTTGAGACACATGGGTATATTACGACATTTGAGAACTAACTATGTTATTTTTTTCAAAATGATTCGTTTAGTAATAATGATGGTATATTAAATTGAAAAAATATGTACGTTGGCAGCAGTCACCCTCTTAAGAGGGTGATTGCTGATTAATTAGATTCATTGAACAGACATGTTTTTTAAAACCGATACCTAACATTCTATATGCAAATTCGTGAAAAAATATGATTTCTGTTCTTTTAACAGACTTATTCTGTATTCAAATACATAAGAATTTGATTATTTTACAGAACGTAAAATAATGCATACGTATTTGTACTAAGAAACATGAATTATTCTTCTTGTCCTCTCCCTTGCTATATCTCTTTGTCTAGAATTGGGGTCAGCTCTTCTCGTCCTTAAATTACAGGTCCTTCTGTCTCAGCTTTTCGAACCCCTTTCCTGGACGAGTTTGTTTCCTCCGCTTCACTCTGCTCGCCCCTGGAATGCCCCTGCAAGCTGGCCCTGGCATGTCAGTCTCCGGATCACCGAGGAAAGAATCACCCTCGCTGCTAGACAGGGTAGTGAATCTTTGCGTATGTACTAAGAAACATGAATTATACTCTCGTATTAAAAAAAAGAAATGAATTAAAATAATATAACCGAAATATCCTATCTACTGCCCTTATTGAAAGATTGTCATAAAATGTATTTCTTTGAGAAATCAATAAGGAGACGGTCGACTAACTGAATAAAAAAGGAAAAAAAATCCAACGCCAAATGGCTTTTATTGGAGCCGGGACAAAATTTCTTTATTGGGCAATAAACCAATTGAATACTAATATATTCAATTAACATACATAGTAAATTACGTTATAAAATATTTTATATTCAAGGATCATTTTTGAAAAAACCATCAAAAATCTATCGATTGAGTTAAACGTCGACTTTTATGAGAAATGCTTTATTTAGTCATCTTTTTCAGCCCGTTGCCGTCCCTTGCTGAACAAAAGCTTTCTCCATTCTTGTCCATTCCAACTGGTTTTGAGCCATATGCAATCATGTTCGATTCGCAAATCTCTTGATTTAGTCTCTTCAGGATTTGGGATCGTATAGTCATTAGTAATTTGATACATTCATAACCTATATGAAAGTTAAATGGAATAAATCACGGAAAAACGTTATTCTAAATAATCTACATACTATATAAGTAAAAGTGTTTGTTCAAAATACGAGTAGCTAATCCCCATTCTAAGCGATTTTGGACAAACACAAGTTTCTGGATATTTATTGATTAATTCATTTATTTGACATTTTCAAAATTAATTTATTATAGGTAGATGATCTACTTGGACTTCATTCAACAATGGTGTGGCGTGTTCACAAGAAAGTCTACAACTGTGAAAAAGTACTGAAGGGACGCAAAGGATTGAAGAGAAATTGCAACGCATGTCAAGTACCTACTGACCTCACACACACCAAAAATTTTGGAAAGAAAATTTAAATGACCGAATATGCAAAATATTCAAAATAACGGAAAATCAGTTTGGCTTTACTCAAGGCAAATATACTACATATTATGCCATACAGGCGATAAGAATACTTATGAATACCTGAATACCTGAAGAATACATTTAACTACAACAAGATATGTATTATAATATCACCACCAGAATTAAATGTCCATCAGGATTTAGCGAGAGGTTTCCCAAGAAGGGTCTGCTCTCAGTCCTTTCCTTTTCAACCTGGCCATAGCCTATCTTACAATAAATGCACAGAAATCGCTGCCGTGGTGTATCCTGTATGCGGACGACGTACTTCTTATCTCAGACTCGGCCATCCTATTGCAGGAGAACCATATTACTTGGAGAAGAGTTCTATAAGATTATGGGCTACGGATATGCCGGGATAAGACAGAATACATGGTATGCGAGTTTAAAAAAACTTGTACTGAACAACTGTATATTGAGGATAAAACAGTATTATCAAGAGTAAACCAATTTTAATACCTTGGATTAATGCCCAAAAATGATGACAGCGTGGGCAATGATGTATCAAATAGGGTAGACGTGGCAAGGATGAAGTGGAGAAGTCTTACTGGAGTACTCTGTGATAGTAAAATGCCAGTGGGAACAAATGGAAGGGTATATAAGACAGCTGTCAGACCGGCTATGATATATGGAACTGAGTGCTGGACCACCAAGAAATACCACGCAGAAAAACTCCAAACCGCCGAAATGATAATGCTAAGAGGGGCCGGTGGTGTTACAAAAACTGATAAAATCAGGAACACCTACATTCGAGGAAGTAGCACCAATAGCGAATAAACTAAAAGAAACGCGTTGAAAATCACGTCATTATTTATTTATTTACTTATTTATTTATTTATATAAGCATGAAAAACAGGCTAGAAGCCCACTGGTTTCATGCATTTATGAACATATATATAACTTATAAAAAAAATCAAAATTATATTATCATTAGCCCTTTCTACATCAAGCATTTTTTTTTCTCATACAACACTAAAATATATACATACATACTTGCACATCATTACTTCAACCTACCACAAAACCTTACAAAAATAACTAACACTATGACGAATTAAAATAATAGAACTGATTTATATAACGCTACTCTGGTACAGGCATAGCCTAGTAGAGTAGCCTAATCCACAAATTAAAATATATAAACGTATACACTAATGACAAACTTAACTTTTTCTTACTTATAGTATAACTTATAATTTTTATTAACTACTGTATAAAGTTATATTGTACTTATTGTTATTATTATACTTGTAAAAAGGATTTTAATAAATATATAAATAAATATATATATATATATATATATATATATAATGTATGGAATGATTGGACGATTGAATTATCATCCACACCCCATACATGAACGCACGTACATAATTTTCACTCAGTCATACATTCAGCATTTTTACAAAAAGAATACATAATTAATAAAAATGAGAGAAATAAAAAAACAAACAAACATTAATATGACAAGAAACATTCAAAGCGGTAACTAGTATATATATATATATATATATATATATATATATATATATATATATATATATATATATATATATATATATATATATATATATATATATATATATATATATATATATATATATATATATATATATATATATATATATATATATATATATATATATATATATATATATATATATATATATATATATATATATATATATATATATATATATATATATATATATATATATATATATATATATATATATATATATATATATATATATATATATATATATATATATATATATATATATATATATATATATATATATATATATATATATATATATATATATATATATATATATATATATATATATATATAAATATATATATATATATATATATATTATAATATTTTTATCTCGGTTTTCCCGTGTCAGTAGGTCTTGACTAAGACCATTTGTCTTCCGACGTTTCGCCTGAATATCACCAGGCATTTTCAAGGACTTAACGAAAAGCACGCGCGCGACACACGTCTACTCACACTGAAAGCTCACCGTCAAGTGATATTCAAAATGCCTGGTGATATTCAGGCGAAACGTCGGAAGACAAATGGTCTTAGTCAAGACCTACTGACACGGGAAAACCGAGATAAAAATATTATAACATATTTCACCCGTGAAAACATCAAATATAACATATATATATATATATATATATATATATATATATATATATATATATATATATATATATATATATATATATATATATATATATATATATATATATATATATATATATATATATATATATATATATATATATATATATATATATATATATATATATATATATATATATATATATATATATATATATATATATATATATATATATATATATATATATATATATATATATATATATATATATATATATATATATATATATATATATATATATATATATATATATATATATATATATATATATATATATATATATATATATATATATATATATATATATATATATATATATATATATATATATATATATATATATATATATATATATATATATATATATATATATATATATATATATATATATATAATAAATATATAAATAAATATATATATATATATATAATGTATGGAATGATTGGACGATTGAATTATCATCCACACCCCATACATGAACGCACGTACATAATTTTCACTCAGTCATACATTCAGCATTTTTACAAAAAGAATACATAATTAATAAAAATGAGAGAAATAAAAAAACAAACAAACATTAATATGACAAGAAACATTCAAAGCGGTAACTAGTATATATATATATATATATATATATATATATATATATATATATATATATATATATATATATATATATATATATATATATATATATATATATATATATATATATATATATATATATATATATATATATATATATATATATATATATATATATATATATATGTTAAATTTAAGGCTTTCGCGAGTACAAAATATGTTATTATTAAGTATTTTGGGGATAACCCGCGTCAAATTCTGATTCCCGAGAGAATCAGTCGTCTGCCGACGTTTCGTCTGAATCACATCAGACATTTTCAATAGGCGCCTTGTTAATAAATTTCGGTCGCGAGGGATAGTGCGCGCACGTCCGTTCGCGTCGGAAGCTTACCACCGAACGGACGTGCGCGCACTATCCTTCGCGACGGAAATTTATTAACAAGGCGCCTATTGAAAATGTCTGATGTGATTCAGACGAAACGTCGGCAGACGACTGATTCTCTCGGGAATCAGAATTTGACGCGGGTTATCCCCAAAATACTTAATAATAACATATATATATATATATATATATATATATATATATATATATATATATATATATATATATATATATATATATATATATATATATATATATATATATATATATATATATATATATATATATATATATATATATATATATATATATATATATATATATATATATATATATATATATATATATATATATATATATATATATATATATATATATATATATATATATATATATATATATATATATATATATATATATATATATATATATATATATATATATATATATATATATGTTATATTTGATGTTTTCACGGGTGAAATATGTTATAATATTTTTATCTCGGTTTTCCCGTGTCAGTAGGTCTTGACTAAGACCATTTGTCTTCCGACGTTTCGCCTGAATATCACCAGGCATTTTCAAGGACTTAACGAAAAGCACGCGCGCGACACACGTCTACTCACACTGAAAGCTCACCGTCAAGTGACTCGTAGCGTACAAGATGGCCGCTTATGTCAAATATTGTTAGCGCGACGTGATTGGCTCCTTGTGACACGCCCACCTGCTGTCGTGTTCGTTGGTAATAATATTTTATCATTATTTTTGTGTTGTGATTTATTGTTAATTTTAGTTGTGACATTAATATTATTATTGTTGTGTTTTGGGGTTATTTTCACAATATAATGATAAAATATTATTACCAACGAACACGACAGCAGGTGGGCGTGTCACAAGGAGCCAATCACGTCGCGCTAACAATATTTGACATAAGCGGCCATCTTGTACGCTACGAGTCACTTGACGGTGAGCTTTCAGTGTGAGTAGACGTGTGTCGCGCGCGTGCTTTTCGTTAAGTCCTTGAAAATGCCTGGTGATATTCAGGCGAAACGTCGGAAGACAAATGGTCTTAGTCAAGACCTACTGACACGGGAAAACCGAGATAAAAATATTATAATATATATATATATATATATATATATATATATATATATATATATATATATATATATATATATATATATATATATATATATATATATATATATATATATATATATATATATATATATATATATATATATATATATATATATATATATATATATATATATATATATATATATATATATATATATATATATATATATATATATATATATATATATATATATATATATATATATATATATATATATATATATATATATATATATATATATATATATATATATATATATATATATATATATATATATATATATATATATATATATATATATATATATATATGTTACTAGAAAGGTTTTCACGGGTATTTGAAAATATGAAATTATTATTATCTTTGGGGTTATCCCGCGTCAAAATCAGATCCTTGGAAGGATCTTTCGTCAACCGACGTTTCGCCTGGATCACACCAGGCATCTTCAGGGCCTTGTTGATAGATTCTCGCTTCGTGTGTCAGTGCAAGCACGTCCGTTCGAGCCGAGAACCTAGCACCAAGTGAAGATTGGAAAGTTAAAGTTTAAACTGTAGGGGTAGATGGGTTTTCCCCGCTTTTGTTCGCCTTAATGGCTTTTGACTGGCTTCTGGTGATTCGCCTCACGCTTAATGATGTATCTATTGTATTAATTTTATTTGTTTGGCGTTTAACATTTAATGGGTTTACTGTAACGGGATTTTTATTGCTGTCAATTTCTGAGGTATTTAATGAATGTTTTATAATGTTATTTTTATTTTTATTGTCGATTCTATTTTTATGTAAGATATTTTTCCAGGCCAGCGGGAGACGCACACCATCGTCTCGATTATTCACGACATTCTTCCTTTTGTAAATTTCGATTGCCTCTCTATAAATTCTTACTGTTTCTGTGTTAATACTTGCAACTACGCGTGCATTATCGAAATCGATTTGATGTCCTTCGTTCAGAGTATGTTGGACTAGTGAAGACGTTAATTTTCTATTGTTTGAATCCACTCTATGCTCCGCGACCCTGGCTGATATTTTTCTGTTACTTTTTCCCACGTATGTCTTGTCGCATGATTTACATGGTATTTCGTATATGCCATGAGACTCTAGAGGGATTTTGTCTTTTACATTTCGCAGAAGGGTTGATATTTTATTTTCTGTTCTAAAGACTGTTCTAATATTATGTTGATTTAGAAGGCGACTGATTTTATCTGTGGTTCCTTTTATGTATGGTAAAAAAGCTGTAGCTAACGGTTTTTCAGAAATAGTTTTTTCAATTTTTATGACGTTTTTATTAGTTTGACGTTTGACTGCTTTATTTATAACAAAATTGGAGAAGCCATTACATTGCAGGGTTTTTTTGAGGTTATTTAATTCATTTTGTTGGTGGTCGGAGTCGGTTATTTTTATAGCTCTGGAAACTAATGTATTAGCTACCGATGCAATTTGTGCCGGGTGATGGTTAGAGGATGCATGTAGATATCTATCTGTATGTGTGGCTTTCCGGTAAACCGTATGACCAAGGCTACCGTCATCCTTCTTAATAACTAGGACGTCTAAAAAAGGTATTTGATTATTATTTTCTAATTCCATTGTAAATTTTATATCGCTGTGGAGCCCGTTTAAATAAATTAGAAATTTGTTTAGTTCCTCCAATCCGTGGGGCCATATTATGAACGTATCATCCACGTATCTAATCCAGAGTTTCGGTTTCAAATGTGATTTTTCTAAGGCGTCTATTTCAAATTTTGTCATAAAAAGATTTGCAACCGGCGGTGAAAGAGGCGAACCCATTGGTGCTCCTTTAATCTGTTTGTATATTTTATCGTCATAAATGAAAAATGTATTATTTAAGCAATGTTCTATCAATTCAGTTATGTCTTTTGATGGTTCACAAATTTCTTTTACTGCGGAAAGTGCCTCATCGGTAGGTATGTTGGTAAAAAGTGACACAATATCAAAACTAACAAGAATATCTGTTTTTTCTAACTTTTGGTCCTCTATTATTTTAACGAAGTGTTCCGAGTTTTTTACGTAAGAGTTTGCTAGTTCTACATCCGGTTGTAAATATTTCGATAGGTATTTTGAAAGCGATTGGAGGGGCGATCCTACTGAACTCACTATGGGCCTAAGTGGAACATTGTCTTTATGGATTTTTGGCATATTGCTTGCACTGACACACGAAGCGAGAATCTATCAACAAGGCCCTGAAGATGCCTGGTGTGATCCAGGCGAAACGTCGGTTGACGAAAGATCCTTCCAAGGATCTGATTTTGACGCGGGATAACCCCAAAGATAATAATAATTTCATATATATATATATATATATATATATATATATATATATATATATATATATATATATATATATTATTTAACAGATTTTTAATCATCTCAATAGAGACGAAGTTGGAATATTTACTGTAGGAGAACCGGGAAATCAAGGCACCTACAGGGCTTACGACCTGTCATCGGCTGGTTTACGTGATCACTTTATGCGCTTGCGCAACGTTCACCAATTATGCCTTTTTAATGAGATCCCTATCAATTCAATTTTGAAACTTCTATATATTGTAATACTGAAATTCTTTTCGCTTGAAAATAAGGAATTTTTACTACAGCCATCTATGGGTGAAATTATGAACAACAATATTATTATTTTTTATTTATTTTTGTTGTAACGCCATCTATTGAGAGAATTGGTTTTTTGTAAATAATGAAAGCTACAATTCTTATATGTGAGGTGACAATGCATTTTTCGCATAGAAGTCACCTTAATGACTTATAATATATATATATATATATATATATATATATATATATATATATATATATATATATATATATATATATATATATATATATATATATATATATATATATATATATATATATATATATATATATATATATATATATATATATATATATATATATATATATATATATATATATATATTATAATATTTTTATCTCGGTTTTCCCGTGTCAGTAGGTCTTGACTAAGACCATTTGTCTTCCGACGTTTCGCCTGAATATCACCAGGCATTTTCAAGGACTTAACGAAAAGCACGCGCGCGACACACGTCTACTCACACTGAAAGCTCACCGTCAAGTCAGTGAGTAGACGTGTGTCGCGCGCGTGCTTTTCGTTAAGTCCTTGAAAATGCCTGGTGATATTCAGGCGAAACGTCGGAAGACAAATGGTCTTAGTCAAGACCTACTGACACGGGAAAACCGAGATAAAAATATTATAACATATTTCACCCGTGAAAACATCAAATATAACATATATATATATATATATATATATATATATATATATATATATATATATATATATATATATATATATATATATATATATATATATATATATATATATATATATATATATATATATATATATATATATATATATATATATATATATATATATATATATGTTATATTTGATGTTTTCACGGGTGAAATATGTTATAATATTTTTATCTCGGTTTTCCCGTGTCAGTAGGTCTTGACTAAGACCATTTGTCTTCCGACGTTTCGCCTGAATATCACCAGGCATTTTCAAGGACTTAACGAAAAGCACGCGCGCGACACACGTCTACTCACACTGAAAGCTCACCGTCAAGAAAATGCCTGGTGATATTCAGGCGAAACGTCGGAAGACAAATGGTCTTAGTCAAGACCTACTGACACGGGAAAACCGAGATAAAAATATTATAACATATATATATATATATATATATATATATATATATATATATATATATATATATATATATATATATATATATATATATATATATATATATATATATATATATATATATATATATATATATATATATATATATATATATATATATATATATATATATATATATATATATATATATATATATATATATATATATATATATATATATATATATATATATATATATATATATATATATATATATATATATATATATTATGTTATCAAAATTGGCACGTTCTTAAAGCACTCTTGAACAATGCCCGTGATTGTGAAAATATATCGACATTATCATATTGATAGTGTAGTCTGTTGTATTGTCTGAGTGACCGTGGTAAAGGAGCATGGAAGCCCAGGTTTGTATTGTAATGCGAGATGTTAAAGATGTTTCGCAATCTGGAGCATGTTCTTATGGGTATATTTATCTTAACAAGTTCGAGCAAATTGGGGGCACTTAAGTCACAGTGAATCGTGTTGAAGAAAAGTGTCAAGCGAAAAGTGTCACGCGAAAAGGGTCACGCGAAAAGTGTTTCGCGAAATGTGTCACGCGAAAAGTGTCACGCGAATAGTGTCACGCGAAAAGTGTCTAGCGAAAAGTGTCACGCGAAATGTGGCTCGCGAAATGTGTCACGCGAAAAGTGTCACGCGAAAAATGTCACGCAAAAACGTCACGCGAAAAGTGTCACGCGAAAAGTGTCACGCGAAAAGTGTCACGAGAAAAGTGTCAAGCGAAAAGTGTCACGCGAAGAGTGTCACGCAAAAACGTCACGCGAAAAGTGTCACGCGAAAAGTGTCATGCTAAAAGTGTCATGCAAAAAGTGTCACGTGAAAAGTGTCACGCGAAAAGTGTTTCGCGAAATGTGTCATGAGTAAAGTATCACGCGAAAAGTGTCACGCAAAAAAGTCACGCGAAAAGTCTTTCGCGAAATATGTCACGCAAAAACGTCTCGCGAAAAGTGTTTCGCAAAATGTCTCACGCGAAAAGTGTCACGCGAAAAGTGTCACGCGAAAAGTGTCACGCGAAAATTTCACGCGAAATGTGTCACGCGAAATGTGTCACACGAAAAGTGTCACGCAAAAACGTCCACGAAAAGTGTCACGCGAAAAGTGTCATGCGAAATGTGTCACGCGAAATGTGACGCGAAAAGTGTCATGCGATAAGTGTCACGCGAAAAGTGTCACGCGAATAGTGTCACGCGAAATGTGTCAAGCGAACTGTGTCCCGCGAAAAGTGTCACGCGAAAATAGTCACGCGAAAAGTGTCATGCGAAATGTATCACGCGAAAAGTGTCACACCAAGAGTGCAAGTGTCATGCCATAACTATACCCGTATCTTATGGAATACATTTTCTTATTCTTTTTTTTTCGTGAAAAGTGTCATGCGAAAAGTGTCACGCAAAAAGTGTTTCGCGAAATGTGTCACGCGAAAAGTGTCACGCGAAAAGTGTCATGCGATAAGTGTCACGCGAAAAGTGTCACGCGAAAAGTGTATCGCGAAATGTGTCATGCGAAAAGTGTCACGCAAAAAGTCTCACGAAAAGTGTCACGCAAAAACGTCACGCGTAAAGTGTCACGCGAAAAGTGTTTCGCGAAATGTGTCACGCGAAAAGTGACACGCGAAAAGTGTCATGCGAAAAGTGTCACGCGAAATGTGTCATGCGAAAAGTGTCACGCGAATAGTGTCACGCGAAATGTGTCATGCGAAAAGTGTCACGCGAAAAGTGTCACGCCACAAGTGTCAAGACACAAGTGCCAAGCCACAAGTGTCGAGCCACAATTGTCGAGCCTCAAGTGTTAAGCCATAAGTGTCAAGTCACAAGTCTCATGCGACAAGTGTCTTGAAACAATTGTCACGCGAAAACGTCACGCGAAAAATGTCACGCGAAAAGAGCCACGCGAAAAGTGTCACGCGAAAAGTGTCACGCGAAAAGTGTCACGCGAAAAGTGTCATGCGAAAAGTTTCACGCGAAAAGTGTCATGCGAAAAGTGTCTTGCTACAAGTGTCTTGCAATAAGTATCATGTGACAAGTGTCATGCGACAAGAGTCATGCGACAAGTGTCATGCGACAAGTTTGGGAGCTTACTTTTCTGGATTCGCCGGAAAGGTTTATCAGTATTTGTAACATGGAGAAAAGATACCCAGAATCACTGTATATATATATATATATATATATATATATATATATATATATATATATATATATATATATATATATATATATATATATATATATATATATATATATATATATATATATTATGTTATCAAAATTGGCACGTTCTTAAAGCACTCTTGAACAATACCCGTGATTGTGAAAATATATCGACATTATCATATTGATAGTGTAGTCTGTTGTATTGTCTGAGTGACCGTGGTAAAGGAGCATGGAAGCCCAGGTTTGTATTGTAATGCGAGATGTTAAAGATGTTTCGCAATCTGGAGCATGTTCTTATGGGTATATTTATCTTAACAAGTTCGAGCAAATTGGGGGCACTTAAGTCACAGCTAATCGTGTTGAAGAAAAGTGTCAAGCGAAAAGTGTCACGCGAAAAGGGTCACGCGAAAAGTGTTTCTCGAAATGTGTCACGCGAAAAGTGTCACGCGAATAGTGTCACGCGAAAAGTGTCTAGCGAAAAGTGTCACGCGAAATGTGGCTCGCGAAATGTGTCACGCGAAAAGTGTCACGCGAAAAATGTCACGCAAAAACGTCACGCGAAAAGTGTCACGCGAAAAGTGTCACGCGAAAAGTGTCACGAGAAAAGTGTCAAGCGAAAAGTGTCACGCGAAGAGTGTCACGCAAAAACGTCACGCGAAAAGTGTCACGCGAAAAGTGTCATGCTAAAAGTGTCATGCAAAAAGTGTCACGTGAAAAGTGTCACGCGAAAAGTGTTTCGCGAAATGTGTCATGAGTAAAGTATCACGCGAAAAGTGTCACGCAAAAAAGTCACGCGAAAAGTCTTTCGCGAAATATGTCACGCAAAAACGTCTCGCGAAAAGTGTTTCGCAAAATGTCTCACGCGAAAAGTGTCACGCGAAAAGTGTCACGCGAAAATTTCACGCGAAATGTGTCACGCGAAATGTGTCACACGAAAAGTGTCACGCAAAAACGTCCACGAAAAGTGTCACGCGAAAAGTGTCATGCGAAATGTGTCACGCGAAATGTGACGCGAAAAGTGTCATGCGATAAGTGTCACGCGAAAAGTGTCACGCGAATAGTGTCACGCGAAATGTGTCAAGCGAACTGTGTCCCGCGAAAAGTGTCACGCGAAAATAGTCACGCGAAAAGTGTCATGCGAAATGTATCACGCGAAAAGTGTCACACCAAGAGTGCAAGTGTCATGCGATAACTATACCCGTATCTTATGGAATACATTTTCTTATTCTTTTTTTTTCGTGAAAAGTGTCATGCGAAAAGTGTCACGCAAAAAGTGTTTCGCGAAATGTGTCACGCGAAAAGTGTCACGCGAAAAGTGTCATGCGATAAGTGTCACGCGAAAAGTGTCACGCGAAAAGTGTATCGCGAAATGTGTCATGCGAAAAGTGTCACGCAAAAAGTCTCACGAAAAGTGTCACGCAAAAACGTCACGCGTAAAGTGTCACGCGAAAAGTGTTTCGCGAAATGTGTCACGCGAAAAGTGACACGCGAAAAGTGTCATGCGAAAAGTGTCACGCGAAATGTGTCATGCGAAAAGTGTCACGCGAATAGTGTCACGCGAAATGTGTCAAGCGAAAAGTCTCAAGCGAAATGTGGCACGCGAAATGTGTCATGCGAAAAGTGTCACGCGAAAAGTGTCACGCCACAAGTGTCAAGACACAAGTGCCAAGCCACAAGTGTCGAGCCACAATTGTCGAGCCTCAAGTGTTAAGCCATAAGTGTCAAGTCACAAGTCTCATGCGACAAGTGTCTTGAAACAATTGTCACGCGAAAACGTCACGCGAAAAATGTCACGCGAAAAGAGCCACGCGAAAAGTGTCACGCGAAAAGTGTCACGCGAAAAGTGTCACGCGAAAAGTGTCATGCGAAAAGTTTCACGCGAAAAGTGTCATGCGAAAAGTGTCTTGCTACAAGTGTCTTGCAATAAGTATCATGTGACAAGTGTCATGCGACAAGAGTCATGCGACAAGTGTCATGCGACAAGTTTGGGAGCTTACTTTTCTGGATTCGCCGGAAAGGTTTATCAGTATTTGTAACATGGAGAAAAGATACCCAGAATCACTGGTATGGATCCGAGTGGACCATGCTTCTTCCTCGCTGAAACCGATGAAAGATTAGACAAAGACGACGCTAGTTTTGTTGATATAATTCATACAAACTATGGTTATAGAGGTATCAATAGAACAATAATTGGACATGTCAGTTTCTTCCCCAACGGTGGGGTTTTTCAGACTGGATGTTTCACTAGCTACTGCAGCCACAACAAAGTATGGCAGTACTATAAAGAGTCTGTCACAAGACCTGACGGTTTCATCGCCGCACAATGCAATTCTTGGATTGCTTTTCATGAAAAGAAATGTCTTGATAATGAAATATCCCAAATGGGATTTCCTACGCCCCATAATGAAACTGGAACCTACTACTTGCGAACAAAATTCTTGATTCCATTTGGACTCGGCAATGCTGGGGCAAAACCACTAATTGGTTAGGACTTCATTTTTAAAAAGTACTTAGCATTTTTCAAAAATTCCATTATCATAACAAAATAAAATAACGCCCGTATTCACAGTTGAATGGAGGAGTGAGAAGGCATCCCGCCTTCAAAAAGTGAGGAGGCCTCACACTTTCAAGATACTTTGAAGGTATGTTTAGCCCTCGTGCTCTATTTCATTTCACTTTTTTCTTCATAAAAATAATATAACCTGTCATCACTTAACTTCACAATTGATAGAACATTTTGTCCAAGAGTTGTATGTTTCCAATATCTGCTCCTACATATCTCTCCTTTTTTTTCAATTAAAGTTCTATTCTATAAAATTATAAATATATATTTTGTTTACAAGCACCGATATTCCCGTTGAAAAAATGGTGCAGTAATTTTTTGCTATTTCCAAAAAGCGGAAAAAGCCATAATATGTTCAAAAATAATTGGTTCCAAAATCGTCATGTGCGATTTAGCCAATCACATTGTGCCATTCTGGCGAATTTCAATATGGCGGCCACTGTAAATATTCGGTAGAGGTCGGTAGTTGTCTTGTGTGAGTTGTCCTACATTTATTGTATTTTTAATGAAATGTAAAATAATGTGTAATTTAGAGAATAAAGTTTATATGGCATCTCTTCGTTAAGGAAAACGTGTCTAGCAACCAGGATTGGGGAAAAAGAACATTGGACGCGAAAAAGGAATGTAAACACAGGGAAATTTACTATGATATACCTATGTAATTTAACATTTACGTCATACAGGATGCACAAAAAGACAACGGTATTCATTACTTTTTATAATTATTTTGCCCAAAAGCAAGTTTGTAATTTCGGTACTTCATTGTCTAGTTTTTATTGTAACAGATTTACAATGTAAGTTAGAAATAGTTAAGTGGAAATAGAATCACGCGCTGCTCATTCAATATATCGAATACACCCGACTGATGTATTCGGGTATCTCCGTCGACACGAAGATATCACAACACATGGCCCAGAAATAAGCATGATCTTATCGTAAATTATGCAAACTAGACGTAAGGTCCTCGTTTTCGCTTATATTCATACTCCTCAGGCTGGTAGCGCCACTTGGCGTTTACACGTAGGAACTATTTCTTACGAATCCATAACACACGGTCCAGAGATAAGTATGATCTTACTGTAATATGAGGACTTTACGGAAGGTCTGCACTTTCGCATATTCATACTCGTCGGACTGGTGGCGCCACGTAGTGTTTACACGCGCGAGCTACATTTTCAGCATGTGATAACTTTTTGTGACAAAAATACGAATATGGGGACATCGAATTTCGAAAATTTAAACATCTTGAAATTTCACCAGTAGACTTATCAGAATGCAAGGATTTCAACGGTATATTTGTCGCGTTGCAAAAATATTATGAGGACGTCCCCACTTTCAGGTCTGTCCTCACAACCGTGGTTTTTGTCACGTTAAAGTCCCCACTTTATTACAGCCGCGAACACACACACACATACACACACACACACACACACACACACACACACACACACACACACACACACACAGACACTAACATTTTGATTGCTTTATTACTTTAGATTATAGTCTAAAAATATATTATTTTTTTGACCAAGATATAAAAGTGTATTTATCTAGGTACATCGTACACTAGGTACGAATTAATTTTATATCACGATAAATAATGTATATTTTACCCAAACATAACAAACCCTCCTCAAAATCTGTCATATAATATCGTAGTGATATCGAATTCAGATCCTTATTTTTGTAATAGTTCATCGAACATACCTACCTATCTATATGAAATATGTTTTATTCAAAATATTGAAATATTCATTTGTTTTAATAGGTATTAGAAAAAAAATGTAATATAATTTTCTTTTAAGACATTGAAATAATGATTTTCTTATATTGACATGTTTGTACGAAATTCACATTATCATCATTTAATAATAATAATAATAATAACAAACACTTCCTTGCACCCTGCGCAAGTGGCGAGTTTATTGCCGTATGGCAATTTCTTCCAACTAACCAGTGTTTCCAGCCCAGAGAAGCAATATTTGCGTGAGAAATGAATTAAAATAAATTTCTCCTCTGCTGGGAATCGAACCCAGGACATCCGCACAGAAACCGAACGGCTTACCAACTGTGCCACGGCGCGGCGGTCGGCATATTGATTGGACAAAACAATATTTTATTACATGATTCAGCTCTTGATGCACTATTTAATCATTTATTCATACACACCATCACGGTATACCCCATAATGTGGGGTTACCGGCGACAGATGTGCGGGTGTTCATGATCATAAAAAGTGAAGCACAACACAAGCGTGTATCTTCACACACCAGTCTCGCCTCACCAAAAAGGCAATTTCCAGAATGGATAGTGAACCTCATTGCGTTATATTTTTATCATCCGGGTCTTACGGGATGCTCGAAAACAATTATAATAGAAACGAGTGAAAGCACTATTCTAGGTCGGAACTTCACAAAATAAAATAAATAAAAACATATAAAAGTATATAAATAAATTTTAGTTTTTTCTAAAATGAATGTCGTTATTTTCTAAAAACGGGTTACAACGCACTTCATAAATTTTGTGTTTTCCCAAAACTGTTCTTTCAAACTCGTCCATTCTATAATATAACATATTTTTGTCAATAATTACGAAAATATTACTTTAAAAATAAGAAAACACGACAAAATACACCAAGTTTGTAAAATTTGAGAGTTATGACAGCTCACTAGTCCACCGTAAAGCTAAAGGGACCGCGGGTGGTTTAATGTTACCATGGTGATATAAACCATGGACTAAAATATAATTTTTAATACTTGGTCATTAGTAAGTTTTTTCCCGCTAGGTTTAAAATACTCTATTCCAAGGTTTAAACTCACTACATTTTGGTTATAAGTACCGCCGCGCAATCATGTTTTGTTAAGCAAATGAAAGAACTTTAATGAATGCTTTGCAAATTTCATAACGAAATAATTACTGGGCGATGCAATGACTTGGTCTATTCAATGACAAAAAACTAATTACCACCCCAAGGTGACCAAAAAGTGATCAGATGAAAGAAATAAAAAATAGGAAATATTTCATAGGAAGAACCACTTCAAAAATCTGTAGGGGAACAATGTTTTGTAGATTAAAGAGCGATGATAAGATGAATGGATATTCAAGTATGGCGGGTATACTAAAAGGGTTTAGCAACCAACTTGAGTAATAACGCTTTCAATTAATTACATTATATTTCACGAATTCTAAGAACACTACTAACCGTCTTAATGTCTTGAATGTTTCTTTCTCTATTAAAATTACTTGATGTCAGTGAAACTCAACCTAAAAGTGTTTCCAATGTGTGATTTACTAAATAGGTACATTAATTTGTGCAGTAATCGATTTATTTAGAGTTGTATTACGGGAGTCATTTGAGAAAAATATAATAAAATGTAATGACCCATACTGTTTTCGGGA
Organism: Molanna angustata; assembly: GCA_963576475.1. NCBI lineage: Eukaryota > Metazoa > Arthropoda > Insecta > Trichoptera > Molannidae > Molanna > Molanna angustata. The sequence goes on from OY754972.1 coordinate 15,669,960, forward strand.
CAACATTTTTTTTTACAATTTTCTTAAATAACTCCCGTAATACGATATTTTTAGAGTTGACGCCAAATAGCATGAATTTTTAGCCGAGAACGGGGGCTAATTGCACCATGCACCAACGAAGCAAAAAGACACAAATTTACGCTCTGCGCAACCGGAAGCTCGTTCAAAATGTTTGGCGAAAATTATACATGCAACTATGCGAAAATCATTGTTACCTCACGTACAAGGACTGTTGCGTTCATTGTTTACAAACCACTTTCTCATATAAAAAACAACTTCAAAATATATTATGTGGGTCAAGATACATAGAAAAATTGTGGTAGTCGGTTATCTCTGCCTACCCCTTGAGGGACATGGCGTGATAGTACATATGTACCTATGTAATACCTTATATTATATTACATACAATTGCCTACATACAATAATACGTGTTTTAATATTATAGATAGCAAACGTCTTTGGAAATTGAAATTGATTAGGTTGATTAGGTTGATCAGACTGCTGATGCAAAGGTCCCGGGTTCGATTCCCGGTGGAGACACAGTTTTTAATTGTGTTTTCAGTCTGGAGCTGTGAGACGATTGATATAGTAAGTCTCCAGAATGTGCAAATTGTTATTGAGTGTGTGTTAAATTAATATATGTCATAGTACCTATTAGTTGCCCGAGAACTAATGTAAAATAAAATCATTAAAAACGAACAATTTGGTAAATAATTACTATCGCTGAAGTGAAAATGTAAGAGTTTGATAATATTCTCATGGATTCCATTATTAGATCTTGACCATATTGAAATGGGGCCAATGGGAAGATACTTATCTCCTTTCTGAAGAAAAAGGAATTATCGAAATCTGACAACACAATACCGAAAAACTAATTGCTGAACATATTATGTCCTATTCTGATTCGTCTAAATTTATCCGTCTGAATATGAGAAATGTCAAAAAGTTGAGCAATTATACGGGACTCATTACGTCACACCGCGCAGATAAAAACCTTTTATCCACGGTCTGCCGTTGGTTACAGACGTGTTTGTACTCTAAAACGAATCAGAACAGGACATTATGTCATATTTTGATTCGTATAAATTTATCCGTTTGAATTTGAGTATATGAGAAATGTCAAAAAGTTTACTGCATTTATACGGGACTCATTACGTCACACCGCGCGGATAAAATCCTTTTGTCCACGGTCTCCCGTTGGTTATAGACGTTTTCGTACTCTGAAACAAATCAGAATAGGACATATTATGTCCTATTCTGATTCGTCTAAAGTTATCTGTCTGAATTTTAGTACATGAGAAATGCAAAAAAGTTACTTGCATTTATACGGGACTCATTATGTCACACAGCGCGTATAAAATCCTTTTATCCACAGTCGCCCGTTGGGTACAGACGTTTTCGTACTCTGAAACGAATCTAGGACATAATATGTCCTATTCTGATTCGTTTCAGAGTACGAAAACGTCTGTAACCAACGGGCGACCATGGATAAAAGAATATTGTTCGCGCGGTGTGACGTAATGAGTCCCGTATAAATGCACGCACCTTTTTTACATTTCTCTTGTACTAAAATTCAGACGGATAAATTTAGACGAATCAGAATTGGATATATTATGTACATAAAAAAAACTTCACGTATAATTGATAACCTCCTCGTTTTCGGAGGTCGGATAAAAATACAATTGATTTCAGTATAACTGTACTTCTTATATACATTAATACAGTCATAGATACTGATCACAGATCCTATTTTTTCTTGACACAAAAATAAAAAAAAAACTATAAATATGCAGATAGGAACGAACAAAAATATGATTAGTGAAATAAGTTTGGAACCGCTGTAGAAGAACATCCATCTTGCTTGATAATTACTCTTTCATTCAAGTCACGGGAATATCAGGATAATTATCATATTTACATGTTTAATTCAATTATTGTAGAAGGCGATTAACAAATTCCTGAATATGGTACAAAATATTACTTGCTTTACTAGTTTTGTATACCCGGCGCTGCTCGGCAATATAAATATGAAGCAATAAGCTTAATCATCAAGAAAATCACATTTAGTTATTTTTTAACTAAGATTTATTCATTCATTCATACCATCACGGCATATCCCACAATGTGGGGTAACCAGCAAAAGGTGTGCGGGTTTGCAGTATATAAGGGAGAACAACACATCTATGTATACCCACACACCAGTCTCGTTTCACCAAAACAGGCACTTCATTCAGAATGGGTGGTGAACCTCATTGCTGAACTATGTGATATGTTATTGTTGCCTGTTGTATTTTCGATTACCCGGCTCTTACGGGACACAGAAAACAATGATTTAAAAGAATGGAAGCACTATTCTAAGCCGGTGCCTCACAGCTAGGATATATTAGTTATGATATAAATTCATAAATTCATTCTAAGCCGGTGCCTCACGGCTAAGATTTATTAGTTATGATATAAATTCATAAAGACAAAAAATATTCAAAACTATCAATAGGTATTATTTAACAATCATACATAAGTAAATTCTTAAAATCAGTCCCCTTAGTCCGTCCCTTCCCTGCAGTCCTTCTGTCCTTTCAGTCTTTAATAATGGACTTTGGGAAGTGGTTTAAAATTAGATTGAATATAGGCATAGGTAGTAAAGAGTGTAGTAATCGCCACAACATATTCGTTTTTTAATACGTATATACTTAAAATATGTAAATATGTAAAACGTACTTCTGATATTTACATATACAAATATTTGCTCTCGAATAAGTATATTGTTTGATATTACAACATTCTCGTTTTTCATTGATACTCATTCCAAAAAAATACAGTATTTTTTTATTATACTATGCAATCCACCCATAGTAGAGTGATTTGTGTAAATATCATCATCATCATCATCACTGGCTCTACAGCCCGTTGTGGACCTTGGCCTCCTCCAGCATTCGTCGCCATCTTCCTCTATCCTGACAGGCACTCCTCCAATCCCTTATTCCAACTGCTTCTACGTCCCGCTGCACACCATCCAGCCATCGGAGTTTGGGTCTACTATGTAAATATAGTTTGTGTAAATATACGTCATGTAAATATACAATATAATTCAGTAAAATAATATGGTGAGGAGTGAGGATAACATTAGAGATAACTCAATACGATAAAATTTCAATTTATATTGTATTACGTTATATTGAATACCTAATATGTAACTACGCATGTTATTTATTAGATTTATATTCATTGAATGCGACCTTAATATTCTTTACATGTGATAATTGCTATATGATAAATTAATCTTCTGTTTTGCTATTTATGTTCCCTCGAATTTCATAATTACAGCATCCAACCAATGTTGTTGAATTACATAAAAGATTGAAGATATATTTAATGTTTGTATGAATTCACAAATATGTGATTTTCTATATTGATTCTATGTCTCCTGATGTGGACGATCATTGTCTAGTTTATTTAAATAATTATTAATAACAAAAAAATATTCTTTCCAAATATAACGTTTAAGAATTGAAGAAATCGGGAAGCTCGTTCGAATGAAATGGTTGAGGGGTTGATCCCGATGGCGTGACTTCCACTACCACTACAGGACCTTCAATCACCTATGCCTTTGGATCAGCCCATGACCCTCCGACATGGTGGTAGACCATTCTTCGAGTGATTGAGTGTAGTCACCATCCTCATACATGAAGCTGAGGAGGAAGAAGAATCAGATAATGAAATGTGTTTTATGTGCTTTATTTTATTGTGAAGTTTCTTGCACACCAAAATTATTGCTGAATGGCAATTTCTTCCAATGTGTCTACAGTTCTCAAAAGCAAGGGTTGTGTGAATAATAATTTTAATTTTCTGATTAAAAATAATGGCTAGCAATCCAGTGGTCACGAGTTCGAATCTTGGCTCGACCGATTTCGTACAACTATTATAGCACAGGCATTTAGGCTTGGTTTAGAGAATGTAGGAAGATGTAAAATATGTACTTGTTAAACAAGAACATATTCATTTTTTACTCCTCACTAACCCAAGGGGATATAGTGGGGAGTTATGATTTCGCAATTTTTATGGCTATTTTTTTTATTTCAGATTATCAACAAGTATCATGCAGAGATTGTATTCTGAAATTTTCATCACAATGTATATGTGCGTGTGCCCTGCGTTATGTGCTGTGTCATGCGTACTGCGTGTTTATTTTACATTATCGATTATAGACTCATTCTCATTCGATTTTTTTCAAATTTTGCAAATTTGTATATCTGATACTCACTTAGACCCCATTAGATTTTGAAGGATATCTGAATAGTGCTTCTCTATTTTTTTAACAATCAAATATTTCAAAGTGACCCCAAGCTCAGGAATCTTAAATTTGAAATTTTTCTCTTCAAATTGGTAAAAAGGCACATCACTTTCATAAAATGGCATTGAAGATTTATCAAGTTTTCATAATAAAATATTTAAATAAAAAATAATTGATCAAACTCATTTCATGAAAATGCTGAAAATTTTCCATGTACGAAATTTGAATACTTTATGGAGTGACTTGTTAGTGAGGAGTTTTACGTTGGCCACAACCGACTCGTTTTAAATGAAGAATAAAAATAATAAAAAAAAATGTATTAAATAATTGATTTAATTTATTGAATGGCACAATTCATACTAAATTGTGTGAATTGGCTTACTTAAAAAAAAATATCTATGCTGTGAGGCAAGCACTAAGAATCGTGCTACCACTCATATTGTCATCGGTTTTTTTTTCGTAATCACAATACAGCTGCTGCCAATTATAGTGTAATATGCGGTTCGACGACAACTATCTCTGTTAAAGGTATGAATTGAAGTGCCCTATATTCCAATGGAAAATATCTACATACCTCGTCCGCAATATGCTGAATACGCTTTACGCTAAACAAGTTGCATGTAACACATGAGATCCAACTGTCGATAGCGATATTATGTATAGTTGAAGAATAAGAATCAAACTAAAGGTAAACCCATAAATCAAAATAATTGAAAATTTTAACACATGTATGTCAAGATAGGATAGTATGGAGGTCAGTCCTTTTTCCTACCCAGAATATGAAAACAGCATGATGGTATGTATGTATGTTTGGAAATTAAGTATCAAATAATTTTGAGTTTCTTAGATATTGTGTATAGGCGACTGCCATACAAATTGTATGAAGCGATGTCGTCACTAAATTCAATTTTTATAAAAATTGTTAAAAAAAATTGAGATGTACTACTACAAAAGTGATATTTTTTATAGAAAATTAAATTATCTAGTTGGGTTGTTTCGGCTTATATCGATATTTTTAAAAAATTGGAAATATAGGCAGTTAAACTCATAAATTTATCATAAAAAAAATATTTTTCTTAATTTTGTATTTGTCTATATTTATACCAATTTTTATCGTTATATTCGCTTTTATGGTTTCTGAGATATATGGTAAAATTAAGTAAAAATTCAAAAGTTGATAACCCCTGACTGAAACAAAAATTCACCATTCTGAGTATAAAAATTTTGTAGGCCTATAACTGATTATATATTTTGAAATATTGGGCTCTGTAAATTGAGCGGATCAAAAGTTATAAGGGGGAGGGGGTCAGACACATGAAATGATCTACTACGAATTCTGAGAAAATCCATGTATACCTACATACCTATATGCTGCGAAGCCTCTAAGTTGATGTTTTTTAGCATGTAAAAAGTCCACTACGCCATACAAAATGTTCCTTCATACACGAGTCTTGGATTTAAACTGCCTCTTCTTTCAAAAGAATTTCATTCTCTTGAACGAATCGACAGTTGGATAACATCTCACATAGTTCTGCAATGAGGTTCAGTACGCACTATATATTTAGTGGATATAGATGTGAGGAGACTGTTGTGTGCTCCTCTGCTTCCTACGTAAACCCTTTTGATAAACTTTACATATCTGTCCGTACTGGAATTTTGTAATCAATATTTGACAAATCTCACGAACAGTTATGAAACGTTTATAATTTGTGTGTTCCCGATGGTAATGCATATTAAAACTGTTTATAGCTTACTTTGTTTGATATTTTGAAAAATATTGGACAATTTTGTATTTAATACAAAGAAAAAAAAATTTTTATATAACTTCTCGAATAACTTTTTCTTCATCTTCTTCGATGGCTCGAATAACTTACAGGATGTAAAATAGGAATTCAACAAGCACCCAATAACAAGTTGCCGCATTCTGGAGGCTTAGGATATTAATCGTCTCACAGATCCAGACTGAAAATTTACTTTAAAACTATGTCTCCACCGGGAATCGAACCCAGGACCCTTGAATCAGCAGTCAGATACCAAAACTTTAGACTTTAGACTGCCTCAGACTCACCTAGCAGATACACAAAATAATGTGAATTACAAAGGTTTTCAACTGTACTGACTTGCCAGAATGTGTGAAGGAAGCATGCTGCGTTTCATCGCCTAGGTGCTGAATACATAAAGGAAATGTTATTTTGAACTGGGATATTTTCTTTTTTTTTGTTATTTTTATATAATTCGTACTGTTTTTTAACTTTTCTACGGACAATTCTTGGTAGAACTCCATTTCAAATAATAAATAAATTTGGAATGGTAAATTAGTAGAACTGAAAACTTTGGTTTTATTTTACCATTCCAAATTTATTTATTATTTTAATTCGTACTGTGTAAATTTGCTATTTTTTCAACTTGTTTATATATTCTTGGTTATACTCAGTGATATGGTTAAACTAGATTTAAGAAAATGCATTTATTTTTTACATTTAAATCAAATTTACATACATACATATCCAACTGAGCCACGTACGTCGACTTATGCTTTACTAATTGCGTAAAACCAGGAGTATTTGTCGTTTAATTTACATAACAACGTGAAGAAAACTATGAAAAGGGTGTCCTCATTTTTTTATTTAATTGTATTAATAAAGGAACACCTGCATACATGACGCTGGTTACCCCACATTGGAGGATATGACGTGATGGTATGAATGAATAAATGATTAAATAGTGCATCAAGCTGAGAATTGACAAAATAATTTAGCCTATATTTTAATTGATATACCCACAGACAGGCTACCTTATGGGATTTTTGTGTGTGTTTTGTTTATGATTAATATTATGTTTATGTGTATTGTGTCTTTACCGTACGAAATCTTAAATAAATAAAATATGTAATAAAATATTTTACTGTCAAATATAAAAATATGTTTTTTATTTATTGTCAAATATCCGTCTAACACTAAGCCGTCGAGCATAAATACAATTTTTTTGTCCATTCATCGTCTACATGAAAGAAGCAAATACCTGGTCCTTTTTTGTTCCTACTATTTGTCTGTTTATACAGTTTATGTTCATGTTTTCAGTTGAACTTTAAAGCATTATATCCAGAGAATGTTTGTGAATCATTTATAAATAGGTCAGGAACAATTCATATATTTTACGATACGAGTATTATGTACGTGTATTATATGATATGTGGATGTACGTACATGTTTTTGCTCTATATGGAAATTAAACATTTTCATATCAAAAGGTTTTTTACGTGGATGAAAGTTGATGCATACTCGAAATATGATAATGACTTGTTTTGGTATTTCGTCAAATATGTTAGATATAAATAATATTTTTTTAACAGATGCAAAATAACTATTTAAAGCCGTTTATACATTTCAATGAAAAGAATGAATGGAAATTGTTTATAATAAAAATAAAATTTATTCCAGTACAAACCATTTTTTTACGTTCAAATATAAAATATACATTTAACATTTGTTATATATTGATGTTGCGCCTTTCTACAGGCAATCTGTATAGCAGTTTACGAGATTGAACGAACAGGAGATCGGCAATCTTCGGGAGTAGGGGAATTGATATAAAAGAATGTCTGGGGTATGGCCGGGGTGTGGATTGATCGTGTATTGATCAATGATATAGTGCTCTCACGTTGTGGTTCATGTATATATATACTATTAATTGTACTTCAATACACAATATAGATATACTCAAAAAAAAAATTAAAGTAAATAACAAATGAGTTTATTTGAAAAACAAAAATCAGTTTATGTAGACATACTACTATCGTCCTCGATCCAACCCTTCTGCCCATCTTTGTGACAGTCTCGGACATTGGTGCTCCTGTACAGCCTTTATGGTCGAGTTAGGGTTTGTCCACATTCTCTCACAGTATGCGGTGATTCGATGTCTGAGGACGATACCAAGAAATCCTTGACACCGCCCCTCCGCAAACATAGTTGAAGCGCTGGTATATCGTCGATATCCGAAGATTATTCTATAGGCGTCATTATATTGCACCCGAAGTCGTTCTATCGTCGATCTTCTGTACGATACCCATATTTCGCACGTGTACATACTTGTATAGAATGCATTGAACAGACTTCTTTTCACTTGGAATGAGCACCTATAGAATCTGCGGGCGAGCATGTTAAAAATACATCCTCCGATTTTTTTGTGAACTACATATATCCACGTTGTTAGGAAGAATAGCGAGTGAAAATAGTGATTATTATAGATAGACAAATCGTAATTCAGAGTCGAGGTTTGGCAAGGTTAAACGATGAAAATTAAACTTTATTAGATTATTCGCTGCTTCCACCGTCACCCGCTCTGCATATGGGGACTGTAAACGGCCCCTTCACAGAACGCTATGTGAGCGACAAACAAATACATACCACGAAAAGTAGCTCATGGAGCCCTCTAGATTAGCAATCTCGGCTCCATATTACAAAAAAATTGAGTTTCTGACTTCATTTCTGACCATCTGATCAATTTTATTTCGTCATATTTTCCTCTACTACCACCACCACACGCTCTGCATATAAGAACTGTATACACAGGACACAGAGTGAACGCAAAAGAAAAAAATAATACATAGAACGAAAAGAAGCTTATGGAGCCCTCTAGATTAGCAATCTCGGCTCCATAGTGCAAAAAAACTATCCACGAATTCGAATAGAAGATTCATATTCGTAGACTGTCATTGACTTCAGATGTGTGACCAAGATCTCTGAAAAAAATATACATTTACTGTATGTTAAATATTGATTGTTAATTATTAGATCTTTAAAAATATATTGATGAATCGAATAAATATAATGATAGATTGAAATGTAGGCCTTCGTGCCTTGGTTGAAAAGATATATGATTCCTGGGCCAAAAGTCTCAGGTTTGATTCCCGTTGGATATACCCTTTTTAATTGTGTTTTCAATATCTGTGAGACGATAAATATCATAATACTCTAGAATGTGGCAACTTGTTATTGAGTGTGTGTTTAATAAATATTTGACACAGATCCTACCTGTTAGTAATCTAACTAAGCAGAACCTGTATGTTTTTCCTCATCACATAAATGTAGCACTAAATGAAACCGGGCGTATAATATCTGGCTACTTGCAGTCAACAAGAGTAAGTGAGATATACCCGATTATAGGTATTGCCCATCCAAATTACAGAAGAAAGGTAGCTGCAGACTCTGAAATAAAGATTAAAATACCGGATAATGTATCTGATCTCATCACCCTAGAAGCAGGAGTTCCGCAAGGCGGAGTATTATCTCCCCTTTTATTTTCTATTTTCATCAACTCTATTAGATTTAGATGGGTCAGTGGCAGAGCGGTTAGCGCGCTGGGTTAGTAATCCAGTGGTCGCGAGTTCGAATCCTGCCTCGACCGATTATAGCACAAGCATTTATTTGCTTATTTTAGGGAACGTAGGAAGATGTATTATGTACTTGTTTACTTGTTTCTTTGCAGATGATCTTCAACTATATGTATATTCACTTCAACGTTAGTGATTATCTTGATACCATAATTATTATGAACAAGGATCTCAACTTTATCGCATCATGGTCCTCTCAGAACGGTCTTCTTGTCAACCCGTCCAAATCCCAGGCAATTGTTATTGGCAGTCCTCGGTTGCTGTCTACATTAAAAAATACACCCCTTTCATCTCTACTGATTAACAATCAATTCCTTTCCTATTCCAAAGTTGTTGAAAATCTTGTTATCTCTTTCGAAGAAGATCTCTCATGGCGTGAACAAATTTCTCATGTCAGTAAGAATCTGTTCTTTAGTATACATTCTCTCAGTAGACTGCAAAATTTTCTTCCGACACATTCAAAAATAAAGCTTGCACAATCCTTACTTCTCCCTTTGTTGATTATGCTGACGTCTGTTATCTGGATACAAACGAAGAACTCCTTAATAAACTTGAACGATTGCAAAATGTTTGTATACGCTTTATTTACAATCTTAAAAAAATTTATCATGTTTCCACTTACCGAAATCTTCTTCGCTGGCCTAAGATACGTCAACGTCGTAATATTTATTTACTTTCCCTACTGTATAATTTAATTACCAACACTTATTCACCACAGTATCTCAATAATAAGGTGATTATTTTCTTGTCAAATCACCGTCTGCATCTTCGATTTGCTTAACATACCACACTAGCTATTCATTCTACTGAATTTCTCAGTTCCTATTTTGAAGTACAATCATCAAGACTATGGAACACCTTAAGTAATGATACTCCGACACCTCAATCGATTCAACTTTTTAAAAAGAAACTTAAGCTGAATATTATTACAATGAAACACTGTGTTTGGATACTACATGAATCCTAACGCAGTGTTTCATTGTAATAATATTCAGAATGGAATTCTACCAAATAAATAATATCAAACTTAATAAACTAAAGCAGTTTAACCTGTCTAATAATTCTTACCTGACACTCTATATCCTTCTTTCCTTTGTTGCTGTGAATTTACTCTTAATAGTGTTACGAGTTTTTCCGTTTAGGTATTCTAAATTTAATGTACATACCACTATACTATATATGGCCTCACTTTGCTTTGGTTGGTTGGAAGAAATTTCCTTGTGGCAATAAACGCGCCATTGTACACAGTATTTTACACGAAGTTTAATAAATAAATAAATAAGAAACGGACCCAAGAAATCCTCTGTTTGGTCACATGTCTCGGATGGCGAGATTAAAATCGAGAAAAAGTTTCCTTACCAAGACATCCTCCCTTCCGGTGCCGCCAGAAAGGGCAAAACATGAACACTGGATTGAGCAATAATGTGGAGGTCAAAAAGAGCTGACTGAGACTTTGGGACTGGGACACCGTCAACTCTACCGCACATAGAAGACACTGAATGGATTATGTGTAGGTGTCATATGGTGTAAAAAGAACTTGGACAAGTGTGGTATAGGATTAGAAGATGTATCTTGCGATCGCGGAGAGGTCCAATATGACAAGCATCTTCTTATCTGTCGAAACATGGACCACCAATGTAACGAGGAAGACTTGGTTGTGCCAAATGACGTGAAAATTGCTGCTGGAACGTGGAAATGCTTAATAGGTATGTCCGGACACGTTAAGTAACCTGAGAAGTTATACAAAAAAAAACAATATTTAAATTTATGACAATTTTAAAGGGAGAATTGGGAACTCAAGGCACCTACATGGCTTACGTGATCACTGTATGCGCTTGCGCAACGTTCATTAATTATGCTTTTTTATTGATTTCCCTATTTATCCAATTTTTGTAAGTTCTATATATTATATTTTATTTTTTACCATAGTCATCTATGAAATGACAAAGAAACTTTTTGCTACGCACTCTTTTGGTTCGTAAGCAATGAAATATTTAATGGTTGTTCGCGAAAAGTTACAATGTATTCAAATTAAACTTACCTTAAAAACAGTCGAAAAGCTTAATCCAAAGCAAATAGGTTCTGAATTTGTGGCTTTAATTAAAATAATTTTGCTTTTTTTAATATATATTTTTTTATAATAAAAATCGTATTATGATAGTATAATAGTTCCTCAAGTAAGTAGTCATAAGATGTCCTATGAAAATGATGTTTATTAATTCACCAAAACTTCTGTTTCAAAGTTTCCAGACAAATCTCACGTAGCGGCAATGATATCCCAAAATAGAAACCAATAAGGTAATAAATATATTTCACGTTTAAACAATTGATCAATCCTCTTCACTGTGACAACTCACCCTTAAAGTGAACACCACAAACCGTACATTTACTTAACTAAATCTACGAACAACGCTACTAAGTAGCGTAGGCGCTTAATTAGGTAACAGATCACAGCAAGGCACAATACACAGCTTCATTATATAATATTATGTATTTTTTATCAATGTTCTATGGAAAAAGTGATTTAAATATCATAATAAATTAAAACACATTGTGTGACAGTCAGTATAGGTTGAAAAAGTAACCTTCATCTTTTTTATTTTAAAACCATAGCAGCAAAAAACATTAGAAAAATTATAGAAATAAAACAATGATAAATGTTCCACATTTAAATATTTTAACACATCGAATCCAACAATAATAATTTTCCATAGATTACACAACACCCCTTCCTTTAGTCTCTTCCAAATATGATTCTTATATCCTAGCATTTTTATAAACAAGTCTTATTAATATTAACTTACATTTATATATCCAATTTTATTATATTATATTTAAAGTAAAGTCTTATAAACTAGCATTTTTAAACAATCTTATTCCTATTACACTTATCACATAAATCTATTTGGTTTCTTAATAACCCTCCCATATCTAGAGGTTTGGACAATTTCATGATTTTCATCATTGTTGATAGTTGGAAATGAAACATACTTTGTATCATTATTATTATCGTTTATATTGACATTAATAGTATCTTTACTACCTTCCCTATCCACCTTTTTTCTTAAGAAAAAATGGTTTCTTAATAAATAACTTTTTTGTTATCTATTTACCTGTGAATATTAAAGATAAAGTGACAGTGGTTATTCTAAAAAAGAATGGCTTGACCATTATTTAACAGGAATATACAGTCCTATACATGAGCGTGTAAGAAACGATGTATACATGTGTATGAATGATTTACTGAGTTTCCTTTGCCTACACCATGAGGTACAAATACATAAAATGAATATTACAATTAAAAATTACAGTTTAAGAAATGTTTCTAAAAAATATTTTATATGATTGCACTGGAAATTATACATGATTTAATAATTGATCCATACATATACAAATTAATATTAACCATGCAGTGTCTTACTTTTATAAGGCAGATTAATATGAACTTAATTTTATAACAAACCTCGTTTATTATGCCTCTCTATTCTTTTGCCTGAAATCATAAACAATAAAGATTTCAAAAAAAAATATAATTTCTAAAATGCACACCTAACATGTGTCATAAACCACCCATAGAAACAAATTCTGCTAACAGATTTAAATGTGAAGAATCGACAAATGGTCCCCCACCAAATTCAATAAAACACAAATGGGAAGAGAAACACTTTCAAAATAATAATGCAGGTACTCTTATAATAGTGTCATTCGATATCTTCTTAAAAGCTCAAAACAAAACCCATTAAAGTTGAATAGTTTGACAAGCTGTAAACAATGAAAATGTTGGTTCATCAACATCGTTGGTTCCATAACGTTTCAGGTATTATTTCTAAATATTATTTGACTGTATTTTTACTATAAACTTTTGGGGATGTTTATTGTTTGTTGATAATTTAAAAGGATTATTTATCAGAAGGATCATAATATTATATGTGCGTGGTCAAAAGATTTATAATTTAAATATCGCCCTCTAAATATGATATTGGAAAAGTCGGTACAATATTGGATACACAATTTACCGTGATGAAGGGTTTTAAATAAAAGTTACATGATCAACATTAGTATATTCTTTGAAAGTTAATATATGACATGATGTCAAGGGTCAGAATAAATAAACTACGATAAATGCGATACTATACAGTTGAACGATTGACGCATGAATTGATTCATTTGTATGGACGGCGATGGGCTATATATATTTCGTCAATCTTCGCAAATCTTCTCTGGAATTGTCGAGGATATACAAATAGCAGCATCACATTCAGAAGCACAGCTACACACTTTTATTAAACTTTACCTGTCTGCCCGTACTGGAATTGATTTTTAGCTAACTTCTTGACCAGAAGCTGACGTGAAATATTTTTTAATAAAACTTTGAAAAGTGGGAGCTCATTTTTTTATTTTCTTTTAAAGTTAGTGCCGATTAATTTATTTGAGATCAACACCAATATATTTTCTTCCCAGCATCAACACCAATATATTTTCTCCCAAGATTATAATATCTCAATTTTGTAAGACTTGTTGTGGCAGTATAGATAGATAAAATATGCTTTTAAAGTTTCACTTTGTATAGATACCTCTGCAATTTGATTAACGGCTCGATGCCCATTTAGAAGCCTTTCAATCCACAAACGACATCTTAAAATATACACAAGGAACCGGGTGTACTTGAATGCTTTCCTTTTTCATGATGACATGCATAATTCATCATCATCAGTGGCTCCACAATCCGTTGCGAGCCTTGACACCCTCCAGAATTCCTCGGCCTCTGTCCTGACAAGTGTTCCTCGGAGGAATCCTCCAGTCCATTACACAAACAGCCTCAATTTCCCACTGCTCGCCATCCAGCTATCGGAGTTTGGGTCTACCAACGCTGCGTCTACCTTGGAGCTTTGTGTGTTTGATCCTCTTTGGCACACTTTCTTCGCCCATTATTTTCACATGCTCTGCTCATCGCAGCATCCCTATAATTATTACATCATTAATGTTGGGCTCATTATAAATACAGTAGATCTCGTCATTGAATCGTATTCTCCAAACTCCGTTTTCCTACACAGGTCCGAATATTTTTCTCGCGAATACTAATAGAGACAGTCCATCTTTCTTACTCAATATCCAGCATTCGGAACCATATGTAAGTACGGAGTGTGGAAACGTTTTGTAAATTGTGATTTGTTTTTCTAGACATCATCCGAAAAGCAAGATATCTTCTAAAACCAAAGGTTAACAGGTTTTCTTAAGTAGCAAAAAAAAAACGAGAGACAAAAATAATATACGTATGAATGAAATCAGGACAAGTTAAGGAAAAGACAAAGAAATTAAAATAAGGTGTCACAGAAAAGTTTTTGTTGGATTGGTATTTTTGGATACATATGTAAAGTTAGTAGGTATGTGACGACTGACAATAAAGGTATATTTCTGACTAGAACTTGTTCTTCAAACGAAGAGCTGAGAAAGTCGGGTTGTGGATTGGAATTGACATCTCAATTAAAGCTATAACGCTTCTTTTGGAAAACCAGTGTATGAACGAAAGCATAATACTTAATTCATTTATAGAATCTGTATCGCTCTGGTGAATAGCGAAATTGACGAGAAATCGAAATGAATAGGTTGTGATTTTATCAAAGACTAAATCCAAACGTTGATATCGGGTGGCGCTTGCACCATTATGCATAATTCAAAAGATTTCCGTAAAACTTCTGCTTCGAACGTTATTATTACAACTTTATCACAGGTACAGTAACATTTGTTTTGTATTACTTGCTACAGTGAGTTATTTCTATTTGTAAGAACATCGAAAATACAATCGCCATTGAAATAAAAGAAAACATCCGATTGATGATAAATTCATCACTTGCGCTGGGCGCATGGAACTATTTAATAATAAATAAACATTTATTGAGACGGAAAAGGAGTTTACATACAAAAACACAGACATATAAAAAGAAATATACAGAAAAACAACCTTTCTGACTCAAAAGGACCATGCTCAGCTATGTTGCTGGAAGACAAGCCCCCCAGTAGCTGATTTTTAGCATGATCCTATGTAGGTATTATATTTTATTATCTATGCAAGGTCTTATTTATTTATATGCAAAATAAATATAAAAAAAATTATCCTAAAATACACATATATAAATATACACAAATACATAAATATACATACACGCACATACATATATACACACCCACACACATAAATTCTTGCATACTTCACACTATGATTTAAAGATATTACAATTTTAAAACGAATGAGTTGTGGCCAACGCTTAACTCCTCACTTACCAGTCACTCCACTAATTATTCAAAATTCGAATGGAATATATTCAGCATTTTTATGAAATTAGTTAGTTAATTTTTTTTATACATGTAAAATAATAAAGCCAAAGATCCCACTAACCATACTAGGTTATCAGTGGGTTTCTATATAAATAAAATAACAAATTAATCAACTAACAATGTAAAAATGTAAAAAGTAAACAATGCAATAATGTAAAACAATGTAAAAATAGAGACAGAAATGAAACCACTGCATATACATAAATTTTTACTCCTCACTACCCCAAGGGGAGTTATGATTTCGTAATTTTAAAGGCTAATTTTTTTATTACAGATTATCAACTAGTATCATGCTGAGATTGTATTCTGAAAGTTTCATCACAACGTATCTGTGAGTGTGCTATGTGTGACAAGTACTATATGCTATGTACGGCGTGTTTATTTTACTTTATCGATTATAGACTAAAGTACTCATTCGATTCTTTTCAAATTTTGCAAATTTGTATATCTGATACTCACTTTGACCCCATTAGATTTTGAAGGATATCTGAAAAGTGCTTCTCTATTTTTTAACTATCAAATATTTCAAAGTGACGCCAAGCTCAAGAATCTTAAAATTTGAAATTTTTATCTTCAAATTGGTAAAAAGGCACATCACTTTCATAAAATGGCATTGAAGATTTATCAAGTTTTCATAATAAAATATTAAATTAAAAATAATTGATCAAACTCATTCGATTCCTAACAAATTTTGCAAATTTGTATACTCAATAGGTACTCGTCATGCTTCTTATTTTATTTATCTGTCAAATATTTCAAAGTGACCCCAAGATCTGGAAACTTAAAATTTTTAATTTCATATTGGTAAAAAGACACATCACTTTTATAAAATGGCATTCAAGAATTATCAAATTTTCATAATAAAATATTTAAAAAAATACTTTATAGAATGACTTGTTAGTGAGGAGTTTAGAGTTTAAGATATGATACCTATTATAAAATAAATTACTAAA
Source organism: Molanna angustata (assembly GCA_963576475.1). NCBI lineage: Eukaryota > Metazoa > Arthropoda > Insecta > Trichoptera > Molannidae > Molanna > Molanna angustata. Next base: position 15,686,932 of record OY754972.1, read on the forward strand.
CTATTGTATTTGATCATGTTTCTGCGGTATATTATACATCTTATTTCTATCCATGTATCTATAAAAGTTTCATTAACTGTATATCCTTTATTTCGTTTTTTATCGAATAAAAAAAATTGTAGCTAAATATTAGAAATTAGCTAAATTAGAATGTTACGTTTTTCTGTGTGTCGTTTCGCAATTATTGTGTTGCGGTGAAATAATTGACTTACCAAAATATTATCAATAACGATACACTACCCTCTTCCACGCACAACAATTTCAAGCGTTTGGTAACACTTTGGCTTATGAATAAGGGCAGACAGGGATCGGAAACAGCACTAACACACATTTTAACTTAAATTTGCACACATATATATTGAATATCTAATTTATCTTACAAATCCAGTAAAAATATATTATTTTAGTTATTTAATCATAATAATATATCCTCAATATCTAACCTTTGACTAAATGCTTTATGAGTACTACATCAGAACAGGCATTCAGCCTAGTGAGATAGTATAATTTCAATATTTTTATTATGTATACTTTTTATGAAATGTACTGTATTGAAATATGTAAATAAAAAAAAATGCGAACACATAATAAACCTCAAATGACAAAGGTGTTGTTAATATTTTTCCTGTAACAAATTTTCATTCAATTTACAAAGCAACTCGCTCACGCGAGTCGCTATTATCATTAAATACTAACTCAACCTAACCGAAAATTATATGGGATGCAATAAAATACGAAATAATAGTAAGGTGTGTACGTTAATATGCATTCTCCCAATTTTTTTTGGTTTGGTTCAGTTTGGTCATAATAATAATAATAAATGTCTTTTTAAATTTAATGGAAATTGGTTAAAGGTTTAAATTTAATGGAAATTGGTTCAAATAAATTATATTTCTCAATGTATTATTTACGTTGTTGTATGATTTTTACACTATTTATAATTTTTTATGTTGGAAATTTTCACTTTTCAATATCGACTTCGACAGCTGATCCGACTTTGGGTTATTTGAGCTGTAGTGTATCCTCTATGTCTAGTTAAAATTTCATATATTTCCAGCTAAATAACCCGGTTGACTAAACCAATATCTATGTAAGAGTATCAAGTAGGTACACTTAATTACTATTACTAAACTACATAAGCAGGTGATTTTACTCGAAATTAAATATTTAAATTTTAATGTTAGGTAGGTACCAATCTAAATTATCTTTTATCTAACTTGTTCAGTCCTGGCTAATTTCTGTATATAGAGGGCTGTATTAGATAAATATATTTTTTGTTAATAAAGTAAAATTTTCTTTTAATTTAACCGTTTGGTCTTACAAAAATATAAGTAAGAAACAGTATACACATGTCAGGTTCTGATAATTTGTAACGAGCGAGAAAAATCTTGATGTGACATAAAGACCAATATCCTACAGGCTTATAAGATGATTATCAAATATCTATAATTTTGTAATTACCTTCTTCTTCTTTTTCGCCCTAGCCTTCGTCCCATTTACTTGGGGTAGGCTCTCCTAGTCCTCATCCTCCAAGTCCTTCTGTCCTCCGCGTCCTCCGAACGAAGCCTTGCCTATTTGAGATCTCTGGTTATTGTGGACATCCAAGTGGTCAATGGTCTACCTGGTCTTCTTGGCCCCACCTCTATGTCCATCGTTCTCTTTATCATATTATCCTGTGGCAGTCTCATAACGTTTCCATACCACCAATTTTGTATTAACCTATGCCCGAAAAAGATGAGTATTGAACAATTATTTTACAACTCATTTTATACAATATCAATGCAAATCCCAAATCATCTCGCCTTTCTATCCAGTCACGCATTCATATTTTGCGTTTCCTTTTATTCTTAGTTTTCTTCTATAAATAAGAAGCAAAAACTACAGACAATTACGCTTTCCGGTCTTTTTAGATGAAATTGCAAAACACGACTTCGATATCGAATTTTCAGTAAGTATGACAGGAATCAACTACATGATATGTAGTTGATTCCTTTGTTTTCTATGCCATAGCCGACCATATTCTAGGGTACTGTATGCGAGTGCATAATTTTAAATTGCATACTTTTCTGTCACTAATATGCACAAAACACACTGAGCCATGATTGTTTGTACTATATTTACAATGGTTGCAAGTTTAATCACCTCCCAAGTTATTTACACCATTTTTTACGCATAGTTTGTCGTACATAGTTATAATTGCGACTCGTTCATGCGAGTCGCATTGTATATTAAAAAAATAATTAAATTGACGTGAATAATAGCCAAACAATAAGTGTATTATGCTCTCTGATTGGTCACCGAACCACCAATCACACTGAAATGCTTATCGCTAATGACAGAAAAGTGTGCGATTCAAAATTATGAGCGAGTGCTCACTCACACGGGTACCATAGTGTCACTATATAGTTCTATGACAACAGTGATAAAAATATGTTGCCAGTATTGACTGGCGTAGTTTCTTAGCCCTAGTCTCTAGTCACATGCTATGACCATAGAAAACTGCCACATAAGTATATGGTAATTTTGCCATAGGGTCTGATTCTACTATGACAGTCTCTGATATAATAGACAACTGGGTTTCAAATAGTTATATATTTTCTTAACAGTACTTAACTGATTACTTCTGGCATACGGGCTTATATTTGCCCAGCACTGAACTGGATAAAACTTACGTACCTATGTACATAACACGGATTGCCTTAAATGTTATGTCTCAGTGAAACGATCGACATGACGTTATACCATTTAAATTTAAAGTAGGTATACGAATTACCCTATTACGCTTGTTAATTAATTTTATTCCTTCCTCGCAATTCTTTTTATTTTCCTTTAAAAGCTTTTACATGGCAGTATTATATGAAAAAAAACAAAACAGATCTTCAATTTTGTGCGAATTAAATTTAGGTAATTAAGCGAAACAATACTCGCAAAACGAAATTGTCTGTTCTTGAAATGATGTTGTGAAATTTTATTTGGTATTCCATTGCAGAATCGTTATAAATTACTGTGACGAAAACGGCTCCCACACTACAAATTGATTAGTTTTGAGGGTATTAGGAAAAATAGGTAAAACCAGAATCTATCAATTTAATCCAGTTATCTTGATCAAATAACAAAATGGAAACTTACCGACTTCGTAAACTTACTATCGTGAATTATTTATGTAGTGTGTCTATAATGCGTAGATACTTATTTAAACGAGTGGGTTATGGCCAACACTAAACTCTCCACACCACAAATATTGACAATGAAATATTTTATTCATTCTACATTTTACTATCAGGAATATAAATTTTCTTCCGATAGTATATTTTTATGTTAAGATAGACAAACTATTAATGCAGTATAGGGAAGAATGCTTATGTTGTATGAAATATTTTAAAAAAAGCAGATAAATTTTGTTTTAAAGAACGCAAGAGCATTTTCCAAATTTTGACAGGTGATATCATATGAAGATTTTTTTTGTTATTTATGGAAAGCTAATCAGTTCTATGTTCAAGCTCTTTACATTATAACATGAAATCAAATTACTGAACTTTTCCATACATAGAAATTTATCTAAATACATTTTTATTCATACTAAATGTTACTATCAGGAATATAAATTTTCTTCCGATAGTATATTTTTATGTTAAGATAGACAAACTATTAATGCAGTATAGGGAAGAATGCTTATGTTGTATGAAATATTTTAAAAAAAGCAGATAAATTTTGTTTTAAAGAACGCAAGAGCATTTTCCAAATTTTGACAGGTGATATCATATGAAGATTTTTTTTGTTATTTATGGAAAGCTAATCAGTTCTATGTTCAAGCTCTTTACATTATAACATGAAATCAAATTACTGAACTTTTCCATACATAGAAATTTATCTAAATACATTTTTATTCATACTAAATGTTACTATCAGGAATATAAATTTTCTTCCGATAGTATATTTTTATGTTAAGATAGACAAACTATTAATGCAGTATAGGGAAGAATGCTTATGTTGTATGAAATATTTTAAAAAAAGCAGATAAATTTTGTTTTAAAGAAGGCGAGAGCATTTTCCAAATTTTCACAGGTGATATCATATGAAGATTTTTTTTGTTATTTATGGAAAGCTAATCAGTTCTACATATGTTCAAGCTCTTTACATTATAACATGAAATCAAATTACTGAACTTTTCCATACATAGAAATTTATCTAAATACATTTTTATTCATACTAAATGTTACTATCAGGAATATAAATTTTCTTCCGATAGTATATTTTTATGTTAAGATAAACAAACTATTAATGCAGTATAGTGAAGAATGCTTATGTTGTATGAAATATTTTTAAAAAAGCAGATAAATTTTGTTTTAAAGAACGCGAGAGCATTTTCAAAATTTTGACACGTGATATTATATGAAGAATTTTTTTGTTATTTATGGAAAGCTAATCAGTTCTATGTTCAAGCTCTTTACATTATAACATGAAATCAAATTACTGAACGTTTCCATACATAGAAATTTATCTAATTACATTTTTATTCATACTAAATGTTACTATCAGGAATATAAATTTTCTTCCGATAGTATATTTTTATGTTAAGATAGACAAACTATTAATGCAGTATAGGGAAGAATGCTTATGTTGTATGAAATATTTTAAAAAAAGCAGATAAATTTTGTTTTAAAGAACGCAAGAGCATTTTCCAAATTTTGACAGGTGATATCATATGAAGATTTTTTTTGTTATTTATGGAAAGCTAATCAGTTCTATGTTCAAGCTCTTTACATTATAATGTTACTATTGCCGTGCAGAGGGTGTCTTTATGAGGAGCTCGACTACTGGGATCGAACCAGTTGATCGGCTAAATACTTCTGCGTGTTCTTTAACCATGCACGACTGTAACCGACAATAGAATTGGGTATTTAAATAGACATATAAATAAGAACTCAAAGATTAAAACTTACTGGATTTATTCACAAAGTTATTAACACAATGATACTGGTATTACGCGAAGATTATAAATATTAAAACTCAATAAATTTAAACGACTACAGGAACGTGGCTGGGTCGTAACGAATTCCGGTCAGGGGAGAAGCTGGTAGGCAGGAACGAACTTGAATGCCGATAAACGGTCCGTCGCATCTATTATAGCTGGCGTGACGTCACCGATTGTGCGCGCGCCGATTTTCCGAAATGTGATAGGTCTTGCCATACACTCCCTCACCAGTCCGGAAGACGGTACAACTATGGCCTCTGAATCCCTGAGTCTCTGTAACATAAAAATAAAAAAATTCAAAGTATTTGTTTTTAAAGTATACATAACTCTTATTGTTCTAAGTGTATGCTAGACATCTTACATTATTGTTAAATTATGTCTGCATCATTAAGTTTATCAAAGCTAATTGTTCCATAATTACTGATAACTAATTCTGTTATCTAAAATACAAACAAATATTGGTTAAAAATACAAACTTTACGATAACTTTACATTACTTATTGTGGACAAAATCATTCCTTAATTGAATGTATGTTTGTTCAAAATATTTTAAATAAACACTAAAACAAAACTATAATAATAAACTTTAAGTTTTAACGCTACTCTGAATATATTGAGTGCTTATGAAAATAATACAAAGTGCAGAAAAAGAAATAATAACTTTAAGTACATCGCTACTCTATTAATATTGAGTGCTTGTGCAATTGACATTACCTGAAAATAACAATATGTGCGTGAGTCAGTTCACTATTAAATAAGAATGCACTTTTGTTGGTATATGGAATGTGTCCTTATGGTATAATTTTGTTTACAAATAATACAATTAAATATGACACTTGATATAGATTAAATTTTTACATACTTAGGTATTTAAGGAGCTGTGCATTATTACATTCTTTTTTTATTTAAAAAAACTATAAATACACATTTTATTTTAAATTCTACTTCTTAATACTCATAATGAAAATAGAAACTTGTTACATAATATATATTCAAATTAGTTAATAAGCTATATAGAGTGGTAAGGCTAAATTATCATAAAATAGAACATTTTCACTCTTAAAAAGGATAAATAATCTTTGCAATGTCTATACATATCAAATATGTTTCTTTTATATTAGGAAAATTTTATATATTAATTATTTAATTTGAGTTACTGATTTCAAAGAAAATTGCTCCAAAACATTCTTAATAAATAGATAAATTGGACGTTTTGATAAACGTCACGTTTGTGCTTTTATGCTTACAAGCTACTTACATGAATCGTTTTTTTTACATAAGTATATACGTCATTTACAAATGAATAATTTTAGTTTCTGTAGCAAAATCGTGCTGGAAAATGAACTCTTCTTCCTGCCTTAGTCACAGTGTGGGGTTGCCGGAGAGAAGATCTTAAACAAGTGGCATCATGATTCTGCGATGGTGTCATCTGGCTTTGCTGTGTGAGCGTTGTTTGATGATTACTCGTCTCTGTAGAGGGGTTGAGGTCATCGTTTATGAAGAATGCTGGCTTCAATCGATCCATTGAGATTTTCTTCGGTTTTTCGTTAATAATGATTATTGCAGTTTTTTCATCCATCTCTTGCACCTTGTAGGGTCCGTCATAGGGTCGTTGAAGAGGTCTGCGGACTGCGTCATTTCGCAAGAAAACGTACTGGGCATCTTTCATTTGTCTGTGTATGAACGTCTTCGTCTTGTTGTTATTGGAGTTTGGGATGGGACGAAGTTCTGACATCATCTTCTGCAACTTGTGTCCATACGTGTCAGGTTCCTCTGTGGGTGAGCTTTCAAAAAAATCACCAGGCAGCCTGAGGGTGGTTCCATAGGTCATCTGTGCCGGTGTAAATTCTGAGCCTTCTTTGATTGCTGAACGAAGACCAAGCAGTACCAGTGGTAGGGCGTTCGTCCAGGAGGTATTGTTAATCGTCATCAATGATGTCTTTAAGGTACGATGCCATCTCTCTATAATTCCGTTGCACTGAGGATGGTAAGCAGTAGTTCTCTGATGTCTTACGCCAAGTTTGCTGGTTAACTTGTTGAATAAGTTGCTTTCGAATTGACGACCCTGATCTGTAGTGATTGAAGAGGGTACGCCGAAACGGGCGATCCAATTTAGCATCAAAGCGTCAGCGACGGTTTCTGCTGTCATGTCTTTAAGGGGAACTGCTTCTGGCCATCTGGTGTATCTATCTATGATTGTTAGCAGGTATGTGTATTCTTTTGAAGGAGGAATGGAGCCAACCAGGTCCAAATGAATATTTTTGAATCTCCCATCTGGTGCTTTAAACTGCTGTAACGGTGTAATGGTGTGACGGTGTACTTTAGATGCTTGGCAGTCAATACAATTTCTTATTACATCTTTTACAGTCTTTTCCATGCCAGGCCAAACATATCTCTGCTTCAATATTTTAAATGTTGCGTTGCTGCCGGGATGACTTACTTTATGGAGTGTTAAAATGACTTCCTTTCTCATTGACTCGGGAACAAATGGTCGTATTACGTTCGTCGAGAAATCGCACCATAACATTTTATTGGTGCCAGGTACCAAAATTTTCTTTAATTGCAGTGATGATTTTTCATGCATTTCCATCATTACACTTTCCTTCTCCTGCTCTTGCGCCATTCGCTGATAATCAATATGTGATGTGATTTGTATTTCAGCAACTCGAGATAATGTGTCTGCGACTATATTGTCCTCGCCGGGAATGTGTTTAATGCTTGTAGAAAATTGGCTGATAAAGTCGAGTTGTCTTTCCTGTCTTGGTGAGTTTACTTTATTTTTTGTGAAGGCGAATATTAGTGGCTTGTGATCTGTGAAGATAGTGAAGTTTCTACCCTCTAATTGTTGTCTGAAATATTTCACTGCTTCGTAAATAGCTGTCAGCTCTCTGTCATAAGTACTATATTTTAACTGTGGATTATTGAATTTTCTTGAGAAAAAAGATATGGGTTGCCATGCTCCATTTTTCATTTGCTGCAAGGAGGCACCCATTGCTGTATCGGAGGCGTCGACCATAATTGATATTTCGGCTGTGGGGTCAATATGTACTAAAAGCGACGCTTGTACCAGGTCGTTTTTACATTTTTCAAAGGCCTTGGTTAACTCTTCTGTCCATTGAATTTTCCTTTTGTCGTTTTTTGTATAACCTTTTAACTGATCAAAAAGTATCTTTTGGGTCCCAGCTGCGTTTTGTAGGTACTTCCTGTAAAAATTTATCATCCCCAAAAATCTTCGAAGACCTTTTGCGTTGGTTGGAGGTTCAATTTTGGTTATCGCTTCAACTCTTTCCTTGATTGGGGAACTTCCATTCTTGTTAATCTTATAACCAAGGAATTCAATTTCTTCTTCTCCTAATTTACATTTGTTTAGGTTGATAATTAGACCATTTTTAGATAGCCTTTCGAACAATAAGTCTAGGTGTTTTTCGTGCTCTTCCATGTTTTTGGAGGCAACCAGGATGTCGTCAATATAAGTGAATACGAATTCCAAATCTCTGGTAATATTATGAAGGTACCTTTGGAAACTCTGAGCTGCGTTAGAAAGTCCGAATTGCATTACTAGAAATTCAAATAATCCAAATGGGGTTATGATAGCGGTCTTTGGAATGTCTTCTTCTTCTACTCGTACTTGGTGGTAAGCTCTGGTTAAATCTATTTTGCTGAAGATCTTCGCATCGTGAAGTTTATGTGCGAAATCTTGTAGTTGAGGTATTGGATACTTGTCAGGTTTGGTAATTGAATTCAGTCTGCGATAATCACCGCACGGACGCCAATTTCCATCCGATTTCCTGACCATATGTAGGGCGCTGGACCAGTTGCTTTTGGATGGTCGGCAAATGCCTTGTTCGACCATATAAGAGAATTCCTTTTTAGCAATCTCCAATTGCAGTGGATTGAGTCTCCTGACTTTGGCTGTGACTGGAGGTCCCTTCGTCTGGATGTGGTGAGTAACGTTGTGTTCTATGCGCTTTGGGTTCAAATCTGCGCGAGTGATATTTGGGTACTTCTCAATTATTTTGTAAAATTTTGATGTGGAATGAACCGTGGCAATATTCATTATACTGGTTTTGTAGACGATCCCTCTAGTTGACATTCCTGTAGCTTTGTCAATCAATGTTTTCCTTTTAATATCCACTAAAACGTCGTAATATTCCAAAAAATCAGCTCCTATTATGGGTTTTGTGACATCTGCGATGATAAACTTCCATTTGTGACTCCTTCGTAGTCCCAAATTCAGGTTGATTATTTTGTGCCCATAACTAGGTATTACAGTACCATTTGCTGCATAAAGTGGAGTGACGATGCTATCTGTTGAAATTATTGATTTGTCATTTCTGAAATATCTAGGTATTACTGAGATTTCAGCTCCAGTGTCTACGAGATATCTAATTCCTGTTACTAATTCTGTAATGAAGAGACGATGTTTCAACTGCGACTGGGACGTCTCGCACACCTGCCGCAATTTTAGTTTTCCTGATCGTTGAATTTACATGGTGCTATGCAGTTAAATGCTTTTGTTCCGAATTTTTGGTGTAGATGGCAAATGTCTTCTCTTCTATAATTGTTGTTTTGCTTCACGTTGTTGTTATTACTCTTTCTGTTGTCATAGTAATTTTTCTGATTCCTATTTTGGTGATTATTATTGTAGTTTTGGTATCGATTCCTGCTTGGAGAACGTGATCTTGAACGATTCCTCCAATTATTATTATGTTGAGGTCTTGACTGTGTTCTTGATTGTCTATGATCAATTTCCAATCTGACGATCTTGTCTGTCAATAGTTGAATTTGTTGCTGCATGCTGTGAAGTAAGCTGTTAGTGACTAAATCACTCTGGTGAGCTTGACTACTTGCTGATGTGGATGGTGAATTAATGGACTGAATTTCTGTTCTTTCGTTTACTTCCAAGATCCGATCGGTAATTATTGCCGAGATTATTTCCTGTACTCTATGTGGTAATCTTTCGATCCAAAGTCTTTTAAGAAGTGCATCATTCGCTAAGGTTGGTCCTGCAAGGCTCTGCATGTGACGAAGTAAATGTGAAGGCTTCCTATCACCAAGCTGTACTCCATGTAGAAGTTGAGAAAGTCTTTTCTCTTCAGATTCCTGAAGGCGGTTTAATAAGGTTTCTTTCAAATGTTGGTATTTATCCTTTGTTGGTGGGTATTGGATGACGTCAGCCACACATGAGATTGTATCGGGGTCCAGTACTCCCAAGATGTGTTGATATTTTGTTTCGTCTTTGGTGATCCTTGCAGAATTGAACTGGGCTTCCACCGTTATAAACCATAGGTAGATTTTGTCCTTCCATACTGTGGGTAATTTTATGTTCGCTGCGAAAATTTCGTTTCTTGATTCATCTGATGTTTGTTGATATGAAGCTCTGTCAAATGTATTCGTGTTGTCCTTGTTCTCCGTTGCCATGATTACAATTCAAATTAAAAGATGAGAATATTTTTTTAAAGTTACCACTGTTCAAAGCTTGCTTGACTTTTGAAACATAAATGTGAGAAAATTTAAAATTGTTATGCTTTGAATTTTTGGAAAAGAAAAAAAAAATTAATCCAATTTTGCTACTAAATGTTTTGTTTAAAATTTGATGCACTACCTATATTCTTTTTAAAATTATTAAAGTATAATTTTTTAAAAAAAAAAATGAATATCGATAAAACGTTTGTATAAATAAATAAAATTTTTGAATAACAATAAAATTTATTTGTAAAACTTAAGTATTTTGTTCAAATTATTCGCGAAAAAATATTTTTACGATTATTTTTTTAAAGTTGGAATTTTCTAAGTCCCATATGTATATTATTTATGATTAAATTAATAAATGGAAATTATCGTTTTTTATTATCTGTACACATAATTGATCTTAATTTCTTGCTATATTATTAAATGGTTACAGTCAAATAATAATAAAATATTTTAATAATCGTTCTGAAAATACAGTTCATTAATATTTGCACAACATTAAAAATATATACGGAGTATTGTACTGCGCTATTTCCGTTTAGCTTAACTGCGTATAATTAAAAGGGCGGGTTTTTTGTATCTTTTTTTCCACTGACAGTAGCTACTAGTATTTATTTTTGCGGCGTATATTATTTGGTGAGAATAATAATAATAATACTGCTCGCACTATGCGACGACGATTTGTCGCTAGGCGAATTCGACTATCGTCTATGTTTATATTATAAATTCAATTTTCAACACCAAAATAATTAGGTATTGTTCAAACTAAATAAAAATTTCACTTAATTTAATGTAAAATAAAAATGTTACAATGATTATTGATGTTTTTAATCAAATAAAAATTAAATTAAGTTAGTTTTACGATTTAAATTTGAATTTAGCAATTTTTATTTCAGTAGGTATTCAAAAAAACAAATTATACTTTACTGCAACGGCTTTTTTAAATGAATTTAAAATAAGAATGACACACTAAATAGAAACAATATTACTTAGCTTGTTGAATTTTTTTTTAATCTTTTCTCTGGTTTTTGCTCCTTTTATTTCACATTTAGTTTTTCATCCAAGTTTGATTATCGTTTTGTTCCCTCTTTTTTTTTACAATAGTTACAGCTTTCAATCAAAATGATTGGGTTTTTGCTTTTTTTCTCCAATTCGATGTTTCATATGAAAGAAAAAACACAAGTAATTAGTACATATAATTACGATAGTGTAATTTGTAATTTGTGAGAACACTATTTTTTACAAAAAGAAACTGATTTTATGTTACAATTGGTCACAATGAAGATTTACAAGTTATTTAAAAATTGTAAGAATAAGAATGTTAAAATGATTTCTTTCAATTTTTTTTAAAAAAACACTGATTTTTCTTTTTTAAATTGTTAAAATGTTTGTGCGAACTGCACCAAATTCACACAATATTACTTCTTTTAGAATGTTAAAATATTACAATAAAATACGATTAAAATGCGATAAAATAAAATAATAGTTGTTCATACAACAATTTTTTAAAAAAAATAAATACCATAAGGTATGATATGTACTAAATTTTAATATTACGAAGATTTATTATAAAAAAAATTAACGCTTAATCACGGGGCCTTTTGCGTTGGAAAAATTTAAATTATTGTCAAAATTTACACATACCTTTCACGGTATTTGGCTGTCCGTGATGATCCAAATCCGTCCCTGCCACCGTTTCGAGAGAATAATTACACTTATTTATTGCCTACCCAATTCTACTGTCCGCGATGTATATATGTAAAAACGAACGGAAAAAAATAGAGCGTACTACTATGAGGAAAAAAAATAACTAATGACCATACCAATGTTATTTACCAATGTTATAAATGACTTTAAAGAAATGTATATGTAATTTGGAGGAATAATATGTAACAAAACAATTTTCTACTAAAATATGCTAAAAATTCAAACAAAAATACATTAAAATCGTCGTGAGTCACCAATGTTACTATTGCCGTGCAGAGGGTGTCTTTATGAGGAGCTCGACTACTGGGATCGAACCAGTTGATCGGCTAAATACTTCTGCGTGTTCTTTAACCATGCACGACTGTAACCGACAATAGAATTGGGTATTTAAATAGACATATAAATAAGAACTCAAAGATTAAAACTTACTGGATTTATTCACAAAGTTATTAACACAATGATACTGGTATTACGCGAAGATTATAAATATTAAAACTCAATAAATTTAAACGACTACAGGAACGTGGCTGGGTCGTAACGAATTCCGGTCAGGGGAGAAGCTGGTAGGCAGGAACGAACTTGAATGCCGATAAACGGTCCGTCGCATCTATTATAGCTGGCGTGACGTCACCGATTGTGCGCGCGCCGATTTTCCGAAATGTGATAGGTCTTGCCATAATAACATGAAATCAAATTACTGAACTTTTCCTTACATAGAAATTTATCTAATTACATTTTTATTCATACTAAATGTTACTATCAGGAATATAAATTTTCTTCCGATAGTATATTTTTATGTTAAGATAAACAAACTATTAATGCAGTATAGTGAAGAATGCTTATGTTGTATGAAATATTTTGAAAAAGCAGATAAATTTTGTTTTAAAGAACGCGAGAGCATTTTCAAAATTTTGACACGTGATATTATATGAAGAATTTTTTTGTTATTTATGGAAAGCTAATCAGTTCTATGTTCAAGCTCTTTACATTATAACATGAAATCAAATTACTGAACTTTTCCATACATAGAAATTTATCTAAATACATTTTTATTCATACTAAATGTTACTATCAGGAATATAAATTTTCTTCCGATAGTATATTTTTATGTTAAGATAGACAAACTATTAATGCAGTATAGGGAAGAATGCTTATGTTGTATGAAATATTTTAAAAAAAGCAGATAAATTTTGTTTTAAAGAACGCAAGAGCATTTTCCAAATTTTGACAGGTGATATCATATGAAGAATATTTTTGTTATTTATGGAAAGCTAATCAGTTCTATGTTCAAGCTCTTTACATAATAACATGAAATCAAATTACTGAACGTTTCCATACATAGAAATTTATCTAATTACATTTTTATTCATACTAAATGTTACTATCAGGAATATAAATTTTCTTCCGATAGTATATTTTTATGTTAAGATAGACAAACTATTAATGCAGTATAGGGAAGAATGCTTATGTTGTATGAAATATTTTAAAAAAAGCAGATAAATTTTGTTTTAAAGAACGCAAGAGCATTTTCCAAATTTTGACAGGTGATATCATATGAAGAATTTTTTTGTTATTTATGGAAAGCTCATCAGTTCTATTTTCAAGCTCTTTACATTATAACATGAAATCAAATTACTGAACGTTTCCATACATAGAAATTTATCTAATTACATTTTTATTCATACTAAATGTTACTACCAGGAATATAAATTTTCTTCCGATAGTATATTTTTATGTTAAGATAAACAAACTATTAATGCAGTATAGTGAAGAATGCTTATGGTGTATGAAATATTTTAAAAAAAGCAGATAAATTTTGGTATAAAGAACGCGAGAGCATTTTCAAAATTTTGACACGTGATATCATATGAAGAATTTTTTTGTTATTTATGGAAAGCTTATCAGTTCTTTGTTCAAGCTCTTTACATTTTAACATGAAATCAAATTACTGAACGTTTCCATACATAGAAATTTATCTAATTACATTTTTATTCATACTAAATGTAACTATCAGGAATATAAATTTTCTTCCGATAGTATATTTTTATGTTAAGATAGACAAACTATTAATGCAGTATAGGGATGAATGCTTATGTTGTATGAAATATTTTAAAAAAAGCAGATAAATTTTGTTCTAAAGAACGCGAGAGCATTTTCCAAATTTTGACAGGTGATATCATATGAAGATTTTTTTTGTTATTTATGGAAAGCTAATCAGTTCTATGTTCAAGCTCTTTACATTATAACATGAAATCAAATTACTGAACGTTTCCATACATAGAAATTTATCTAAATACATTTTTATTCATACTAAATGTTACTATCAGGAATATAAATTTTCTTCCGATAGTATATTTTTATGTTAAGATAAACAAACTATTAATGCAGTATAGTGAAGAATGCTTATGTTGTATGAAATATTTTTAAAAAAGCGGATAAATTTTGTTTTAAAGAACGCGAGAGCATTTTCAAAATTTTGACACGTGATATCACATGAAGAAATTTTATGATATCTATGAAAAGCCAGGGCCGGTTAAATCATAGAACAATAAGGAACAAGAAATCAGGGCGGTTTTCTTAAAAAGGGCGCTTAAAATCCTAAAATGTAAATTATATAAATAAAAAATCCGCAGCTCGGTTCTCTTTGCGTACTCGGAGAGAGGCTCGGGGTGACGTATGTATGTAAAAAAAATGTCAATGATTTTTCATTTTAGACCCGATGTAATTTTAAATAATTTTAAATGATTCTACATTTAAAATTCCAAAAAAATGTAGGGTGGGGGCGATTTCAAATATATTGCTACGGGCGCAAAAACACGTTTATCCGGCCCTGTGAAAAGCTAATCAGTTCTAAGTTCAAGCTATTAATATTCTTATATCAATATGATATCAATGAACTGAACATTGCCAAATATAAAAAAATTATCTTGTTACATATAAGTTTCATACAAATATCCATTAAATAAAATATAATTTTTGAAACCGTTGAATATTTTTTTTTTTGATATTGACCAACTTTGAATACAATTTTATGAAGATTCTTGGTGTTGTATAAATTGTTGAAAGCAAATTAAAATATCTCTAATTTCCAGGTCGTGAGAGCATTTTTTCAGTTTTAATAGATGAAATCATAAAGAAACATTGGGAAAAAATGAACCGTTGTCTATGGAAAACTTATCAGCTCTAAGTTTATGGACTTAACACATGTTATATCAATATGAAGTCAATCGGACTTATAGTTTGGGCTGCAGAGAGGACACAAAAAAAAACAACGTAAATGATGAATTCATAGAGAAGAAATCAAAAGTTGTCTATGGAAAACTAATCAGCTCTAGGTCTTTGCACTTTACACATATGATGTTAATATGAAGTCGATCAGACTTTTAGTTTGGGCTGTAGAGAGGACACAAAAAAGATAAATGCTACGGCGTACGGCGTACAGCGTATACGCCATACACATAAACACATCACGACGAAACTCATAGTGTGCATTCTCTACATGATACCCATTGAGAAATTGATGTAAAAAAAATACGCTTAAATTTTGCGAAATCAAGACTCTCCCCTATTCCATAGTGTGGAGAGTAAAAACAATTTATCAATTCTCAATTCTCGAGTGTACACTTGTAGGTAATAATTAATGAATCAAACAAAATAAATAATTCACTGTTGTGTGTATTTTTGTATTTGTTAGTTTATATTATATGAATTTATTCAAAACAATTTTCTTTCTTTCCATGATCAATTCGTTTGTTGAGTTTGTGGATTATATTATTTTTTTTTATTTTATTTGAAAAAATTGGCAACGTACAATAATATTTTTTTAAACAAATATAATAAATAAGAATAGCAACATAAGTAATTGTAACTTAATCAGCCCACCTTTGATTTCTTTGATTTTCAAAATATTGCATGGCCTATTATTTATTATTATTTCAAACATATTAATGCCCGAATTTTTTTCTTAATATTTAGGATTTTTATTAAAAAAGTACATAATTTTAATCACACTACAAAGGAAATAAAAAAAATATGGGAAAATGCAGAAAAATTGCGTGTGCATATGGAAACGCAAAGCACTTGCGGGATACAAATTTGATTAAACGTTAAGATTTGTTTGTAAAAATATTCTTTATATAGACAAAGGTATTTCAAGTACAAAAAAAATATTAACTTTGTAAAATACTACAAACATGATTAGGAATTTTGTATTTCAGGCACAACCTCTCATTACACTTGCTACATTCATAACTATCCAATGATAATTTTATTCAATTTTATTATAATATTAAATTGAATTGAGTTTAACGCGACTAGTTTCGGGAGAAACTGAACTCCCATCGACAGGCGAATTACAACTAACTAATGTTGGACGTTTGTATTAGGTACCTAAATTAGAGTGTGGAGCGGGGGTTTGTGAGTTATTACTATTGGTTATTTTCGTTAGGGGTGGAGTTATAGGGAACATTGTTAGTAACAGGGAAGAATTTGGAAATATTATTGTATTAATTAATGATTTGCCTGTACTTATATTTTTATGAATTTCTATAGGAAAATAATCAATAGATATAACTCACACACCACCACCCCCGCTCCACACTCTAATTTAGGTATCTAATATAAACGTCCAACAATAGTTAATTGTAATTCGCCTGTCGATAGGAGTTCAGTTTCTCCCGAAACTAGTCGCGTTAAATTCAATTCAAGTGGTTATAGCAATTTAATATTATAGTAAAATTGAATTATGGAATACCACAAGGTAACCGTCGAATCAATGAATATTCTGATAATTTCATTCCTTTACAGAATGTGTCAACATATTATATACTTCTCTTAATTATTGGTTGAATATATTTGTTGGTTAGTGTATTCGGCATAGAATTATAATGTACAGAAGCCGCGTGTACTACAAATTTCGAATTCAAATGTATGACAAGTTTTTTTTTTACATGGTTGTTTGAGGCGGAAGATCGGTTGGTCTACGTATTATGTAGGTGTGCGTATCGGTAGGTGTACGTATACGGCCGGGCGAGTGAAACTCGGGTTTTCACCTGAATTTTTGTATCATAAATAATCTAAGCCATTCGGTCATATCTTTTGATAGTGGCAATTTTGGATGTCGAAGCGAATAGCCTTCCCGGTCCTTTGGAAATGTTTTTGTATACCGACAGTATAGCTTTTTACTATATTTCTTCTATATTCCTACTGCGAAATGGTATCCAAGAAATTACCAAGAATTTTGCATGAAGATACATATCAATCATTCACATCATAAAAAAACAGTACCACTTTTTACCTCTAATATGAATTCGATACATGTAAAAATGTTCATACATTCGATCCGCCCCAACCATATTTCTTTCGAATTTTCCAAATAGGTATGGTTGTGGAGCAGGAATGTTTCTCTTTTCATTGAACAACAAACGTTTTGCAGTGGATACAGGATGAACAAATACATTTTTAGAAGCCACAAAAGCCACCGATTTGTTCATCCATTAACTACGAAAGCTCCATCTTCTTTGCAGCATATATAGCAGAATCAGAGGATTTAATTTTTTTTCTTTTTTATTATATTTTTTGGCTCAGTTTGGAACATTTATATAGTCATTTTTACAGCTTTTACCTCTGGCTCATTATTACCTATCTCCAAAATGTCAAGATCTTCCATGTCACATCCAAGAATATCTTTTAAATTAAGAAAACCAAAATATATGTAGCATATCATATTTTTAGTAGTGTTTATCAAAAATATACATAGGCGTATAACGCTAAATCTAGTGACTGAAAACATGATATATGTACTAAAACCGCCTAATGCACTATTTATTTAAATAGATTTTTTTATTACAATACTCATCTTTATTAACATATACTCGTATGAACAATTATTCAGAATATAGACACTTTTTTCCTCTTTTACATATATCCCTCGGCATAAATCGTATTATCATCTTTATTTTGATGATATCACTATGCTCCGTACTTAAGGTGAATTCACCATACTTCAAGCTGAATTCACGTTATTTATGATTATCAGTTTTCTCAGTGTATGAACAATTATTCAGAATATAGACACTTTTTTCCTCTTTAATGTCCCTCGGCATACTTTCATATCATTTTTTATGCCTATACATTAGAGAATTCTGCGTTGAGACTTTAGTTCGTTTGTCTAATGTAATATCTAATCTGTTTCTTATATCATACATATTCGTGATATGCTTTATTATATCTTATTTTGGGATGAGATTTGTTTGTATCATGCCATGAAACATTTAATGTATAAAAATTAAAACATGAAAGTGTATTAAATTTTTTGTTTGACCGGCAAAAGGTTTTGATCATTTAACACGTTCTGTAGGTATATTTTTTCTTCTATAACAATTTAAAAAAACTTTCATAGCTGTGTTTTGTATTATTTGGATTTTTTTTATTTCAGTTAAAAATAATATTCTAGGACTTAACTACGAATTTACGTGATTCAAACTATCGGAAACCCAAAACATGTATGATTTTTTTTGCATTTTAAAAACAAACCTGACTTGAAATAAAACGAAATATCATGAACATTCACTTCAATTATATGCTCTCTTAAGCACATAAAATATACTATATATCTTTACGACACATAGGTACTTATGGATTAATTTTAAAAAATAAGGTAAACGGGATATTTTTAATATTTTTTTAGGGGCATTTATGTTGAATTATAAAATTGTGTGACGAACATTCACTGGAGAAATGTTTGAAAATACTTATGGTATTTTATTAAGAAACCGACAAGTTAACATATTTGACAAATCTGATTGAAAATTGTGGTTTACAATAAAAAATAAAAAGAACGCCCCCCTTTTTTATTTTAAGGCACTTAAGTGAAGATAGCATCATATCTGTAAATATATCACATTGAAACATATTCAAATGATTTCCCTCCCCAAAATTCATAATATCTTGACTAACAATGAACAACCGAGTAGAAATAAACTTTTAATGGCGTTTAATTTAAACGTCTCGAAAATATCCTTTCTATTTTACATTGTTAACAAATATTCTTTGAAATATTATGATGTCGGAGGCCTTTGAAGACTCGGCAATATTTATGAATGAAAATTATCCTACCAAAAACCAAGATGTGGGCTCCACAAAACTTTTTGCACAAATTATACCCAAGTTTGTAATGAGACTTCTGATCATGAATAATAAAGATCGTGTAATGATGAACATTTATGTCAATGACGCATTGAAGGTTTACATTTGTGGTGTAGTCGCGAACATCTTCAACTTCCATGACAATATTTTTTAATTCGTTTCACATTCCGTCTTTTTAAAATCTAGGATACTGCTGAAATAGAATATTTAGTTATAAAATTATGCAAAGTTAGAGAGTTACTTTTTATTTAATAATTTTAATAATTAGGGGCAAGTTGTGTTCCTCTGGACAGTATATTTATTTCCATAAATGAACACTTTTATTCTAATATTTTCATAAACATTTTGACATCTTGTATTTTCATTCAAAGTGTAAGCACGAATCGATGTTTTTATTTTTTTTACTCACAAAGTAAATATTTTTATTTTTTATCGAGTTATTTTTTTATTATAAAGAATCATATTATACAAATATTTCCAATAATACATTGAAACATGCTCATTTGCCGTGTTATTGAAGTAATAATCTCTTTGATGACCTACATATCTTCAAAAATATTTACGACAAGATACGTTAAAAATGTATACCACATGTTCCTCTGGACACTGATTTGCATGTTCCTTTGGACACGCCAGAGGAACATGCTATCGTATTTTCAGCACCATTGCCAGGTAACAAAACTGAAAAAACTATATAGGACTCACCTAGTTGATCATGATTTCCTCAAAGATGCCGTTTGTGATGTTTTGAGTTGTAAGATATCTAATTATTTTGAATTTGTAATATTATATCTTTTTTTTACTAAAATTTCTGGGTTATTTGGTATATTACAATTCTATGGTTATTTGTTACTTTTTTATAAATTTTCTATGATGTTATTAAATTGCTTCAATTATGGACATTCTGAGTTATTTTTTTCAACCAAAAATTCAATGTTGATAAGCTTACACAGTTGTTGTTAAACTGTCCAGAGGAACATTACTTAATGTCCAGAAGAACATTCTCTCCGTGTTCCTCTGGACAATATTGAAGTTTTTATAAAAACGTAATTATTCTATATATAGAAGAAGATTTATCACAATAAAATATTAGAGAACAATAAAATGTTTATTTGAGCTTCATATGACCTAAACATTTTGATCTAATACTCGTCTTCTACTTCTTTAAGTGCCATGTTGGGTCCCCCCAACGTCGGCGATCACTCCGGCGAATGTCTCCCTGTCCTGGGCTACTCGGAACAGCTCCTCCACACTCCGGGTGCCGGTCCATTCTCTCACATTGCGCAGCTAGGACATCTGTTTTCTGCCGGGTCCTCGGCGTCCCTCAATCTCGCCCTCCAAGATGAGCTGGAGAAGGCGATATTTATCTCCACGCAGCACATGACCCAGGTACGAGATTTTTCGGACCTTGATGGTAGACAACAATTCCCTATTTGCTGTAGCTCGCCTCAGGACTTCTGTATTTGTTACCATATCTTTCCAGGGAATTCTGAGCATTCGTCGATGGAGCCGTATTTCAAATGCTTCCAGTCTGTTCATCATACTGACTTTCAAGGTCCTTGTCTCGCATCCATATAATAAAACATACCACACATAGCATCTTATCATTCTTTGTCGGAGTTTCAGGTTTATGTTGTCGTTACAGAAGAGTGTTTTCATTTTATTAAATGCAGCTCTTGCTGCCTCAATTCTGCATTTCACCTCCACATCCGGGTCAAGGGTTTGAGTGAGCATGCTGCCGAGGTATTTAAACTTCTCCACTCTTTCGACGCTGCGGCCGTTCAAATGCATCATTGATCCAGTGTAATCCAGCCGCCCGAAAGTCATCCATTTGGTTTTACTGATATTAATTGTTAGTCCCAATCTTTTTACCGGATTCGTCAACAAGCTCGAGGAGGTCTTGAAGATCATCAACACTGTCAGCTAGTAGTATAGTATCGTCTGCATATCTAATGTTGTTGATTAGGACTCCATTTATCTTGAGACCTTTCTCGGTGTTACTGAGGGCTCTTTTAAAGACATAGTCGGAGTAGAGATTAAACAATAACGGGGACAGAATACAACCCCGTCTTACTCCTCGTTGAATGGTGATTGCATTTGATTTCTCACTCCCATGTCTTATTTCGGATTTTTGAAACCAATAGAGGTTCTTGATAAAATTTAGGTCTTTGGAATCAATGTTATAATCGGCAAGCATTTGTATCAAATCAGCATGTTTGATTTTAATTTAAAAAATAAAGTTCATCAAAAACTGGAAAATGTCCAGAGGAACACAACTTGCCCCTAATATAGAGACACCTATACGCTACAAGGTCAGTACCTTCAAGGATGTACCTTCTACATGTATATAATCTTAGGATTGGATTGCACCAAGCAACTCCATATGTCCACATACATATCTCTGTTGTCCGACATCCTCTACATCTTTTGGAAGCTACTCTAGTACACATCACTGTACACTCGGTTTATATAACTGTCTGTAGGAAGACCTCTATAGTTTTTACCCTCCGTCAATCCTTTGGCGATAGTAACAAGCAGACCCGGATGCCTGATGATATGACCAATTCATTTGGATCGTCGTTGGGCAACCCTCTTTAGGATTTTTCACATTTCTTCGACTCTGTTCTGTACCACGTCGTTTGGAATGTGGTCTGACCAATGGGTCTTAGGCATGCGCCTGTAACACCACATTTGAAGGCAGCTAGACGTCCTGATTATCTCCGACTGATAGTCCACATTTCTCTGTCATACAACAGCACACTTAGGACAAGAGTTTTGATTAACTCTGAAGGCAACTCTTGCCTGTTGATAAAAATGAACTCATAATAAAATTTAATCAACAACGAAAAGAAAAGCAAAATCCACAAGAACTATGTATTTTGGAAAACATTATTTTTCAGCTGCAGTAAAATGTACATAAACAAAATATATAAAGATGGTATTTTAAATTTCCTTTATAAAAACAAAACAATATTTTTAATTATTCCACCTTTATTAACATATAATAAAAGAGGAATAATTAAAAAGTTTGTTTTTTATTTTATTATTTTTTAAGAAAGTAAAATAATTGTAAATGGAATATCTATCAAGAATAAATTGTCGGTTGAAATATTACATTGAATTAATATAAATAAATGATTTCTTCTCATTGAACACAAAACAGCAATTGTAGGTATGGTTTTCTAAAATGAGTGCAATTAATGAACGCTTTGCAGTGTTAATTTAAGAAATTAAACACAAATGCGGATATTAATACCTATGGCGGCCTGCAAATTTTCTGACTAGGTACCTATATAATATATATATATACCCACATTAATCAAAATCACTATACATATTTACCTTCTACAAAAGAAAAAAAATTATAAATTCTCACTCATTGCATACAATCACGTTTAATGTACATAAATTAATATATTTTTTTTTTATTATATGTCATATATCATGGTTTTGTTTTGATAATAGTAATTAAGTACCTAAATACCTACCCACATTGACCTCTAATAACTCTATCAAAGTGAGTTGATAGGCTTCACATAGTTTGGGTTGAAAGCCCAAGATTGAGCACTAACCGGTAAAATTCTGACCCAGAGAATGGTTTTACTAACTCACATAACTATAAAATTCATAATGCAAGGTATCCATGTGCGTAATGAGCCATCGTTCCAAGCCCAGTGGACTCAGATTATGTACACATAAGAGCTTACCAAAGGAAGGATTATTATGTACCTATGTAGGTACTTCAGCCAACGACATCTACTAAAAACATACTTGAGAATAATCGCTTCGTCGTGATACTATGACTTAGTATGTGAGATATTCGTTAATGGAATTATAGGTATAAAGTTGAAATGGTATGTACATAGCTTCCTTTGTAACAACCAGAACATTCAGGCCTCCCGGATGTATCATACTAAAGTGAACCTTATGAAATGTTACATAAGAAGACATTTTATTATCTTCTATTCTAATATGATTGGTGAATGGTGATATAGATCCTTAACTGTATTATTAGGTATCTAACTTGTATAACTTACTGTGCGGGCGTCCTGGGTTCGATCCCCAGCGGAGGATAATAATTTAAATTAATATTTCACGCAATTATTGCTTCTCTGGGCTACAAACACTGGTTCATTGGAAGAAATTGCCAAATGGCAATAAGCTCGCCACTTGCGCGGGGTGCAAGGAAGTGTTCATTATTATTATATTAGTCTAAAAAACATATAAAAAAATTAATAAAAATGGAAAAGGTAAGTTGAAGTAGTTACATATAGTATTTTACACACCGAAAATAACATCTACAACAGGGGTCGGCAACCTTTTAGCTGTGGTGTGCCAAGCCACTCTACCAATATGATTCAGGGTGCCGCCTTAATTCTAAATTATATAATGGGGTTCTAGAGGAGAAGAATTTTATACCAAATTTATCTTTTAAACATATTTATTTAAAAATAACATAAAATTCTAACATAAATTAAAAAAATTTAACGCGAACCTTGTCCCTGCACATTTTTGCTTAATATTTCAATATCAGGGGTATAATTTGTGACTTTTAATTTCACACAAGATTCTGAATGTTCAGTTGTTAAACGACTTTTTTGTGGACTCAAAATATGTTTCATGTGAGAAAAAATTTGTTCACAGAGATATGTGGAACCAAAAGCGGAAAGGAGAGCACATGCAATTTTCTTTAAACAATTAAATCTTTCCGGCAATGACATCCAACAATTTAATATAGCAGTCGATTTTTCCATAGAGTCATCTACCAGATTTTTTCGTAATTCCTTAAATTTTGTTTTCCATAATTCTGAAGATATTAGTTCGATAAGTTCCATTTCAAAATTATCAACATTCATCCACTCAAAAATTGAAAAATCAAACGGGATTATTAATGGATCTATTAAATCTGGTTTTATGAGGAAGGAAAATATAGGCACATGAGCTTCAAAGTCCGCTTCGATAACTAGTCGGCGCTACGCATGTTTCATCCCTTTTACTCCGAATGCGCTCTCACTCACCCTTCGCGCAGATTTTCGTGATATTGGCGAGCCACGTTAGATAAATAATTATAATTAAACATTTTCTCTTATTTAAAAATCACTTCGTCTCGATATTTTCGCGATTTCCCTGATTTTTGTAGAGTGCCATTCAGAACCCCATCGCGTGCCAGGCCTGGCACGCGTGCCATAGGTTGCCGACGCCTGATCTACAACAAATATTATATTATGAATTATCTATAAAAATAGAAATACTGGTATCGATAAATTACATAAATCGTAAAATTATCAGGCACATTGGGCAGTGTAGCACAACTTGGTTCCATGTTGGACCAAGTTGTGCTACACTGCCCAACATTGCTATTATGAGTTCCTTCGTTTCAATCTTATTTTTGTTTTAAGTGTTTCGATTTTTTTTAGTGTGCATATTTTTTTATTTTTGTAAATTTATATGTAAACCTTTTCCAACTGTCGATTTGTTCAAGAGAATTTATTTCTCTTAACATATGGACAATTTATCAAGCCAAAATACGCGAGATTTGTATGCAGGGTCTATATTTTTCAAGGTTTTTTCCAACTTTTAAGACAAAAAACACAAACTTAGAGATTTTGCAGCATACCTACCTATATGTTCTGTATATGGATTTACTCAGAATTCGGAGTAGTACCTACATTGAGTGTACCTGTGTGTCACCCCCCCTCCCCCCTTATAATTTTTGATCCGCTCAATTTACATAGCCCAACATTTCAGAATATATAATACTCAGATAGTTATAGGCCTACAAAACTTTTATACTCAACTTTTGAATTTTTACTTTGAATTTTTTTTTTCCACATATCTCAAAAACCATATGAGCTAGATATAGACAAATACAAAATCTATTTTTTTTTTAAAAGTTCCATTGTTTCTCAAACATTTTTTACTAAGAAAAATATTTTTTATGATAAAATGACTTTAATTGCCTATATTTCCAAAGTTTTTAAAAATATCGAAAAAAGTCGAAACACCTCAACTAGATAATTGAATTTTAAATAAAAAATATGAATATTATGGTAGTAGGGAGTATGGCAGTATACAATACACAATATCTCACTCAATAGTTTGATATCTAATTAATCTCCACACATACATATACTTATACCATCATGATGCTTCCATACTATCCTATCCTCACATACATACCTACATGTTTTATATAGAAATCAAAATATCTTAAAATGTTTATAAATTTGTGTTTAAGTGTTTATAGTATGATACTTTTTCTTTAATTATGCATACTATCGCCATCGACAGTTGGATCTCATGTATTACATGCAACTAGTATTCGTTTTTTAATTTAATTTAAAATTATGAACTTCCACTGTACGAATGAAAAAACTTTGAAATTAAAAAAAAACTGTCTACCGCACCGTAAATAAATTTATCCTTAGTACACTTAGTACACTGTATATTTACATATTTATTTATTAACGGATTGCAATGAACGAGATGCCAGAGGGACGGCAACCACCGGGAAGACCATCAAAGAAATGGAAGGATAGCTTGACTTTGACATCCTCGTCCCAGGACGAGGACCTGTAGAAACAGGTCATACATAGATTTACCAAAAGAGGAAGAAGAAGATCATAAGTAAATAAGTAAATTCATTTACACTTCGAACAAAGGGCTGATTTTTTTTATAATATCAGGCAACCCACCATAAGAAGAGTGATTTGTGCCAAATGGAAGAATAAATGAAAAAAATATATACTTATGAATATTACGACTTCCAGATTAATACCATTGATTGATGATTCATGCACATAAATGTATAATAAAACTTTGGTGTAGATAATAATCCTAAAAAAAAATTATCCTTAAACAGGCACCTCAAAAAGCATACTTATTGTAGAAAAATTGCATAGCTTTTACAAACCAATGAAACTAATATTTAATGACCGTCGATGGGTAGGTATTATTTATCATTAAAATAATAGCTTTACGTGTTTCTTGATGGTTGACCATTATTATTAATAATAAATTATATATGAATCCATCTAAATACGTAAAGATATACTACGTATCAAACTAAAAGTACTATGATGGCTATGTGAAAATTCATAATATCCACGTCGGCCTTCGTGGCTCAGTTGGTTGGATATCTGACTGCTGATCCAAGGGTCCCGGGTTCGATTCCCGGTGGAGACACAGTTTTTAAAATTGTGTTTTCAGTCTGGATCTGTGAGACGATAAATATCGTAAGTCTCCAGAATGTGGCAACTTGTTATTGGGTGCGTGTTAAATAATTATTTGACATAGTACCTGTTAGTTGCCCGAGAAGCTACATAAATAAATAAATAAATAAATAAATAAATAAAAATGTCACTTTGGTAGCGGAGCGAAATTCACCTTTCCATTTAACAGAGCGACATTGATGCGATTCAACGTATTCCGAACGCGCTAAGTGAAACGTCACGCGAATCGCTTGATGTATTTCGAACGCTTCGGATGAAGCTATTCATCGTAGATATTTCGAACGTAGCCAGTGGTCTGGGTACAAAAATTGAATACTGATTAAATAACATAAGAAGAAATCTACTTACCACAACCATAGTTCCAAACCATAGTTACAATTAACTTAGAAACCAAAAACTTACAATTTAATACTACAAATGAATTCATTATAATAGTTAACAAAAAATAGTACAGATGTCTCTAACAATATTATGTTATTTCACAAAAAAACCATAAAAAATATTGGAAAAATTAAATATTATGTATTCTAATATTACGTATTCTGTGAATTTTACATTTACCATCGATAAACATCAAAATTATATTCCAATTAGACTACAATTTCGGAATTTGCTGTTTTCTGATTGGTCCGTTTGATATACGACAAATTGGGGAGCCTACCCTTTGCCTGTTGACAGTTTCCTGAAACAAAAATAATAATGGCTTCTACTTGGTGTGTTTTTTTCTATAATAATTTGTGCTGTCCTTATTCAATTGTGCTGTGTTTTGTGAAATGTCCAATGGTTTCGTGTTTGCAATTCAAGTTTTAAGAAATAAAATACCCCGTATTGATATAACATTTTAGTGATAACACTCGAAGGTATGTGACATTTATGTTTTATTTTTGGTTCAAGATTACTTGTCAAATGATATTTTTGTTTATCATGTCAAAATTATGTGCGGTGTATTATAGTTTAGTTTACGATTCACTAATCAATTTATTAATTAACGTAAATCAAACAATGGAATTATGTTGTAGTCATTCAATAAATACGTATTTTCAATATTATTGTTGTAGATTATGGTTTTTGTTATGTATGTAAATAATTGACAGCTATTTTTTTTTATTTTGACGCAGCGATTTGTATGGATTTTCGATAATTTTACTATAGAAAGAAAGTATTCTTAGGGTTTTGACAGATTAGTGATTAATCAGGTCAACAGTCTGCAGAACGTGTTTCATTTTTTCAATAGAAAGAGGAAGATGTCAATCAACATTTTAAAAATAATAATACAATATTATACAATCGTTTTTACGATAAACTATAAAATATAATGTCGGCAATAAATTATCATTATATGTATGTGTGTTATTTTTATTACTTCTTTCACTTTATTAAATTGACTATAATAAACATCCGGTTTTTATGTAGAAAATAAATTACGTAACTTATTTATTTGTTAATAAAAATCGTAATAGGCACCTGCTTCTATTTTGATTGACATTATTATATAACTACTAGTTGTGTTTTTGAGATAAATCCATGTTGTTTACCTTTTTTGTTTGTATTGCTTGTAAATAATTGAATTTCATAATACGTAATACATTGTATATTATTATTATTATTCTTGTGTTAAAACCGTGTTATCAATCAAGTTATGTTATGGTTATGTTTATGTTTTGAATAACAGCTGTTCGGCGCCGTTGATTCTTTAACCAAGTTTCGAACCATATCTGCTTCAGAAGTTCTTTTGAATTTGCAATAATAGTGAACGTTTTGTTCCATAGATGGTGATACATGTCAAGTTTGCTACAAAATGTTAAATATTATTTTCATTTAAATGTATCCCTATAGTACAAACATAATTATTGCATGGGAATATTTTTAATGCCATAATTGATGGAATTGTAAGTTAAAAAAATGTTTATCAATATAAAAATCGCACATGAATTTTTTCAATATTTATTTTTTTTTATTTTATTTATTGAAGACAAACAAGTACCTATAATAAGTATTTTATGAAAAATATTTTTAATACTTTCCTTTTTATTTTATAATTATAACTATTCATTTTAAAAGTTCGTGGATTTTGAGGACATATCAGCGCTATTTTTTATTACATTTTTCACATTCTAAGACGTATATGGGCATATTTATCCTACTGTTAAACATTTATTAATTTCATTAAACTTACCTACCTGCTTTTCCAGGTAAACTAGATCTTCGTTTCTATATAAAAATAAGTAGGCGTCTAGTATCAAATTCAATTAAGTAAAGAACATTCATAGGTCACAAAATGTTTATTTTATTTGCTTATCTTATTAAAATATTTTATTCCCCCACTCAAAATACGTTAAAGGTCACACTTCAAGAAAAAAATGTGTGTAGGTACTTAGGTACTACATAAATATTTAATTTAAAATACGAATACTGCTAAAATTGTTTCATTATTACACACTTTTATAAATTAAATTTACATGTCTGTCTGTACTGGAATTTCAGAATTGAAATTTCAACTAACTTCCCGACCAGATAATATGTAGAGCTCCGAAACTTTCAGACTTCGTGTATTACCGATGACAATGCACGCTTCCAACTGTGATTTCTGTGATATTTTGATAAAATTGAAAACTGTTTAATTTCATACAAACTTCCTGTTGTTAAAGTACCTACCTACCATTAATTTGTTTGATATTCCAACTGTCGATTTGTTCAAGAGAACTTTTTTCTCTTAACATATCGACAATGTTTCAAGCCAGGATATGCGAGAATTATATGCAGGGTCTACTTTTTCACGGCTTTTCCAACTTTGAAGTCAAAAAACACCAACATAGAGGCTTCGCAGCATATATGTTCCATATACGGATTTACTCAGAATTCGGAGTAGAACATTTCGTGTGTCTGTGTGTGTATCAGTGTGTCAGGGTGTCTGTCTGTGTGTGTGTCCTTATAACTTTTGATCCGCTCAATTTACAGAACCCAAAATTTCAGAATATATAAGTAGTTATAGGCCTACAAAACTTTTATACTCAGAATTTTGAATTTTTGTTTTTAGTCAGGGGTTACCAACCTTTGAATTTTGGGTTTATTTTTCCATATATATCAGAAACCATAAAAGTTAGAACGCTGAAAATTGGTACGAACATAGACAAATACAAAATCTCAAATTCGTTGTTTCAAAAAGTTACAGAGATTCTCAAACATGTGTTTAACTGCCTATATTTCCAGAGTTAAAAATATCGTAAAAAGCCGAAACACCCCAACTAGATAATTTAATTTTCTATAAAAAATATTAACATTGTAGATGTACATCTTAAATTTTTATAACAATTTTTATAAAAATTGAATTTAGTGACGACATCATACAATTTGTATGGCTGTCGCCTATACACAATATCTAAGAAGACTTAATAGTTTGATACTTCATCTTCAAACATACATACCTTCATGCTGTTTTCATATTCTGGGTAGGAAAAAAGGACTGACCTCCATACTATCCTATCTTGGCATACATACCTACATGTGCTGTATAGAAAACAAAATATTTTAAAACATTCAATAATTTGTATTTATGGGTTTATAGTTTGGTACTTATTCTTCAACTATGCATACTATCGCTATCGACAGTTGGATCTCATGTGTTACATTCAACTAGTTTATAAAATTGAAAAACGTTGTATTAAAATTGAGAAATGTTGTATTACATACAAACTTAGTGCTGCATTTATATATTTTCACAATATATTATGTTGTTGTATTTGAATTTGTGCTGTATAAAACAACGGTGTTTGACATTGGCAGTAAAACTGTAAACAATTACGAATTTAAATTTTTTTTTATTTTCCATTTCAAAGAGAAGAAAATTTTGATGGCGTGAAAATTTTCTTTTCTTTATATAAATAACATCTCGGGCAACAAACACTTACTACATCAAATATATTGATTTAACACGCACGCAATAACAAGTTGCCACATTTTGGAGATTTACGATATTAATCGTCTCACAGATACAGATTAGGTATGCCTGTTCTAGGGCTAGCAGTGTACACGTTATTATAGTATTTCACAGGAGGTATATATATATATATATTATGTTACACCTATTTACATTTTTAAAAAGTAACTAACTAAAAGCGAATTGGAGTCACCATGATATGAATATTCATTTTTATTTGTTAATTACATAAATCAGAAATATTTATATCTTGGGAATAGACACTGACTATATTCAGTCGAGTCTCAGATCAAATCAAGACACAACATTTATGAAACAATTAGGATTTTAGGACGAAAGAAAAAAGAAAGAAAATAATGATATCAACCAAGGTACCAACTTAATGTATAGGTATTTGTTTTTTACTCTTAATAAAAAAAACAACTGTTTAAAAACATATATATATTTTTTCATATATTTTTGAATATAAAAAAACGTCAACTTTTCATTTACACCAGAGGTTCCCAAATTTTTTTGTGTCTTAGACCCCTTGCCATGTTTTTCGGTTTTTGGTAGACCCCCTACTTATCTGATATTGTTTTTTTGTAAATTTCTACCAGTAGTGAAGTTTAGTGTTAAAAACTTAAAGTAAAAACACATGTTATGTTTTATACATTTATTAATTGAATTTAAATTAAAACTACTCAAAATAGAATTTTTTATTTGTTATATACAATAAACGTAACATAAAATAAACATAAAATAAACTAAGCAATAACTAAATGTTTTAGTGGGAAGGATGAACCTAATGCTTTAATCAACATTTGGCGTCAAATTTGTAAGGTTTAATCTTAAATCTCACTATCGTGGACCCCCATTTTCATTACATGGACCCCCATTTTTTTTCGCTAACGTAGACCCCTTGCAGGTTGTCATAGACCCCAGGGGGTCGATATAGACCACTTTGGGATTTACACAATGTCTGAAGTTAAAAGGATAATAATATATACCACAATATAGTCTCTTCTGTTAATTTCAGCTATTGGACTCTACCTCTTGGATTTAACCTCTGGTTTACAGATTTGTTCAGTTTGAGCAGGACTTCGAAGGTACCCCCTTCCGCATAATTCGTTTTCATATTTGATAATTCAACATTAAATATTTTTATTGTGATGTATCGTTCCCCCCACAGTTTTTACATTATTGTTTCGAGGCGGCTGGTTATTTCGTGTATTTTTAATTATATAATTAAATAAATGACGCTGGGGCGCTCCTGTGTTCCAGGGGCGTAGTAAATAAACCTTTCCCCTCGGATCATATAATTTTCCTCTGCGTCCCGAAGTCATCAAAGTTCCCCACGAGAGAGAAAGATCTGAGACCAGGTAGTCACCCGGGGCCGGATCCACTTAAGCTGAAAATGGTGCAGTTGTACAAGGATTCATATATTTATTCATATGTGGGTATATATAATCCTGAGTGTGACTGTGGTGCTCCTCATCAAACCGTACAACACATAGTCCACGAATGCAGTGTACGACGATATCATGGTGGCGAAAGTGACTTTATCACGGCCACTGCATCGGCTGCTGCCTGGCTTGATGACTTGGATTAATTTAATTAATTTACCTGTGACGAGCACCCTCCGTGTGACATATCATATATATATTTTTACTTTTGACGTGCCTAGTGCTATTTTTCTTTTCTTAATATGCCATACGAAATAATAATAATATACATCCAAAAAGATTATTGAATACTCCGGATAATATATTAAGTCCGGATATTGCGTCGTCTAACTCGCTTTCTATACTTCTTCATATTTTTCTCTTCCCGCCACATCAGGTACCTCCGTCGTTTAATATTGAAAAAGCATCCCCGTCTGTGCAATCCAAAACGATTCGCCTACGTCTCAGAAGCCAGTCCAGTCCATTCACGAATGTTACGGATCCACGACATCTGACGTCTTCCTATTCCTCGGCCTCCTTCAATTTTTTTCTTCTTAATGATTAATAAGAAAACAACTGAAGAAATACTTACCTTTAATCCGTTTTTATATTAAAACTTATATTAATCCGTTTCGTTTTCTAATCTTTTTATTACCTACTTTACCATTTTTACTCCTCACTAACCGAAGGGGATATAGTGAGAAGTTATGATTTCACAATTTTTAAAGCTATTTTTTTATTTCAGATTATCAACTAGTATCATGCTGAGATTGTATTCTGAAAGTTTCATCACAATGTATCTGTGTGTGTGTGCTGTGTGCTATGTACGGCGTGTTTATTTTACTTTATCGACTATAGATTAAAGTACTCATTCGATTCTTTTCAAATTTAGCAAATTTGTACCTATATCTGATACTCACTAAGACCCCATTAGAGTTTGAAGGATATCTGAATAGTGCTTCTCTATTTTTTAGCTATCAAATATTTCAAAGTGACCCCAAGCTCAGGAAACATAAAATATGAAATTTTTATTTTCAAATTGGTAAAAAGGCACATCACTTTTATAAAATGGCATTGAATAATTTTCAAGTTTTCATAATAAAATATTTAAATAAAAAAAACCATTTTCAAACTCTTTTCATGAAAATGCTGAATATTTTCCATACAATATTTGAATACTTTATAGAATGACTTATTAGTGAGGAGTTTAGCGTTGGCCACAACCCACTTGTTTTCTGATTGTAATTGCTTTCATGTATGAGACGGCGCATGAATGTTTGTCATGATAGAAAGATGTTTCGCTCGGATCTCCGTGCCTATCCCGTCAGGGACATGGCATGATGGTATGTATGTATAGGTAAAACGTTTTTTCATACCTTTTTTTTTCTTTCTTCATGAATCTTTTTTCTGTTGTACATCGGAGATTGGAATGATGACAGGTATTATGGCGGAAATTAGGTCCTGCTGATCTGTTTTGTGTGAGCTAGGTATACATAGATACCTCCTAAGATGTTTGTTGAGGTGGTGGTTGTGAGTGTGTGATACTGTAATTATGTGCCTTTTTAGTGTGGATCACCTAGTTCATAATTGCTTATATTGTCACCAAAAATTTTAAACTGCCATCCCTAGAACAGGATTTTCAAGTTGGGCCACATTTATATACTTCTTATATACTTGTCATTGTAAATATGGTTTGATAAAAAATAAATCCTAATAAACATATTTCTATACTAAGTAGGTATGTTGTCTTACTTTTTAAACTGGTTGGTTGGAAAAAATTGGCAATCGCAACAAAGCCTCCATTAGGCAATGTATTTGTTTATATTGTGAACAAAAAGATAAATACATAAATTAATAAGTATTCATTTTCAGAACAAAGCGATTTTCAAGGGAAGAGGAACACCATTTAAATAGTGACAGGAAAATTATTCGAAAAACAATTATTCGAATGCTCAATTTAACGAAAATCAATTTTACGAATGGCAATTATTCGAATCACATTTTTTCGATAAACAATTTTCCGAACACACAATTATCAGAAATTACAATTGTTCGAATTTTTATGACGTCATGTTGGTAGTATTGTGAGAGGAATAAACCATAGATTTTTATTATAATATACTAGATGAGAATTTTGTATGAATCGAAGTGAGGCATTTTTCCGGGGGATTTTTGACGTTTTAGTACATCGTTTTTCCATAGAGAATAAAGACTAATGTGAATTGTTTTGGGATTTATTTGTCGTAAAAAAACACTTTGTTTATTTAGATTTAGAGAAAAGTTATTTACTATGTGTTCAAATGTAAGGAAAACTGAAATATGCTGTCAACCAAAACGACAAACGCGCGTTATTGAATGACTCACTTTTTGCACGGAGTAGGTACTACATCTACATAGTATATTATGTATAATAAAAATCTATGGATTAAACATCATGGCGACGCACCGCGCTGTCAAACATCAATTATTAAAAATGTGCAAATATACGTACCCAACAATAATACAACAAGTAATAATAGTCTTCATCGAATATATGTTACTGGCAACAAATATGTCAAAGGAGGCAACATAATGACGCAAAAATATATTAAATTCGGTCAATTGGTTTTCCAACAAATGTTAGTTCGAATAATTTGCTTTCGGATAATTGTCATTCTGATAACTGATTTTCGAAAAATTGTTATTCGTACAATTGCGCATTCGAACAATTGTGTTTCGAAGAATTTTCATGTAATCATTGAAATTTAGTACCTACCATATGTACGAAAAACTATAAAACCAGCCCTGTACTTACCTGAATTTCCCAAATATAATACACCCCTATGTTTGGGTATAAATTCTTCTCTTGGCCCGAGGATAGGCTTTAGTTAACGCCATACACCAACTCTCTTTGCAACCACATGAAACATACTGAGGGAATTACATAATATACTTGTCTTATTATGATTAATTTTAAAATTGTTCTTGTTATTGTCTGAAATTCTAGATGCGGTAATACAATTAACTCGGTATGTCAAAAGTGCTGTCTGTGTAAACTGTTCGTTAAAAAAATATTTCCAACCTTCGCGTTGTATTTTTTTATTCAAGAATATTTGTGAAAATTTCTAAAAAAAAAAACAATATTTAATTTTTGTGTTTTGGGATCATAGCCGGCAATAACGCGCCTAATATAACAACGAAACCAGTTAGCGAATTATGATAAGACTCTTAAAAAAATATACCTAAATACATTTATAAATTGGAAAATTTTCGCCAGTTTCGGCCAAAACTCAATATACGAGTACAAACAAACACATGTGGTCACGTTGGATATTCGATTTCTACGGCGATGTCCCGGGTTTGAGTGTAAAATGTATAAACTATTCACGCGATTTTTACTTTTCTAGGCCGATAAGAATGATTTGATGAAAAAAACTGCACTTCAGCAATACACCGCTTGCTTAGTATCTATGACATTTTCCACACTCATAATAATACCCTGTACATACATAGAAAATTATTATTTTTGAAATTTTGATGTTCATCTAGAAAATTCTTATTTCAATTTGTTAACTCGATTAACTTCTACAGATTTTTCGCTGTTTTCTAATTGGGCTTAAAATAAACTAAGAAATTACGAATATTGCTAAGTATTAAAATAGATAAAAATACGTCGACAAATTACTTGGTACCAAGATGAAGTGTCGAAAAGGTCGAATTTACATATGTAAGCTTAAAACATAATGTTTTAAAATATGTGTTCATTTAACATTAATGGTGCGTATAAAAATATTAAAAATGGAATTGAAAAACAAGGCTTTAACAGCGTAGGACGATGAGTGTTCTTCCGGACCATGTCCATTAAAAAATCACGTACATACATATACTGGATGTTTGAACATCTGTTCAATGTTTAAACAATTCCATTGTAGGCATAAATACGCAGATGTTTTGCTTACGAACAACCTACCTACAACCGGGTTTAATCGGGTTATAATTTTTTTTTTCAATTTCCGACCTGTAATATTGTAGGGCATATTTCCCTTCTTCTTTTTGGGAACGCGCTTCAAACTTCAAGTACCTAAATAGGTAGAACCGTTAAATTTTCAACTTATTATTATTTTAAAATATATTTTTTTAAATAATGAATAGGAATTCCCTCGTAGTAACAAGTATATTATATACATCCTCATACATTCCCTAAACTAAGCGTAAACGCTTGTAATATTTGTAAATACATATCTGATAACAAAACATTGTTGAACAAGTGAACAAGTCTCGATCAACAACCGAAAAATTAGTAAGTACCTATATTAGTAAATCAGTTTGTCTTGAAAATTAATAATAAAAATAATTAGCTGACGTATTGCATATTTGAAGAAAAGTAATAATACTTTTTGTACAACAGGACTTAATAATTATATGACAAAAATATTACATATATCTTGCTCCATAAATATTTAATATTATCAATAATGATACACTACCCTCCTCCACGCACAACAAGCAAGCGTATTTCAAGCGTATGGTAACACTTTGGCTTATGAATAAGGGCAGACAGGGATCGGAAATAGCACTAATACACATTTTAACTTAAATTTGCACACATATATATTGAACATCTAAAATATCTTACAAATCCAGTAAAAATATATTTTTTTAGTTATGTAATCTTAATAATATACCCTCAATATCTAACCTTTGACTAAATGCTTTATGAGTACTACCTCAGAACAGGCATTCAGCCTAGTGAGATAGTAAAATTTAAATATTTTAATTATATATACTTTTTATGAAATGTACTGCATTGAAATATGTATATAAATTAAATAAATATGAATTACTACACTCTGCTTGACATTTTATTTGTATTAAAAATACTGTATTTAAAATTTAAAAGTATAGGTAGGTAGGTACTATGTTAGTACTTATGTGTAATTCTGTAATAGCTACGAGCTAGGGTGTACGTTAGTAAAAAAAATTTGGTTTTAAATTCATATTTTACATATTGTTCATACTAGAGAAGATCAATATGTATATACTTTTGAAGATAAAATAAAAATTCTATTATAGGCGTTTAAGGCCATCTATTTTCCGTAGATACATAGTCATTTAATCTACGAAGAAGAACAATATCTACCTCGTCTTATATGCCATCTCAAAGTGAAGTTTTTTTCCAACTTTGTGTGTAAAAGTTGTGAAACTGAGATGTTGAAGAAAGTTTTGACATAGACCTCTCTGATTGTGTACACAAACCTAATAGTTGTTTATCATTCATATCACCCTAGGTAAGTTAGGCCGAGTAGGTAAACTACATACCTTATCATATAGGTTTTTGTCACAAGGGTGTGATGTACAAATTTGTTCGATTTCTTAAATTATAAGACATTTTAAAATCGCTTTTCATATTATGTAATGTTGACACCGTGTTGATATAATATTTGAAATTCTTTTTGAAACAAGAATCGCCATCATGAGCTATTTTTACTCTCCACACTATGGAATAGTGGAGAGTCATAATTTCATAACTTTTAAGCGTATTTTTTTACATCAATTTCTCAACGGGTATCATGTAGAGAGTGTACACTGTAAGTTTCGTCGTGATGTGTTTGTATGTATGGCGTACGGCGTTCGGCGTACGGATTATCCTTTTTGTGTTCTCTCTACACCCCAAACTATAAGTCCGATCGACTTCATATTTACATCATATGTGTAAACTGCATAGACCTAGAACTGATTAGAGTTTTCCATACATATCCGTTTATTTTTTCTCTATGATTTCATCCCCAAATTTTCAAAATACTGTTATACTGTTTGAAATTTTGATACAACAAAAATACTCTCATCAAAAATGCATTCAAGGATTGTCAAAATTTAATGAAAAAAAGTCTATGGTATGCCATATCAATGTAAAATAAATTTCATATTTTTATGAAAAATGTATATAATACAAGTAAAATAGCTTCTGTAAGGGAAAATTGAGTGATCAACTTCATATTATTGATATTGTATGTGTCTCTATAGACAAGTGTATTTATTACTCTCCACTTCTATCTTCCTCAAGGGGTAGGCAGTGAGAACCGAACACCGCATGTTTCTATCTTGACACATATACATCGCCTCATCAACATTGATACACTGTCTCATACATGCTCGTCTTGCTAGTAATGAAATTTTACTTACAATTTCTTCACAGATATCATGTAGAAAATTTATACCATGAGTTTCGTGACAATGTTTTTGTGTGTATGGTGTTTTGTGAAAACTTTTGTCCTCTGGGAATCTTATATTTGTCTAAGAATCAAATAGTAATGTATTTCATCAAAATGCATTTAGAGATTTTCAACCTTTCAAGAAGAAAAAATGAACGCTTATATGGTGTGGAGAGTTTAGTGTTGGTCACAACCCACTCGTTTTCGCTAAGAAACTATCTTTGTAATAGATAATAATGTGGTAGGTATGTAGGTATGTTTAAAGGCTAGCGTACATACAGGCGCAGCGTACGGATCGGACGGAGCGCATCAGACGGATTTGTTTGTGGCAGTGCGTCCACAGAGGCGCACATTTGCAGTAGAGAGTAAGGCCTGTCCTCTCATCCAGTACTCCCGTTCTTGTGCGATTCCATCCACTGGGGTTTAACGAATTTTTCGATATCGTCCATCCATCTGTTAAGTGGCCGCCTTTGTGTTCTGTTATCGACTCTCGGTCTCCACTCCAACAGTCTTTTCGTCCATATATTAATTTTCATTCATTCTTTATGCTCTGCCCATCTTTACTTTTGCATTGCTATTATATCAACAACACTGGATAATTTGGTCTGACTGTGTATTCAATCATTCCTCTTACTGTCTTCTAGTTTAATGACTAAAGTTATATTTAGGTACAATCAAAATTTAAAATTAACGCTAACAAATTGTATGCCACATCCTTTACTCGCAACTTTTCAAATATATTAAATAATTTTTGACTAATGAATATGGGGTGCAATTTCTCACGTTACATTATAACATCACGTAAATTGTTTCCAGGGGTAGTTTAGTGCCTTGCACTTAACTTATATAATAGCTCTTAAGGGGTCATTTTAATCCCCGCATATAAGAAATGTGACGACCGTAATAAAAGTAAAATATTTATGGTTTAGTTATTTATTAATGCGGACATTTTTTATGCATTTTTATAGAAATAAGTATATTAATACGACGAAAGCTTATCGTCTAAAAAATAACATCAAAATAACTAAGAAACTAAATTATTTACAATTTAAAATAGGGCTGCAGTCAGTTTGTTTGACCTTGCGTATAATTTTATTCATTTATCTCAGGAATATTTAATAATTACATTTGATGATCAATAACGTCCCACCAGGTATAATATTCGCCAAACATCTTGAACGAGTTTCCGGTTGCGCAGAGCGCAAAATTGTGTATTTTTGCTTCGTTGGTTTACGTTCAAATCGCGACAACTTTACTACATGTTTTAGGGCACATGATAGGTATAATTGTCTAAAAACATCTAAATACTTGAATTTTTTCACTAGTTTCCTACTAAGGAAGAGTGGAGAAGTACTATTTCACAATTTATAACCGTATTTTTAGATCAAATTTTAAATAAATAACATGTAGAATTGTAGAGAAGACAAATTTTAAACTTCATCCTGATGTTTTCGTGTGCATATGTAACTGTAATAATTTATGAAATATTGTGTCCTTGTTCACTCCAGTATATAGTTTGATCTTGGCTTGAAACTTTGTGGATATGTTAAGAGAAATAAATTCTCTTGTACAATTTGATAGTTGGATAACCGATAAGCTTTGTTTCATCTATTTTTTATATTCATGTCTAAAATTCTCATGTCTTGTTATAAATATACACTACACTGAAAAAAAACAACGCTTTTCTCCTCACTACCAAGTTAGTATAAAATAGTTAGTTAGTCATATTTTGTATGGAAAAATTTTCAATATTTTCATGAAATGTGTTTGTTAAATCATTTGTGATTTAAATATTTGATTACAAAAAATTGATAATTCTTCAATGCCATTTTATGAAAGTGATGTGCCTTTTTAGCAGTTTGAAAGAAAAATATCATATTTAAAGTTTCCTGAGCTTGGGGTGACTTTTTTTTAAAAATCGAGAAGTACTAAACAGATATTCTTCAAAATCTAATGGTATCTAAGAGAGTACGAAAATTCGAAAATAATCGAATGATTATTTTAGTCTATCATCGATTGAGTAGAATAAACACGCCGTACAAAGCACATAGTCCTCAGAACACACAGGTAGTATCTTTTCACACGACCCGGTTGCCGGCGCCGGGTAAGCGCCGGGTAATTAGATTTTCAGATTACAATCTCGGCTTGATACTTGATAACACGAGATCAAATCTCAACTGAGGGATGAATATTCTCTATATAACCATAATTTAAGAATGTTTATTATGAAATGTTATTTTTTGATTTTTTTTTAATGCATATTAATTATTGTTATTAAAAAAAAAAATAATCTGCATTAAAAAATAACCGTAAAAAATTCGAATTCATAACTCCCCACTTGAAGGGTAATGAGGAGTAAAAAAATAGGATAAAAATAACTAATTTGACTACAAGCGTATTAAACAAACCTTTGTTATCAGTAACAAAGAAGGTTTATCTATTTATAATTGTATGGTTTGACTGTGTGCACAAAACATTTAGTTCGAATAACCAAATGTTTTGTAGTCAGTATAGTTTGGTTACTTTTCACACGACACTTTGTTACTTTTAACAAAAAAAATCAGTTTAATATCGCATATTTAGGTACCCAAAAAAAAAAACACATTGCGTTAATCGGTTGAAGTG
Organism: Molanna angustata; assembly: GCA_963576475.1. Lineage (NCBI taxonomy): Eukaryota > Metazoa > Arthropoda > Insecta > Trichoptera > Molannidae > Molanna > Molanna angustata. The sequence goes on from OY754972.1 coordinate 15,727,641, forward strand.
CCGTACTTGCATACCAATAGAATTCAGAGCAATTATTGCATTTATACTTCGAGTTATTTTATTTTATGTAGTTTCTCGGGCAACTAACAGGTACTATTTCAAATAATTAGATCTCCAGATTCTGGAGATCTCACAGGTCCAGACTGAAAACACAATAATTAAAAACTGTGTCTCCACCGGTAATCGAACCCGGGACCCTTGGATCAGCAGTTAGATACCGAACCAACTGATCCACGAAGGTCGACAAGAGATTTGATCCTAAGAGAGTGCTCCGTTTGATGACTTTAAACACCTACTTGTACATGATGTTCCTACTAAAAAATGCAATTTATATTTACCTTCAGCGACTGTTTATTTACTTTTATTATCGTTATTATTTGTATTGGCGATAGGGGTTCATTTTATGCTCTAATACGGAATCATGATAACGGGGTTGTAACCCCTTCGGCTGTTGCATCCCCTTTTGTCTATCTATCCTATTGTGTTTTGTTTGGGTGTAAAGTATTTCTAGACGATTTTCTATCTGTGGTGACATTCAAAGTTGGTATTGACCCCACAACGGTAAGAGAGAGAGAGAGCAATTTATGCCATGTTTTTGCAATACTATCAACTTTCGGATCATTTCCGAAATTGGAAGAGGTGAGACATCACACTTTGGGCTTTGGGGTCCAAATGGACGTCGTGTGTTTCCCTCCATTATGCAGTTTGCCCAAATTTTCTCATTTCGCGCCCCTACAACACCGTCCGTCCGTCCAACTATTATTTTTCGCCGAGAAATATTTTTTGTGTTTCCCGCCAGATATAATATCTTGAGCTATGGGCTAAGCCGGGGGAAGGATTATGGCGAAGAAAAAAGTTTTTTTTTGCCGAAACGGCTTAACGAGTCCGTGCGTAGATTATTTGATGATATCTGTAAATCTTGAAACACGTTGCACGCCACTGATTCCATCAAAGTTTGTTCATAAAATAAGTAGAATCTATTGGATCTTGGAAATATTCTACTGGTTATAATATATTTTACGAATTTTGTGTCTATGATTCTTAGGCGAGTAAATAAGGGTAGGTACGTTTCGTTACTGTGTTAATATTTGGATACCTATGTAAAATATCAATTTTCTATAAAAACTCTTTTTACAATCCATTATTAAAATACTAGTTGCATGTAACACATGAGATCCAACTGTCGATAGCGATAGTATGTATAGTTGAAGAATATGTACCAAACTATAAACCCATAAATACAAATTATTGAATATTTTCAGATATTTTGTTTTCTATACAACATATGTAGGTATGTATGTCAAGATAGGATAGTATGGAGGAAGATCCTTTTTTCCTACCCAGAATATGAAAATAGCATGATGGTATGTATGTATGTTTGGAGATGAAGTATCAAACTATTAAGTCTTCTTACATATTGTGTATAGGCGACTGCCATACAAAATGTATGAAGCGATGTCGTCACTAAATTCAATTTTTAAAAAAAAGTTTAAAAAAAAATTGAGATCTTCTACTACAATTTAAATATTTTTTATAGAATATTAAATTATCTAGTTGGGGTGTTTCGGCTTTTTTCAATAATTGTAAAAGTTTTGGAAATATAGGCAGTTAAACTCATAAATTTATAATAAAAAAAATATTTTTCTTAATAAAAAATGTTTGAGAAACCCTGGAATTTTTTTGAATAAACTAATTTGAGATTTCGTATTTTTCTATATTTGTACAAATTTTCAGCGTCCTAGCTTTTATGGTTTCTGAGATATATGAAAAAATAAAGTAAAAATTCAAAAGTTGATAACCCCTGATTAAAACAAAAATTCGAAATTCCGAGTATAAAAGTTTTGTAAACCTATAACTGTTTATATATTCTTAAATTTTGGGCTCTGTAAATTGAGCGGATCAAAAGTTATAAGGGGGGGACGGACACACAGACACACACACAGACACACAGACACACAGACACACGAAATGTTCTACTCCGAATTCTGAGTAAATCCGTGTACGGAACATATATGCTGCGAAGCCTCTAAGTTGGTGTTTTTTGACTTCAAAGTTGGAAAAGCCGTGAAAAAAGTAGACCTCTGCATACAATTCTCGCGTATCCTGGCTTGATACATTGTCGATATGTTAAGAGAACAAAGTTCTCCTGAACAAATCGACAGTTGGATAAAACGAATAACTTTTTGATACATCCAGGTCATGGAATCCATAGTCTCAGAATGTCATGATTTTTTTTATTGCATACCACTTGTCATCCTTCAGACAATCTGAAATATTATGTTGGTATCTTGAGTGCTTTTTGAGATATGAATTTTCATAATTTATAATTTTTTTTTGTTCCGAGCGTTTATCCAGAGAAACATAGTTTTAGTAAAAACAATCATAACAAAGACAATTTACATTATATCAAAATGATTTTTTCATTTTATCAAATGATTTTTTCACTTATATTTTGTAAAAAACTTTACAAAACTGGGATAAAATACACCTTGCAACTTATATATTTTTGAGTTTTTGAAGGTGTAAGTCAAAAATTCATTGTGATGAAATGGAAATTGTGAACGTTATGATTTTTTTACTAAAAGCACGTCTCTCAGGCAAAAAACTCGGAAACCAAAAAATTTTTTTTTACAAATTTTGAAAATTCATATTTTAAAGTATTAAAGATATCAACATAAAATTTCAGATTGTTTATAACGATAGCAAATGGTATAAATGGTTATGGGTATAATAAATATGGGTTTCATTTTTTTCTGGATTTATACTATTAATTTAAATTATTATCTCAGAAATTTCTGTCAGATTTGGTAAATTTGTCTACCGGTGTTCCTCAAGGTAGTGTTCTATCACCACTGTTATTATCAATTTTTATATTAACTCTATACCTAATATTCTAAATTGCCCTTATCACTTTTATGTTGACGATCTTCAATTGTATTTGCATTGTGATTGAAATAATATTAACTCGACTCTTAACTGTTTGATCCACAATCTTAGCCAAATTTTCACATGGACAACAGCTAATGCCATTATCATAAATCCTTCTAAAGTCACAAGCAATCATAATAGGCAGCTGCAAACTTTTAACGAAAATTGATTGGCAATCCTTAATCCCTTTATCTATCAACAATACCATTGTACCTCTTTGTAAGAAAGTAAATGACCTGGGAATATTAAAAGACCAAAACCTATCTTGGCGGGAACAGGTTGCTGAAGTGAGCAGAAATTTTCATTATACGCTTCACTCATTAAAAAGATTGCAAAATTACTTACCTTTTTGCGTCAAAATATGTTTATGCCAATCAATATTAGGTACTACCTTCCCTTGATTACGTTTATGTATGTTATTTAGACGCGAATCAAAAACTCTTAGGTATGTGCGCAAAAAGCTTTAAATAAATAAATAAATTTTATCAATCACGAAATCAAAAGTCATACTACCCACGTACAATAATTTTGTTGCTGAACTTAATCAATTTCAAAAAGTCTATATTTGTAATAGAAAATTTAAGCAAGAAATGTTAGAAATTCATTTTTTATAAATTTACAACTTGTAGGTATGTGCATATTAACTTATCTAGTTTCCTTGTGGAGGTGACAATCATTTGAACTAGTAGGTTAAATTGAATTTCAAATCATTTCTCTGAAGTATTAGGAAGATTCGTTTATACATGTCATATACCTACTTATGTACATTATAGTGTACGTTACATACGTGGTCTCGTACGGGGTTACATAATATATTGAAATTTCGCTTTTTGCAATGTACCTAAATATACCAAGTTCTTTTGTATAATGCTATTCTTTATAATATACATAGGTACTCCATCACTTGTGAGTATACACAAGTCTAGTGTGATTGACATGGCTCACAAGCAAAAGCAGGGATTCCCGTGTTCTCTCCCGGGTCCTTGTAATAAATGACTTTTTATTATATGCCCCGCTATCAAATTAACCTTTAAAACTCTCGCAATGGATTCCAAAACACCTAAAAGGGGAAGTTATAAAGTGAATAAGCAAGGAATATTATGCAGTTACCAGCTTTATATTTTGTTTTACGATACGACTTTTTTTTTAATTTTCATACTTTAGAGTGTTTTGCAGCCATTAAGATAACCCCTTTTACACAAATTAAATAGGCAGTACTTGGTGATTCAATTTCCCTCTACGTAGGTACTCAAATTTGCATAGTCTGCTTATTTTTAATGTTATGTAAAATTGTCACGCAAATTACTATAATACTCATTAAATTATAATTTAGCGTATCTCCTGTGAATAGCGTTTTTATACGTAAGCAATTTTCGCTAAATTAATCCGAATTTTTTATATCTAATTAAGTGACGTGTTGCATACACGATAATGTACTTTCTGCTAATCTCGTTATTATGATAGTTCATACAATCATTATAGGTAATATCGGATTTCGCTAGGTATATCAAATCGTCAATTTATTAAATCATGTTCCCTGACATTGGAAATCACTTCTGCAAAGGTTTCTCTATGTTGCACAACTCAGAACAACTACTCCGCTGATCCTCCTTTTTTTAAATGTGTCGGATTTTTAACAGGAGGTATCCACAATAAAGGATCCTGTGTTAACAAACCGTTGATTACGGTTCATATTATAATCAAAAAAATCAAATTAAATAAATAAATAATCAAAGACTCAGCAGGCCGAGTTGCGTTCTACCGGGCAGAATCAAAATATTTTACCAAACTCCCGTTACTGGTTTTAATTACATATTACACTAAACGCTCAAAATCAAATTAAAAATTAAATAGTTCACAATCATTAAAAATTATTTGTCGTATCTTTAATATAATTTATTTTACAAGACAAACTATTCCTTTGACGTAACTATTAATAAAGGTTTATATTTAAATATATGATTTTTTTTTCATACAAATATTTTTAATAATAATTTATGTCAATTTTTCTGATTGAATATAAATTTCTCCTAATTATTATTGAAAATCACACATTAAAGCAGAATTTAATCCAAATGAATACTAAGATTCACAGAAAAATAATTGGATTCACCTGTATGCAAACTAGTTGCATGTAACACATGAGATCCAACTGTCGATAGCGATAGTATGTATAGTTGAAGAATATGTACCAAACTATAAACCCGTAGATACAAATTATTGAATATTTTCAGATATTTTGTTTTCTATACAACATATGTAGGTATGTATGTCAAGATAGGATAGTATGGAGGAAGATCCTTTTTCCTACCCAGAATATGCAAATAGCATGATGGTATGTATGTATGTTTGGAGATGAAGTATCAAACTATTAAGTCTTCTTACATATTGTGTATAGGCGACTGCCATACAAAATGTATGAAGCGATGTCGTCACTAAATTCAATTTTTAAAAAAATTGTTAAAAAAAAACTGAGATCTTCTACTACAATGGTAATATTTTTTATAGAAAATTAAATTATCTAGTTGGGGTGTTTCGGCTTTTTTCGATAATTGTAAAAGTTTTGGAAATATAGGCAGTTAAACTCATAAATTTATCATAAAATAAATATTTTTCTTAATGAAAAATGTTTGAGAAACCCTGGAATTTTTTTGAAAAAACTAATTTGAGATTTTGTATTTGTCTATGTTTGTACCAATTTTCAGCGTTCTACCGTTTATGGTTTCTGAGATATATGGAAAAATAAAATAAAAATTCAAAAGTTGATAACCCCTGACTGAAACAAAAATTCAAAATTCCGAGTATAAAAGTTTTGTAGGCCTGTAACTGTTTATATATTCTGAAATTTTAGGCTCTGTAAATTGAGCGGATCAAAAGTTATAAGGGGGGGGGGACACACAGACACACAGACACACAGACACACAGACACACACACACACACACACACAGACACACGAAATGTTCTACTCCGAATTCTGAGTAAATCCGTGTATGGAACATATATGCTGCGAAGCCTCTAAGTTGGTGTTTTTTGACTTCAAAGTTGGAAAAGCTGTGAAAAAAGTAGACCTCTCCATACAATTCTCGCGTATTCTGGCTTGATACATTGTCGATATGTTAAGAGAACAAAGTTCTCCTGAACAAATCGACAGTTGGATAAGAATAATTATTATCAAAAATCAAATACTGAAAACAAAGCTCTATTCTCAAATCACCCTCATTTTGAACGAGTGGGTTGTGGCCAACGCTTAACTCCTTACTACCATGTCATTCTATAAAGTGTTCAAATTTCGTATCGAAAATTATCAGCATTTTCATGAAATGAGTTTGTTCCATTATTGTTTTATTTAAATATTTTATTATGAAAACTTGATAAATCTTCAGTGTCATTTATGACATTGATATGCCTTTTTATCAATTTGAAAATAAAAATTTCAAATTTTATGTTTCCTTAGGTTGGGATCACTTTGAAAAATTTGACAGTTAAAAAAATTGGGAAGCACTATTCAGATATCCTTCAAAATCTATTGGGGTCTAAGCGAGTATTAGATGTACATATTTGCAAAATTTGAAAAGAATCGAATGAGTACTTAAGTCTATAATCGATAAAGTAAAATAAACACGCCGTACATAGCACATAGCACACACACACAGATACATTGTGTTGAAACTTTTAGAGTACAATCTCAGCATGACTAGTTGATAATCTGCAATAAAAAATAGCCTTAAAAATTGCGAAATCATAACTCCCCACTTCAAAAATAATTATAAAAAGTATGCTTCAAAAAGGTTTATGCTTCAAAAATAATTATAAAAAGTAATATTTTAACTTTTATTTCTATTTGATAAAAAAAGAGAGGGAACGACGAATGCGAATCATTTCGTCGTTTACTCAATTATTTTAAAGTACCTATCTACCTATGTACATAGTAACATTGTCGTTCTCTGTCTAGGTACATTCGCTTATTGGTTTCATCCGATATTTGAAAAACTTCAAAGAACTTCTAGAACTGCTTGTGTAAGATAAAACTGCTACTCCTCAAAGTAAGCACATCGCAGTACCTAGGCGTATACTACACTCTGGAGTATTTTACATGAGTTTTTTTTTGAATGAGAGTATTTTTTTCAATGGCGCTGCTTCAATTTCCTCAAGCACTCCACGTCTAAATGTATCCAGGTAATAATGTTACTATTTTCGTATATCTAAACGGTTCAATTCTTGGTGTTTTAAATTTGGCCTACGAGATAACAAATCTTCACTTAGGGGTGAGTTTGTTTTCTCAGTATTTGTCTTAGATATCCATTCTTAGTATTCAGGGATGTTTTTTTCCTCCAAATCGACGACACTACTGACCTTACTAACACATAAATACTACACATGGCACCAACACACAAAACACCACATTTTATATACTCAGTAAGGATAGCACTTGGCAGCATTGCTCGTGCTACCCCAAATCCCACCAGGTGATAAACCTGAGAAGGTGTTAAAGATCCGGAAATAATAATAATAATAACTTAATTCCAGTCCGTGAGCAGGGGGGGTGCAATGCTACACAGACCATATATTTTACATACAAAAGTAAGAACAATTAAAAAAGAAAAACATAGAATGAACAGAATGAGAAACAATGGAAAAAAAGATAAAAATAAAAACGCATTAATATTAACATTAAAATAAAGACAAACACTAGAAAGCCGTAGGTATATCGTCATTCCACTAACACCCGCATCCACCTTTGCGACAATTTCGGACACTGGTGCTCCTGTACTGCTTTTAAGATCTTAGATCAGACTTGGATTATTCCATAATCCCTCACGGTACGCGGCAATTCGATGTCTCAGCATACCATGAAAACCGTGACATCGTCCCTCCGTAAACATAGCTGAGGCGCTGCTATGACGCCTATAGCCAAATATTATTCTATAGGCGTCATTGTACTGCACCCGAAGTCGTTCCATAGTAGATCTTCTATATGCTGCCCAGATTTCGCAGGTATACATACCTACTTGTACAAAAAGCGTTAAAAAAGTTTCTTTTTACCTCGACAGAGCACTTATAGAATCTACGGGCGAGCATGTTTGAGATTGCGCTTATGCATCGTCTTTGCTGTTCGATGTCATCATCGTCGGACAAATATTCATTGATGATGTGGCCAAGGTACCTGACTTGTCTTGTCCGTTCAAGGCGAGTTCCGTCAATATATACTGGAAGAACATTAACAATAAAATATATATTCACTTCAAATTTAATGTTTTCGTTTATAAATTATTTTTTAGTGTTGGTTCAACTTTTGTTAGAATATATGTACCTATTTCAAAATTCAATAAAATCGTTAGCTCCCGTAGCTTTATCTGATGAATTTCTGACTCTTCGTCTCTGAACAATTTTATTTCGTCATATTTTCCGCTACCACCACCACCCGCTCTGCATATGGGGACTGTTAACACAAAACACAGAGTGAGCGCAAAAGACAAAAATAATACAAAGCACGAAAAGTAGCTCACGGAACCCTCGATTAGATATCTCGGCACCATAGTGCAAAAAGAACAATTGGCGAATGTGAATAGAAGATTCATATTCGTGGGCTGTCATAGACTTCAGATCTTTTTAAATGTAAAGCATCAAAGGTGTGACCAAACCAAGATCTCTGTAAAAAATTAGCTTAATCGGAATTTACCTATCGTAAGGCACCATAACTATGTGACAGAACTTCTTGAAGCCTTAAAAATTGTTCTTCGATATCACAAAATCTGCATGACCAATCGTACCTTGAAGAGACCCACGGATAACAACGAAGAGCTCCGATCTTTAAGAGGACACCATTGGATCATATTTATGTTAATTTGTGAAACAGTCAAATTTTTCAAAATATCGAAGAAATATGGCGACATGTCGTTGGGTAGGTATGACGTGTCACCATATTTTGTAGGTATCACAATCATCAATAATTGATAATTACTAACGGATTGGAACGCGGTATAACTATTTGAGATCGACCTCAACAAACCACATACATATATATTATACTTGTGTAAGTATATTCGTAAATCTTTTTACAAAACTTTAACTCTGCTGTTGAGTTCCACAATATTTTTTGGTTTTACTTTTCTTCTTCTTCTTATATTAGATTGTAGATCTGTTTTTCGAGAAAGCTATTCCTGTGAACCTGAGGTTCAGCTATCCCTCCATTTCGTCGGTGATCTTCTGGGGAGGAGATTCCCTGGTGGAATTTCTTTTGCTGCAATGGATGGGATTCGAGAAGCGTCCATCCTGTTGACGTGGTCCCTCCAATATCTTCTCCTATCTCTACTCCATGTCCTCGGTCTCACGGGTCCGCCTTATATCGCCGTTGCGAAATCTGTCCCTATGCGTCTTCCTTGTGATAGGCCTTAAAACCTTCATCTCTGATGTCCGTAGGAGGTTTTTGGTTCTGGTCGTGTCGGCTCTTGTCTCCACCGCGTATATCATGATTGGTCTAACACATGTCTTTTATATTCTGACCTGTATATCCGTTATTTTATTATATTTGTTATGCCAGATGATTATATAATTGTCATATCATTTTGATTGGGACATAGATACTTAAGAACTCTTGAGCCCCCTCACGATAAACGATATTGTGCATCATGGAACGTTGGGCATTTTGTGGGATCGGCGTATATGCGTTCCGAAACGGTATCTGTACATTTATTCGCCATTCGCACGGGAAAATATCATACACCATTGTTGTCTTGATATTTGAAAATGATTAGGACCGTTTTTCCCCCTTCGGCGTGATACAAAAAAAGAGTCTAAAAGTTTTATCGGGTCGGTGCACGTCGAGGGAGGGGGGCGGTTTTTGTATACGGATTTAATTTAATAAATAAATTAAATATTGATGGGGCGTATGTGCGCTGTTTGGCTGTGTGGAGGCAGACTGTAGAACATGTACGTTTTTCTTAAATGGAAAATATCCGGTAGAGGGTAAGGTGATATTACCCAGGTGGATGGGTAATATCATCTTCGGAATATATATACATGAAGGTAGGTACCTACCAACTGGTGGTATTGAAATCAAGGGTCGTCCACGGTGGTGTTTGAGCGTTTTAGAATTTTTGAAACCGAACTTTGTTTCGCTTATCCAAATACTCGCTTTCCGCTACTGTCGCCGCCCGCTATCCGCTACCCGCTCCGCGCTGGGAATAGCGTTGGAATTTCCGTATACATTCAGTTGGATTCCTCACGATATTGGATACGTCATGAGAATACGGAATGAGGGGTGCCGAGGATCACTTCAACTGTGATTGGGGGCTACACTGCGCGACTCAATATCCAATATACCTACTAACATTATTTATTTATTTTCTTTGGGAAGCTACAGCTCATTTACAGTTTTTTTCTGGCTCTTCACCCGTTAAGAGTGTTCTCAGCCATACAAGTTAACATATCAAATTGTCTTAATAGAGAGAAACCTCAATTATTTTTGTATATTTATTTTACTTCAATCAATTTCAATTTTATGTAGGTATAGAGTTAGATTATAATGTCATTAATTTAAATGAATTTTTTGATCAAAATGTTCACCTGCCTGGAATTGTAGCTTAACAATGTCCTCATATTTGTTGGCATTGGAACCCCAATCTCTGCGAGGTCGGTAAAAAAAGACGGATACCTATCGTTTATAATAATAATAATAATGAACACTTCCTTGCACCCTGCGCAAGTGGCGAGTTTATTGCCGTATGGCAATTTCTTCCAACTAACCAGTGTTTCCAACTAATCGTTTATGGGGCATTCAAGAAATAAATGATCCAGTTTAACAATATTTATTTTATTATAATATAAAACTGAAACTCATTATTTAACAAGTCACTTTTAAGAAAATTAAATCAACTTGTATAAACTTGTAAATACTTCTTCTTTACAACTTTAAAAAAGAAAGAGAAAAACTTGCGAAATATGTTATAACTTTTTCGAATTGCGCTCATCATATTATGTAGCCCATCATTCGTATTTACAAAGTTTGTGTTTTATTTTTATTTTTTTTAAAAATGAACTTTAACATAGTTACCTACTCACGCCATGTTCGAAGAAATCACTTTTGTCGAACTAGAACACTTAATATCTTACGTTTTCGTGTTAATAGAATGGAATAACATTACAAAAGTATTTTGACTCAAAATCGATTTATTACGATAGAACGTTTTCGCCGAGACTACTGTCCCGCTACTTTTTTTCATACAAATTTTATAGCTACTAATTTATCCAACTATCGATTCGTTCAAGAGGATGAAATTCTATTGAAGGAAGAGGCAGTTTAAATGCAAGATACGTGTACGAAAGAACATTTTGTATGGCGCAGTGGACTTTTTGCATGCTAAAAACACCAACTTAGAGGCTTCGTAGCATATATGTTCCCATACGTGGATTTACTCAGAATTCGGAGAAGAGCATTTTATGTGAGTTTTCTTGTCCGTCCGTCCCTTATAACTTTTTATCCGCTCAATTTACTGAGCCCAAAATTTCAGAATACCTATATAAAGAGTTATAAGGCCTACAAAACTTTTATACTCAGAAATGTAAATTTTTGTTTCTATTCTCATACTATCGCTATCGACAGTTGGATCTCATGTGTTACATGCAACTAGTTAATTAAAAAATAACCAAAGTCAAAGTTTACTTTTATGAAAATCAGTTTATTAATTTTTATTTTAATGCTGGACATGAAGATATTTCAGTATCTCACAACTTATTTTTTGTGTTTGTTCCTAGAAATATTAATAGACCAATATGGATCGAGAATATAAATAAAAATAGAACATATAAGTTTATTTATGCATTTTATTATTATAGTTTCATATCGAAATGTAACACGGGAATGCCAAAACGTTCACGAGTCCAGAGGGTGTTTCGCCTCCATTATGTCGGGCCTTTTATAGCGGGAAAATGTTGTTACACCCCGGCCCAAATTTTAAGGTTATTCATACCCTCCGCACAGCCACCCCCCCGTCTACCTCATTTTGGGACGTCTTCATGTTTTATTCCGGTTTTGCGAACCTCTTCCATAACCCCTCCATTCTTCTCATCCCAACCCCGACGGTCCTTGCCTGCGAAATGGTAATTAGATTTTCCAATTGATACGACTACTATGGAATCCGGTTTCATTGGGATGCTGAAAATGTCAATCGCTTCTTTGACTTGCCAGTTCTGTCTCTCTCACATCCATTTCCGTCTTCTCATCCTCCTTCTCGTGTTTGCCAAATAATCATAATCGGTCCGATTCGGTGATGCGAATCGCGATCAAGTGCAATTTTAAGGGTCTCCCCCCTGCTTTGCCGAGAAAAAGGTCGAGGTAATTGGAACCTGCCTAGATCTTCACTTTACTCGACTCCTTCTGTTGAAGAAGGTGGCGTATCAATTGATATCTACATAAATAAATAAATAAATGAATTCTTTATTTCTCTTAAATATTCATTTAATGTTTTGTGCTCTTAACTTGACTCTTAATTTTTTGACAAATTTATGACATCTCAATAGAGACGAAGTTCACTAATTATGCCTTCTTTTAATTTCCGTTCCAGTATTTTGAAAGTTCTATATATTTTTGATAATCAGAATAACTCTCCATACCATATTAAGCGTTCATTTTTTCTTCTTGAAATGTTGACGATCTCTAAATGCATTTTTATGAAGTAAATTTCTATTAGATTCTATTATATTAAATTTAGAATTTAAAATTAGAATATAAGATTCCCAGAGGACAAAAGTTTTCACAATACACCATACACACAAAAACATTGTCACGAAACTCATGGTATAAATTTTCTACATGATATCTGTGAAGACATTTTAAGTAAAATTGCATTACTAGCAAGATGAGCATGTATGAGACAGTGTATCAGTGTTGATGAGGCGATGTATGTGTCAAGATAGAAGAATGCGGTGTTCGGTTCTCACTGCCTGCCCCTTGAGGAAGATAGAAGTGGAGAGTAAAAAATACACTTGTCTATAGAGACACATACAATATCAATATGAAGTTGATCACTCAATTTTCCCTTACAGAAGCTATTTTACTTCTGTTATATACATTTTTCATACAAGTATGAAATTTATTTCACATTGATATGGCATACCATAGATTTCATTCTTTAAATTTTGACAATCCTTGCATTTTTGATGAGTGTATTTTTGTTGTATCGAAATTTCAACGAGTATAACGGTATTTTAAAAATTTGGACAGATGGAATCATAGAGAAGAAATTAACGGATATCTATAGAAAACTAATCAGATCTAGGTCTATGCACTTTTCACATATGATGTAAATATAAAGTCGATCGGACTTACAGTTTGGGCTGTAGAGAGGACACAAAAAGGATAATTCCGTACACCGAACGCCGTACGCCATACAAACAAACACATCACGACGAAACTCACAGTGTGCACTCTCTACATGATACCCGTTAAGAAATTGATGTAAAAAATACGCTTTAAAATTGTGAAATCATGACTCTCCACTGTTCCATAGTGTGAAGAATAAAAAACTCTTAAGGTCTAAATCTAGTCTTAAACAAATTCATGAGTTATTTTGCTGGTTGCTGTAACACGTAAGTTTTTTATTAATCTTACGTGGAGCCATATATTCGGAATTGCTAAGTGTTTTTCTTTTTTAGGAATTTTATTTTTCATAGAGAAATTTAAATTCATATCACGGACATTTTTCTATTGAAACTAAACTTGTATTTTATATTTTGATTTCGAGAGATATTTATTTACAGTTTTTAGAATACGAATAGCGGAATCTCTTGAGATTTATGAATAGAAAACTTTTTGTACAATCCTCTGTTGTTTCTATTTTTTTCTAATCTGTTGTGACTTTTGTGGGAAAACTTCAGCTGACATAATTTTATTTTCCTGGAAGCTCTTACTGAGCAAATAGGTTACCGGGTCTGTGTTGGCACTCCACAGGGCTGGTGCAAGATTATTGTTTTTTATATTGTATCTAGCGGGCAAGAAGTATTAGGTATTGAAAAAAATTTAATTTTAACGATAAGTTGAGCCACTTTAAGTAAATTAATGATTGATATACAGCTTATGAAACAATAAGAAAGGTGACAAACTCACAGAAAAAGAAATATTCAAATTTAACTGGCATAAAAAATAGTGAAGGACAAGACTTGATAGACAGAAAGCAAATAGGGAACTATGCAAACAAATATTTTGTTTCCATTGGAACAAATCTTGCAACAAGTATTCTAGAAAGATTAAAAACAACAGAATCCAATTTAGCAGATAACATAGTGAATACTGATTCAACGACTAAGCTAAAATTCATCACAACCTCTATGGAAGAAATAATTCATGAAATAAAGAACTTAAAGCTATCTTATTCCGCAGGCACTGATAATATTGGGAAACTTTTACTATAGAACTTAAAAGAATTCATTGCTTTACCACTATCACACATATTTAACCTAAGCTTTCGTTCTGGAACCTTTCCTACACATTTAAAAACAGCAATAGTCATTCCCATATACAAGGCGGGCGATAAAAACGATATTCAAAACTACAGACCAATTTCACTACTCAATAACATCTCAAAAATAATTGAAAAAATAGTAAAAAACTGGATTAGCTCATATCTAGAATCAAATAATTTCCTCTCTAATAAACAATATGGTTTTCGAAAAGGTTTGGGAACTGAGTGTGCTATCGCTAAAATCACAAATATAATAAATCTTCACGTAGATAATGGAATGAAATGTGTGGAAGTGTTTTTGGACTTAGTAAAGGCTTTCGATACTATATCTCATAAGATTCTTATAAAAATATTAAAAAATAAAGGAATTGAAGGCAGACTGCTAACATGGCTTGAAAGTTTCTTACTGAAGAGGAGACAGGCAGTTAAAATAGAAGATGAAATCAGTGAATGTTATGAAATAAAATTTGGAGTACCGCAAGGTAGCACATTGGGTCCATTGTTATTCATAATATATATAAACGAATTGTGTGCTCACCAACTCAATGGAGATATTGTTACATTTGCAGATGATACTGTCCTAATTTTTAGTGGAAATGAGTGGCAGGATGTTCACGAAAACGCAGAAAATGGTATCAATATCGTTAAAAATTGGCTAGACAATAATCTTCTCACTTTGAACATCGAGAAAACAAAATACGTGAGATTTAGTGCTACTAATACAGGACAAGCCAAGACAATTATGAACATAAAAATCAAAACAAAAAATTTAGACTCATCTGAGAAAACTGAAATCTTGGAACCGGTTAAAGAAATAAAATATCTTGGCATAATTGTTGACAGTTTTCTAAAGTGGGATTCACATGTAGAATATATTACAAACAAAATAAGAAAACTGATACATATTTATTTATAATATACACTTATAACTACGTTAAGTGTATATTATAAATAATTTATAATGTCGCCACAAAGTTATTTTCCTAACATTAATGATACATATTTTTTTATCAGTTCGATACATTTCAGACTTTAATCAGATTAAACAGTTATATTTTGCTTTCTGTAATTCAGTTTTGGGATATGGAATAATGGGTTGGGGTGGAACTTACAAATCAATTCTTGATCCATTAGAAAAAGCCCAAAAAACAGTTTTGAGAGTAATATTGAAAAAGCCATTCAGATATCCAAGTGATTTGTTGTTCATAGAATTCAATGTATTGGACGTTAGACAAATTTATATACAAAAAATAATTATTTATGTGCACAATCATTTAAATACGGAATTCACGATTCAAAGTAACATATATGGAACAAGATATGGATACAAGGGATTATTACGAATAAGGAAAACTCATAAGACTTTTGCACAAAAACACTACTCTTTTTTAGGACCAAAAATTTATAACGCTCTACCTAGCGAGTGCCATTCTATGAGTGTGCCCGAATTAAAAAAATATGTAAATAAGTGGTTATTAAATATTGGTAGATCACAATCGGAACATAATTTAACATATGTGTTTACATAAAATAATTTCATTTCTTTGATCGCTTTTTTCATTGCTTAAGGACTTTTACTTATACTAATTTATCATATTGTTATCTCATTGTTTAAATTGTTTGCTTTTTATTTGTATTATAATTACTGCATATTGAATTGTTTTGTTGACCAATGAAGGTTTATTGATTGCTTAATTTTTTTTAATGCTATAATGTGTTTACTTATTACTTGTATTATACTATTGCATACTGATTTGTTTGTTGACCTATGATTTGTTATTGGTTGCTTTATTAATTTCTTTCATTGCTATGAAGTGTTAACTTATTTATTTGTTTATTGATTGCTTTCAAATTGGGATATTTTTTCATTACTTACTATGAGTATAATTCTTCTTTTTTTAATTTCAATATTTCAATCATGTAGCTAGAAGTGGACTTGTTATTGAAATTGTGATAAAATTGTCCTTACTTAAAACAGGAATTACTCCTAGTTAGATAGACAAAGATTTATTGGAGGAACTAAAAAACATGGTACTTCCCAACAACTATTTTATTTTATATTATTTTTATTTTATACACAGTAAATCATAAATTGCATGTTCAAAAAACCTTAGTTCCTGTATGTATTTTGTTATGGAAAATAAATAAATATTATTATTATTATTAGCTAACGATGCAAATAAGTTAAAAAATAGTCAGTCTTTTCACGACTTTGTAAATAAGGTTTTTTATTATTTTTGGTGAATATACGAACAACGGACATAAGTATCATGAGTATCTTTAATATTTTAGAATTTTATTCTATAAACACAATAATTATTTTGTTTGCAAAATAAGTATGTTTTACTTTGTTATTCTATAGATATAGAGTAAGAGTACTCGTGTCTGAGATAGGAGCATCGTGCAATAAATTATACTTTTTTTTATTATTAAAAAAATGAATGTGTTTTTGTTAAACAAGTACATATACATCTTCCTACGTTCCCTAAAATAAGAATATAAATGCTTGTGCTATAGGTGAACGAAATCGGTCGAGGCAGGATTGGAACTCGCTACCACTGGATTACTAGCCCAGCGCGCTAACCGCTCTGCCATCGACCCATCTAAATCTTATAATCAGTACACTTGAAAAGAAATATATTTATATACTGAAAAGAAAACAAAGTTTTTTCGAGCACAAACGTGCACATCATATAATGTACATGAAGTAAAACAAATAAATATTGTGAAATTTTACGGAGCTAACCTATTAGTTGTGGTGAAGATTTCTGTGTCGAGTACCTAAATATTTTCCAATTTGCTTTCTCCAGCGATTAAATGCACTTATAACTATTATTTCAGTAATTAATTTGTGATTGTTAAGAAATTATTTAGTTCGTTTTGAATCCGGTTTATGCGGTGACAATCCTGACTTTAACCCATATAAACCGAAAATTCTGGTAAATGGGTCAAATAATTAGCTTTGTACGGACACCCAATGGCTTTCTATACGAAATGCCTGGGAAAATGAACTGTAAAATTAATTATCGTGTCAGTAACGGCATTAAACCTAGTAATTAATGCTATTAAGAAAGCTCTTAGTAGCATTCTTTCGGTGTAGTTTTTGTTTTATGAAGGTTTTCATACCAATCCTACCTAACGATACACTATTATTCATAATTACCTATCTAAGTTTGTTTTCATGTTTAGTTTTTCTTTTTAAATATATTATTGATGATTATCAACATCAAATCTCGCGAAATATACATAATAATATAATGTTCATTAATTTCAATTTTAGGACTTAATTGAAATAAAATTCTTATACGAATTGTATTTATTATCCTATGGAAAATGACTTCCAACTAAACTTGTTTAAACTCAATGAAAAATATTTAAATATAAATAAGGGCATTATTTTTATATTTTATAAAAGTAATTTATATTTTTTTATTTTTTTATTTTCATAAAAGTTTTACATCATCATACTTGGGATCTCACTAGCCTACAAGCTATGAGTGAGTTTCCCATACAAAAAGGTCAAGTACACATTACATTCCTTAAGTTACAATATTAATATTTTGATATGGGATACATGTTTTTTATTTAATTACTACTAAATATAAATGAGTCAAATGTTTTTAATTACTTTCTACAATAAAAGATTAAATATTGTTTTAACTGACGATATTACACTACATGTTCTACTCTGAATTCTGAGTAAATCCATATATATATATTGAACATATATGCTGCAAAGCCTCTAAGTTGGTGTTTTTTGACTTCAAATTCGGAAAAGCCGTGAAATATATAGACACTGCATACAAATCTTGCGTATCTTGGGTTGAAACTTTGTCGATAGGTTAAGAGAATAAAATTCTCTTAAACAAATCGACAGTTGGAAAAAAAACTTTTTTACATTTTTATATCTGATTCATTTTAAATATACTCTATTATTAATCTGTTTATTGTCGCATTTTCAGATGGCGACGGGCCAATATTATAAATACGTTTTATTAATTTTATTTACGTTTTACCCACCTTTATGTCTCGTCGAAGTAATTGAGTGTGAACGACCTCAATATCACAATATAAATTTGTGTCTAATACAAAATGATCGTCCATCTAAATCTTCATTTATCCAACTTATCGGTTGCGGTGTTCCCAGTAAGTAATGTTACCTTCCAATATTTAGGTATAAGTATTGTTGATAAAAATCCATTTGCATTCTGATCTTTTTGTATACTTACTTACTTACTCAGCCTCTTCTTGAGTCAAGTATTGGACAAAGGCCTCCCGCTTGGACTTCCACTGGTCTCTATCCTGTGCAATTCTTCGCCATTCAGGACCTGCCATTTTTTTATGTCATCGGACCATCTGGTCTGGGGCCTTCCCACGCTTCTGCTTCCCGTTCTTGGCCTCAAGTCCATCACAATTTTTGTCTATCGTCCATCTGACATCCGAGATATATGACCCGCCCAACTCCTCTTTAACTCCGCTATTCTTTTGGCCACATCCGCTACTCATGGCCACATCCGCTAGTCATGTGTTCTTCCTAATCCATTCATTAGTTTTGTGGTCCCTTAGCGAGATATTCAACATTCTTCTTTCCATCGCTCTTTGTGTCACTCTTAGCTTTTCCATCATTTTCTTAGTAAATGCGGATGTTTCAAAGCCGTAAGTGAGCACAGGGAGTAGGTACACAAGCGTCAAAAACTTTTTTATTTTAGTGGATTGGGATATTTGTAGATTTAAGAACATTTGATAATTTGCTGAACGCAGCCCATCCTAGACCTCTTCTTCTTTCTATTTCAGCTTCTAAATTATATCTTCCCAGTTTCACGGTGTGACCGAGTTAGACATATGATTCTACTCTGCCAATATCTTGACCATCAATTTTTATGGGTTCTGAACCTAGGTATAGAGGACATCTTTTTGTATGCCTTGTCTTATTTACACAATGTTTGTTTCACCTGTCTGGAAAATCAGGACCCATGCCATGATTTTTAAACACGTTTTACCTCATGTAAATTTAATCATTATTGTCTTCCCGTCTACCACGACAGGTGATGTTTGGGAAGACAATAGAAATATTTTTTTATTATACTTATTCGATGACGCTACAGCCCAAATCGAGCCTTGGCCTCCTTCAACAAGCGCATCCAACCTCTTCTATCCTCAGCCGCCATCCTCCAGTTTGGGACCTGCAGGAGCTGTTCTGCATCTCTCCGTATGTCGTCCTCCCACCTCAGTCTTGGTCTCCCCATCTTCCGTTTACCTCCCGGGTGACCAACCATGATTTTTTTGGGTGGCGTGTTTGGCATTCTCTGTACATTTTTTCTTATAGTTACCTTGGACATACAATGAAGCTATGCAGAGAGAATCTGATGCTGAGATTGATGAAGACAAGGTCAAATATGGGCTGCATTTGGAAAGCTGTCTTTTATCCGAAAATCCCCAAAATTTTGAAGAGATTTAAAGAAATCCCTATATGAGTCCTGCATCCTTTCCGTGCTTATATATGGGCTAGAAACGTCAGTATCGAATAAACATACTATGCACAAGCTCATGGTTACACAGAGGATGGAGAGAAGGATATTGAACATTTCTTTTAGAGATATAAGAGAAAAAAAAAACTAATAGGTGGATAAGACAGCAGACTAAAGTAACCGATGTCGCCGATAGAGTCGCCACTCTGAAATGGAACTGGGTGGGACATATTGCCAGATTTACAGTTGGTAGGTGCACCCAGATAGTCTTGGAGTGGCGTCCGAGACAGGGAAAAAGAAGCGTGGGACGTCCTCAGACACGGTGGTCGGACTGCATCAAAGCAGTGGCAGGGAGCAATTGGAAGCGGTGTACCCAGGAAAGGGAGGAATGGAAGAAGAAGCGGGAGACCTATGTTTAATTCTGGATGCAAACAGGCTGATGAAGAAGAAAAAGAAATTTAATCACGATTATAAAAAACACGATAAAAATAAAATGAATTATGATAATAAATTATGAAAAGAATGAAAAATTCAAGTGGTATGTACAATTTCAAGGTGTGGTTAATAACGCAAGATTTAGTTCAAATTGTATGATTTAGTGATTATTCCAGTCTCCACAACAGTTAGTAAGCCATTTTGCGGGTGTCCTGGGTTCGATCCCCAGCAGAGGAGAAATTTATTTATATTCATTTCTCACGCAAATATTGCTTCTCTAGGCTACAAGGAAGTGTTTATTATTTTTATTGTATTTTAAAGAATATGTTGTGTTTATTTACAAAATATACAGCATAAGCCATTTGCATATTATGTACTATAATACTAAAAACAAACATATGGAAACAAAAATAGACAAAAAAAATTAGACACATAAAGAAACATAATAAAAAATAATAATTGTCAGTTTTAAACAAATTTACCACCAAGAAGATCAGTTTATACGTTGTTCTTAAGATCTGACCCCGTTTAGAATTTAAGTCATTAACCCGTTTTATAGGCAATCCACAAAGTAGCTCAAAAAATATATAGCACAGGTATTTTTTCTTTAATAGAAAATTAGCACGTCTGACATCTTACAGACGAGGATGTTGTTAATTTAGAATGTGATCTTGAAGAGTCAGAAAAGCAAATCATATATATAAAATTTCGTTCAAGGAGAAGATCACATCAAACATTAACCCCTTGGCATTGGTCAAATGTCGAGATGTATATTTTTGACAAGTAGAAATAAATACCTGTATACCTGCATACATATATTAATTTGAATAATAATCTTTGTTGTAAATATACATTGTCACTCATTGATATAACGACCTCGTGAGACTGATTTTATAACGGTTTGAAATGGTACACAGGAAATTTCACCTGATAAAGCAAATATACATTGCGGTCTGAAAAGATTAAACAAAAGAAGCTTGAATAATAAACGGACATGTCTGAGACAACGTTTAAATATTGATGAAGGATGCAAGTCAAGGTATAAAAATGTGGCGTTCGGTTCTCATTTCCTACCGCGTGAAGGACATGACGTAATTGTATATTTATGCAGTTTTTTGCATAGCGATCTCATTTTCGTGGCATGTATTTTACTTTTGTGTTATTCCTACCTTGACCATATCTCACATGCAATTTTTTCTTAGAATAGTGATTTCACTCCTCAAGGATTATTTATATATTCGATTTATTTTTCGTGGCGTGTATTTTACTTTTGTGTTATTCCTACCTTGACCATATCTCACATGCAATTTTGTCTTAGAATAGTGCTTTTACTCCTTAACGATAATTTATATATTCAATTTATTTTTCATGGCATGTATTTTACTTTTGTGTTATTCCTACCTTGACCATATCTCACATGCAATTTTGTCTTAGAATAGTGCTTTTACTCCTTAACGATAATTTATATATTCAATTTATTTTTCATGGCATGTATTTTACTTTTGTGTTATTCCTACCTTGACCATATCTCACATGCGATTTTGTCTTAGAATAGTGCTTTCACTCCTCAACGATGATTTATATATTCAATTTATTTTTCGTGGCATGTATTTTACTTTTGTGTTATTCCTACCTTGACCATATCTCACATGCAATTTTGTCTTAGAATAGTGCTTTTACTCCTTAACGATAATTTATATATTCAATTTATTTTTCATGGCATGTATTTTACTTTTGTGTTATTCCTACCTTGACCATATCTCACATGCAATTTTGTCTTTGAATAGTGCTTTTACTCCTCAACGATGATTTATATATTCAATTTATTTTTCGTGGCATGTATTTTACTTTTGTGTTATTCCTACCTTGACCATATCTCACATGCAATTTTGTCTTAGAATAGTGCTTTCACTCCTCAAGGATTATTTATATATTCTATATATTCAATTTATATTTCTTAGCGTGTATTTTACTTTTTTGTTATTCCTGCCTTGACCATATATCACATGTAATTTTTTGCTTTTATTCCTCAAGGATTATTTAGAGATGCACATTTTTTTCAAATTTTACATACCTTGGTATTTATTTGCATAGTTCCTTCCAAACTCCAGGATTAAAAAATATGAAAAGCCTTTCGCGCTAGGTTGGGAATTGGATTTTAATGTTAATTTATTTATTTACAGAAGGGTGCTCCGGTCTAGAAAGGCACTAGGTGATAACCTGTCGCCTGTTCCCCAAATCCAACGCGAAATGATGTCGCGTGTGTACTCGATCCTGCCGTGCGTAACTCGGTAATTAGTTGCAAGCTAATTAAAGAACGTTACACAGCAGAATGAGGTACCCACGCCACACCATAAAACATTTATAAATTTATCATATGAAATATAAATTAATTGATATTACAGACAGGTATTAAAATAGTTTGAATTTGACTTACGTGTTTATTTGATAGTTTGACTCTAATTATAATTCAAGATTGGTATATACTTCAATAATTGACTATTAAATAATTTAAATAAAATAGATCGATGAATGCGCGGAATCGAAATGTGAGTCGAGCAGAGTGACGATCTACCGCTGGCCTTGGTTAAACTGAACGACGGGAACGCGATGTGCAGGATCTTAAATAGCCGGCTGACGTCCCCCTACTCCTTGAAGTGGGTGGTCAACTCGGCTGGTTGCACCCGCTACATCACCCCCCTGCCAGCTGGATAGCGCCACCCTGGTCCGTTCCTCAGCATTTCCTCTGATTGTCTGTAACAATGACATGTGTTTTTTTTTAAATACAAAAAAATTTTATATTGGTTACCTGAAATGGCATTACATATATATATATATATATATATAGCAGTTTATTTTACTAATAAAAATTTAGAGGTCATATATTTATCATGTTCTTATTTCTATACTTATACATTTCTAAAAAAAAATATTGTTTATATTAACTTGTTCAATGTACTTTTTTATATGTACTGTAATTTGAACAAGAAGATAAAATTACAATTAAATTTACATTTCTATACAGCATTTTCTTAGTATACAGCATTTTCTTATTATACAGCATTTTCTTATTATACAGCATTTTCTTATTATACAGCATTTTCTTATTTTGATTTGGTCAAGTTGGAATTTTATAAGATTTTATATTCAAATATTAGTTGCATATTGACCAAATTTTTTATCTATATTGAATACATATTACAATTACACAAAAATTAAAAATAGAAATTATTCAGGTTATAAAAATGATTAAAAATTACTCAGCTTAGAAATATTTGTAGCTGGTGAATCGCTCCGGGAAATATACTCGTCTTCCGGCTCTAGTGGTTGTATGTGGTTGCCGTTCTGGGGTGGCATCTGGAGTGTCATCTGAAGTGTCATCTGAAGTGTCATCTGGCGTAGTGGCTTGGTGCGTCTGTGGCGTGGACGTCCATCTCTGTTCTGTAGAGGTGGTGTGTCTACTGCTTGGTTCTACGCCGTAGTCTGTGTTCTCGTTCAGGAAGAATGCTGGTTTGAGTCTGTCCAATGATACTTGTTTGTTTTTACCATTAATTGTGATGGTAGCCGTTTTGTCATCCTTCTTTATTAACAAGTATGGTCCGTCATATGGTTTTTGTAGAGGTCGTCTCACAGCATCATGTCTTAAGAAGACATATTTGGTGTTTGCCATTTGTTTGTGCACAAATGTTTTTTTTCTCCCGTGATTTGCTATTGGGATAGGTCGGATTTCTGACATTGTTTGCTGTAGTTTATGTCCATAGGTGTTTTGCTCCTCAGGTGGTCCATCTTCGAAGAAGTCTCCGGGGAGTCTGAGGGTTGTTCCGTATGTCATCTCTGCTGGTGTATAGTCTGACCCCTCCTTGATTACGGTTCGTAGTCCTAGGAGTGTCAGTGGTAATGTCGTCGACCATGATATGTTTCCTGCGGCCATTAGTGATGTTTTTAATGAGCGGTGCCAACGTTCGATCATCCCATTCGATTGTGGGTGGTATGCAGTCGTTCTGTTATGTATTATTCCGAGCTTATTCATCAGTTTATTGAATAGTGAGCTTTCGAATTGGCGGCCTTGATCGGTCGTGATTGAATTCGGGACGCCAAATCTTGCTATCCAATTATACATGAGAGCGTCTGCAACGGTTTCTGCAGACATGTCTTTTAATGGGATCGCTTCGGGCCATCTTGTGTAGCGATCAATTATCGTCAGCAGGTATATGTAGTCTCTGGATGGAGTTAGCGGCCCCACCAGGTCTATGTGTATATTCTTGAACCTTCCATCTGCTGGTTTGTATTGTTTCAAAGGTGTTACAGTGTGGCGATGAATTTTCGAAGTTTGGCATTCGATGCAGTTGTTCACAACATTTTTTACTGTTTTGTCAATGTTGGGCCAAATATATTTATGTTTTAATAACTTTGATGTTGTTTTTACTCCGGGGTGACTTAATTTATGTACTGATAGTATTACTTCTTCTCGCATTGTGATTGGTACATATGGTCGTAACGTGTTGGTTGAGATGTCACACCATAACATTTTGTTAGTGTTAGGTATTGAGATTTTCTTTAGTGATAGAGATGAATTTTCCTGCATTTTCTTGAGCTCTTTGTCTGTGAGTTGTTCTCTTGCCATTTTAATATAGTCGATGTTTGATGTTATTTCTATCTCTTCGATTCTTGATAGAGTATCTGCGACTATGTTTTCTTCGCCTGATATGTGTTTGATGCGCGTGGTGAATTGACTTATATAATCCAGCTGTCTTTCTTGTCTAGGAGAGTTGAGCTTGATTTTATTAAAGGCGAAAATTAACGGTTTGTGGTCGGTGATTATTACAAAGTTTCTTCCTTCTATTTGTGGTCTGAAATATTTAATCGCCTCGTAGATGGCGGTGAGTTCTCGGTCATACGTACTGTACTTTTCTTGTGCGCTATTAAATTTTCTGGAGAAAAATGATATAGGTTGCCAGCTGTTATCCGTTTTTTGTTGAAGTGCTGCGCCCATGGCGTGATCTGATGCGTCGACCATTATTGCTATCTCTGCCGAGGAGTTTATGTGTACGAGTAGTGCGGCTTGTGTCAAATCTTGCTTACATTTGTCGAACGCTTTTTTTAATTCAGTTGTCCATTGTAGTTTTCTTTTATCATTTTTGGTGTACCCTTTTAATTGGTCGAATAATATTTTTTGCGTTTCGGCTGCGTTTGGCAAAAATTTTCTATAAAAATTTAGCATGCCCATGAAACGTCGGAGTCCTTTTGCGTCCTTTGGGGGTTCAATTTTTATTATTGCTTCCACTTTTTCTGGTATTGGTGTACTTCCGTTTTTGTTGATTCGGTAACCCAAAAAGTGTACTTCTTCTACGCCGAATTTGCATTTATCCTGGTTGATAATTAATCCGTTTTCGGATAATCTTTCGAAAAGTTTGTCGAGATGCTTCTCATGCTCGTTTATGTTTCTGGAGGCGACCAGAATGTCATCAATGTACGTGAAGACGTATTCTAGGTCCCTTGTTATGTTATGTAGATGTCGTTGAAATGTTTGTGCGGCGTTGGACAGTCCTGGTGGCATTTTCGTGAATTCATACAGTCCAAATGGTGTTAGTAGGGCGGTTTTTTGGATGTCTTCTTCTTCCATGTTTATTTGGTTATATGCTCTTGAGAGGTCTATTTTAGTGAATATTTTTGCATCGTGTAGTTTATGTGAGAAGTCTTGAAGTTGTGGAATCGGGTACTTGTCCGGTTTTGTTATTGAATTTAGGCGTCGGTAATCTCCACACATTCTATAATTTCCATCTGGCTTTTTTACCATATGCAAAGGGCTTGACCAATTGCTTTTCG
The DNA here is from genome assembly GCA_963576475.1 of Molanna angustata. NCBI lineage: Eukaryota > Metazoa > Arthropoda > Insecta > Trichoptera > Molannidae > Molanna > Molanna angustata. Next base: position 15,753,758 of record OY754972.1, read on the forward strand.
AAGGGCGACATATTCCCTGTTCGATCATATATGCGAATTCCTTTTTTGCTATTTCTAATTGTAATGGGTTGAGCCTTCTCATTTTGGTTGTGACGGGTGGTCCTCTGGTTTGAATGTGATGAGTAATATTTGTTTTTGATCCTTTTTGTGCCATATCTGCTCTTGTTAAACTTGGGTATTTTCGTATAATTTTTTGGAATTTTGATGTTGACTGTACTGTTGCTATGTCTATAACACTTGTTCTATAGACGGTTCCTTTGCTTGTCAACCCTGTTTTTTTATCAATGAGTAATTTTCTTTTTAAGTCCACCAATATATCATAATTGGTTAAGAAATCTGCCCCTATGATCGGCTTGGTTACGTCGGCGACTATAAATTTCCATTTGTGATTCCGGCGTAATCCGAGATTTAAGTTGATAATTCGGTGTCCATATGAAGGTATTATTGTTCCATTTGCTGCGTAAATAGGAGTGATGATACTGTCTGTAGCGATGGTTGCCTTGTCGTTTTTTAGGTATCTTGGTATGATGCTTATTTCGGCTCCTGTGTCGATAAGGTATTGCACGCCCGTGATTATATCTGGTAGAAAGAGACGATGCTTCATTTGCGACGGTGTTGTCTCACACACCTGTCGCATTTTTAGTTTTCCGGATGGTTATAGGTGCAAGGCTGTCGACAGTATTTTGCTTGACTTCCATATTTTTGATGTGGTATACATATATCCAGCGGCTTGACGTTATCGTTATTATTATTACGCGTTTGCTGGTAGTTGTTATTATTATTATTATTTGACATTTGTTGGAAGTTATTGTTATTATAATTGTATTTAAAATTGCGTTTGTTTTGCCGATTATAATTATTATTATATTTTTGATATCTATTTGGGCTTGTGGATCTTGATCTTGAATGGTCGCGTTGATTATTTCTGTAGAATGGTCTTGATTGCCTCTGTTGAATTTCAAGTCCCATTATTTTGTCGGTTAGCATTTGTATTTGTTGCTGCATTGTACAAAGTAGGTTTACTGTGCTTTGGTTGCTTGTTGCTGAGTTGCTCAATGAAGAAGTTGATGGTAGGTTTACTGCTTGAACGTCAGTTCTACTGTTGACTTCCATTATTCTGTCTGCTGTTGTGGCTAGTACTGTGACGTCATCTGTATTAATGGCTGAAATTATTTCTTGTATACGATGAGGTAGTCGTTCTATCCATAATCTTGTAATTAACGTGTTGTTATTTAATGTTGGTCCAGCTAGGCTTTTCATCCTTCGCAATAGTTCTGATGGTGTCTTGTCTCCTAATTGTATTCCATGGAGTAATTGCGTGAGTCTTCTCTCTTCAGACTCTTGTAGACGGTTCAGAAGTGTGAGTTTGAGGTTTTTGTATTTATCCATACTTGGCGGAAATTGTATGACGTCAGCGACGCATGACATGGTTTCTGGATCTAATGCGGCTAATACATGATTATATTTGGATTCATCCTTAGTTATTCTTGCGTTTGAAAATTGGGCTTCTATGGTGAAAAACCATAATTGTATCTGATGTCTCCATACGCTTGGCAATTTGATGTTTGTTGAATAAATTTCGGTTGCTTGGTCTTGTGACGATTGTTCTGTATTTTCTTTGTCCATGATGTTCATTTTATCGTATAACATTTGATGTGCGTTATATTCTTCAAGTTGTATTACAGTTTATAAATATAAATAAAAATAAAAAAAAATATTATAACTATTTTTTTTAAGAAAATAAAAAATAAAAATATTTTTATAGTTGTTTTAAACTAAAATATAATTTTTTGTGTTTTATTTATTATGATATTATCAGTATATTATAATTGAAGTTGCTTTGTTTTAATTGTATGAATTGTAAATTGTAAATATTTTTAGAGTTTATTTTTGTTCGATGCTTATAAGGTCTCTTGTTTGTGGACGTTCCTATACGTATATATGTTTGTTGTTATTGTGATTAGGTAACTATATTTAAAAAAAATTTAAAAAAATAATTTATTTTTTATTTAATATATTCAGCGTAAAGTATTTAAATGCTTTGTTTTTAAATAGGATATAATTTTTCATTAAATTTAAATGTATATTTGATTTAATAATTTAAAATGAATAAATGTTTAAACGTTTTTAATCTGAAATAAAAGTACGAGTTATGTATATATTATCAATGAGATATATTATATTACGTTTCGCTGGCTAACAAATGTTGGTGGCGAATAGTCCTAGATTCATGCGTGATTCGTCGCGGTGTTAGATTTTGGTATTTCGTTTTTACGCCTACGTACCCGGTATTGTCTCGGTGTACAATGTCGCGGAGTGGAATATATTTTTCGATGATGTTTACTTGATATTTCTATAGATTATTAAATTATGTTATGATTTCGTATTTAATATTCGTTTTTTTATACTTTTGTTAATATGACTGCGTTCGTACTTTATTATTATTCGATATAATATTTCTATTTTATTTTAAAATAAATATTTTTGTTACATTTACATTTATTATCTTTCTTATTTTTTGTTTCAAATGTGCACGGCACTGTACGCTCAATGGAATATGATTATTGTATGTACTTCGAATATATTTAATGTTTCGTTTCGAGCTTCGATTTCGTGATTTTTTTCGTGGAGAATATTTTTATTATTATTACCTCGGTTACATATTTTAAATTTACACTATAGGATTCTACCTATTTCATAAGTAGGTATCAGATAATGTATTCCGATTGATGTTCGGGAAGATATTATTATTGTAATTTTTTACAGGATATTTTTTTTGGATATATTTTTACTACCGCAAAATAATATTAAAAATAATATTTTTGGTTAATTTTGTTACATGTTTTTATTATCGCGATAAAAATGTGCGCGTCATGGTAAACAAGTTTTTTGTGACATTTTTTAGATAATAATTTTATTTTACATTCCGTGTAACATTTATGCGTTATTTTTAAGCAATAATACTAAAATTTATTTACCTACGTATTTACTTTACAGGTTAATAATTTGTCTTGTAGGTATTTAAAAATAAGGATTTGACGTGAATTTTTAGATAGATATTTTATTTTTATTTCTGCAATGATTTTATGTTACTGCAAATGAATTTACTTTGGCTTTTTTTAATAATAAAATGTGGTTTTTACTTATCTTTTTATGCGTGCTGTTTTTGCGCATAATACATGCTTCTTTAGGTTCTTTATTTTTATATTTTTATCTTTTTTAAATCTCCTTTAGTTTTTTTTGGTATTCCTTCCGTTATTTTACCTCCGTTTGGTAGTTTTTTTGGTCCGTTTTAGCGTAGTATTAGCTCATGAAAAAAAATACATACACATTATTATATATTTTTACAATTAACATAGGGAAATATTTTTCAATTTTTGGTAGGTATTTATTTAGCATATATTTATTCAATACCAGTTTCGATATTTTAGTTTTGAATACAACAATATAACTAATTATAATACTTATAATTACGTTATAAATGTGTTTTTTTTAATGGTTTATAACAATTAGGGATAACATACTATTACTGCGTATGTTTAATACTTACAAACTATTTATATGCTTTACTTATCTATTTCGTCGATTTTTTGGTTTTTACAATGTGCGCTGTGTACGGGCCTGCGCACGGTTATGAATTTAAATTATTACATGTTTAAAGTTACCCGTAGGGTTCAGTCTAACCAGGTCCAATAACCGAAATAATTATTATTCAATAAAATTTTAATCTCTGTCGTATGAGTTTAGAATGTGCAAAGTGACTAGATAATTGTTATTGAACGAATATTATAATTTGTTCCTGATAACAGATTATCGTTTGTTACACAAAAAAAATTATTATCACAAATTAAAAATCGACAAAATTGCAACAGAGCTGGGGCTTTACCAGTTTTACACACTATCTTACAAATATTATCTTTACACAACAAATATACCTGTTCTGCACGCTCGGTGGTCACCAGTTTTCGCGCTAGGTTGGGAATTGGATTTTAATGTTAATTTATTTATTTACAGAAGGGTGCTCCGGTCTAGAAAGGCACTAGGTGATAACCTGTCGCCTGTTCCCCAAATCCAACGCGAAATGATGTCGCGTGTGTACTCGATCCTGCCGTGCGTAACTCGGTAATTAGTTGCAAGCTAATTAAAGAACGTTACACAGCAGAATGAGGTACCCACGCCACACCATAAAACATTTATAAATTTATCATATGAAATATAAATTAATTGATATTACAGACAGGTATTAAAATAGTTTGAATTTGACTTACGTGTTTATTTGATAGTTTGACTCTAATTATAATTCAAGATTGGTATATACTTCAATAATTGACTATTAAATAATTTAAATAAAATAGATCGATGAATGCGCGGAATCGAAATGTGAGTCGAGCAGAGTGACGATCTACCGCTGGCCTTGGTTAAACTGAACGACGGGAACGCGATGTGCAGGATCTTAAATAGCCGGCTGACGTCCCCCTACTCCTTGAAGTGGGTGGTCAACTCGGCTGGTTGCACCCGCTACAAGCCCGTTATCTGACAATGGTCGTCATTATTTTTATGGAATTCAATTTTGATCATTGAATCAAACCGTTATTCGTGTGTTTTTTTTTATTAGAATAGTGCTTCCACTCTTTTCTATTATTGTTTTCGAGTGTCCCGTAAGAGACGGGTAGGTAATCTAAAATACAACAGGTAACAATTAAATCTCACATGGTTCAGCAATGAGGCTCACCACATATTCTGAATATTGCCTTTCTAGGTGATACGAGACTAGCGTGCTTCCATTTGTAAGGTAATGCACACCAGCATACCTATCCCTGGTAACCCCACATTGTGGGATATGCCGTGATGGTATGTATGAATGTTAGTTCTTAATCCGTAGATGCATCTCGTTTAGCGGCATCGTTTAATCAAACAAAGAAAATATCATTCATATACCATGACATATAACTATCGGGCGTCAGTCGTAAATACTCCCTGCATCCAATAAAGTATACATTGTGAGAAAAGGTACGAGAGAAGTCGTTCTGACTACGCCATTCATGAGGAGCCACTCGAGTCTAATGCGCGGCTGGGCTGATTCACCGACGGAATTTATTGCCCCCAAATTAAGTTTACAGACATCCGGCTGTTCAACTCGACGACGCTATACGATGGACTCACTGAGTATAGAGTCTGGGAAAATCCCGTATAGCGGCGCGTTCTAACTGAATCACCCGTATACCGTTAATCTCGTTCGTCGGCAGACATCTCGACTTGTTTTTCATGCATCACACACCTATCATTTGCATTTTTTTGTAGGTATTTCACTATCTTCTTTGGTTTCAATCTTGGGTATTTGTTGACAGCAATGCGACGCATCTCTTCCTTCTACTCCGCTTGGTCTTCAGCGTCTCCTTCAACTATGTCTAGGAGGTAGGGCTCGCCAAGCGAAAGATTGCTGGTGACATCAACTGTACACATCCAATTTTAGTGAAGGAAAATCGGTTGACGTTCAACGTTGTGCAGCGTATTGCATGTTACTTTTTCTCTGACCTTTGTAACCATACATTTGGAACAATGCTTTATGAAACGGTCACCCGTATTCTCTTATTTGTCGAGCCCTTCACTTCATGTATACATACGTTGTATTTATCACATTTCGATTTTGCAACACAAAGAAAATAATGGTATCTAAAGCAAAAATAATGCGTTTTTTATTTTGGACATTTTGAAAGAGTCAATGAACAACATGGCTGTAAGAGAAAACATTGAATAATACATACAAATCGTTCACAGATGAACATCAAAATGAACTACTTAATATTCAAAATTTAAGAGACCATATTTATAAAAGGAACATGTGTGTATGTTATAGAAAACAACGATTGAAAATTATATATTGAAAGCCAAAGGACGATCATCTTATAGAGATAGAATTTTCATGCCTTTAAAACTTATTCCAAAGCAATAAAATTCTTTGGAATAAGTAAATTTTTGCTTTTTTATTTTCCGTGTCATTTTTTTATTTTATTTTGATTTAATTTCAATGGCAACGATGCAGAAATGTCGAGGTTCAGTTTAAATTATTCAATCATGTCTACAAAGTATCTATGTCTTCACATTGAACTCCTTACTTACCATATTTCATAATGGGTAACAGAAGTACATTTTCTTACGCTAAATATGTAGGTTACATTGTAAATTGCTTTTCCTTCAAGCCAAGGACTTCGTATATTAAAGTGTAGTTCCTGCATCTCTTGCACATAAAAGAGCTTCGTTTTATTAAATTTAAGCTGAATTTTATTATGCTATTATATGGCCTTAGCCGGTGCCTGAATGAAATCATTCTATCGTACTTTATCATGTCGTCAAGTCGATACTCCGTCATTTCATTTAACGTCATACATTGTTGGGCATGCAGTGAGTGTAATCGTAAAAGAAGGGCCATGAGGTATAATAATTTATAATACAATAAAGGGCATTATCCCTTCTCCCTTTGTCGTTAATGTGACAAGTAAAAGTTTCTCAGTGGTTTACGATCACAAAGCGGTTGTATCACATGCGCGCATCCACATTTCCTTTATATAAACATTGGTCTTATGTCGCCAGTAAATATACGCATTCCTCTAGGTTTCTACCGTCAACATACTCGAATACTTGTGACAACAGGGACACCACAATATCAACATCTTAGATTTAAATAACATTTCTGAAACTGGACAATATTCTGTGAATATTATATGGAATTCTTCATATGATAATATTTATATCCATGATATGGGTAATCACTAGGGTTTTGATTTCGCCGGTCGGACCAGACATGCCCCCCTGGTTAGTTAATTTTATCGGTGTTCGTTAAAATAAATAGATGTAAATACAATACACAATACAAAGCGTCATGCGATATCCTTTAAGAGGTATCTCGAAAACATATGTGAAAAGTGCATAGACCTAGAGCAGAGGGGCAAGTCTGGTTCGATCGGCGAAATCAAAACCCTAGTGATTACCCATATCATGGATATAAATTATCGTATGGAGTTCTATGACATAAAAAGATATTAACTATAGAACTCCATATAATAATTTTATCCATGATATGGGTAATCACTGGATTTTTTATTTCACCGGTCGGACCAGGGGGGCAAGTCTGGACGAACTATTTTGAGAATTTGTAGTGGTTTTGAGAACATTCTAGAGTACTGCACGAAACTCCGGTCCAACAGAGTGATAAATCTTTAAGTCGATTATTTTTTCAAAGTTGCATTCGTTTATACGCAAACATTGGATTTTACACTTTTGTAACATCTCAATGGAGACGAAGTTCGAATATTATAGTAGAACCAGAAACTCTAGTCCTATAGGTGCCTTGATTTCCTGGTTCTTCTATATAATATTCCAACTTTGTCTCTATTAAGATGTTGAAGAATTGTCAAAAATCAGATTGGTAGGTAGGTAGATTATTGGTAGATATTGACATAGCGGTCTGTGCGCTGGATTAGTAATCCAATATACGCGGTGGGAATCAATATTTTGCTTCATATGAGGAGGTGTAATATTCCGAGGAAGCCCAAAGAATAATTTTTTTGATATTGCAAATGCGCTACCAAATGGTAACAATGTGCAGGATAAGAGAACCTTTAACTTTATTACGAGTAGAGCTGATCCTGACAGTCTGCACAGCCAGTAAAGTTGGGATATAGCCTGGGAGAATTTGAAGATTTGATTGTTATCTTTCTAGGACATATTTATTCCTTTTTCTCCTTTGCTTCTTCCCAGTTCATATAGAGTTGGCCCGCCTTCTGGTACACAATCTCCACGTCTGAAAAAAATTGCCGTAATAAAATATTATAATTATTATGGTCACCCTATTGTAACATAGAGTCGCTCCAAAATGGGGTTGGAACACGCGGCACGGAGCGGATACAACAAATGATGATGACTGAAAAGTTTTGCAATCTTGCATGGAAAAAATATTTTCCCTAATCGTCCTCGTTTAGTTTCGTTGACAAATTGTCTCCCTTTTATTTCCATCGACTGTTTCCCGTCTCCTCTACTTCCACTCCATCTCGTACAATGTATAAATCAAGACCTTTTGAAATAATATTTTACCCTTCACTAAATTACCTACTATGTTACATGCTACGTACAAGAATAGTGGAAAGTGTTGTAATCATAATTTTTAACCTCATTTTTTTCCGACATATTTCTAACCGGCATCGTTTGATAAAATTTAGAATATCGTCGGATGTACCTTTTTATTGTTCTCTTACTACCATCACACGTTCCTGCTTATGGGTTTTTAGAGATATGCGTTTGGTATTGATTAAATACTTTGATCTGCTGAATGTTCCTTACTATTTATTATAATTATTCATAGTACTGATTTTTTTAAGTTCTTCATTTGAAGTAAATCAGCAAGGCAAAATAGTCTTAGGTCCGAATGCAGAGTCCTACCTTAATACTAAATTCTAAATACTAACCATATTTTCATTGCACAGTCGCTATCTTAAGTTAGGAGATCACGTGGCTTCCTAACTGGAGGATGCTACGACGTTTTTCTATGAGAATTGCATTGCAGAGACATATCTAAATACTTAGCGCATGCGCGTCGACGTAAACTAACATTTGCAAACTGTCAAAAAGTAAGGTTGATCGCGAGGAACCTTTCGAGTGGTTTAATACTAAAATACGAGATGTTTTCGATGGATGATGATTTTAGCGACTTCGGCAAATATGTATTTGGTAATTTTATCAAATCAAATACCAGAGTATTCAGCGATCCATACGAGATGCCGAAAATTCGGTAGAATTTCAAAAAAATCGTGACATCGAGCTGTCAGTGTGAAGTTGGTTACATATGTTTGTGTTGTTATATAGCAAAAAACATTTAAAACGTCAAACGTCAGAAAAGAAATAGATAGCTTTCTAAGCCCATAGAAAGTTATCTATCTCTTTTCTTCATACATAATAATTTGAAATTCTACGCCATCGACCTTAAGTTTGGCGTAGTATTTAGTTAATGATGTCTCTGCAACGCAATTGCTTACTTAAGAATACTAAATACTCCAGTGAGGTTAAGAGTTAGTACCTATTTAGGTACCTAGGACTGTGCATTCGGGTCTTAGTCCTGATATTTCGTCGGCTCATTAAAAATATACAAAAAAGCGTTTTATAAAAAAATATTTCTGATAACACCTGCTCTTCTTATCCTTATGTTTTCCTAACATTGCTATGAACTTTTATTATATACAGGATGTTTCTGTAATCTTTATTTTTTTGTCATGTACCTACACATGGCATTACCTTATTGCCATAATACACATTATGAAATTTTCATAATTTTTCAAAATACGTCTAATTCAGCAACTTTTTAAGAACATTCCGGCCAATATAGGTACGTTCCTATTCCGTTTAGTCCAAATTTATATTTTATAACGCTGAAATAAGACCGTAAATCTAAAATCTATAATTTTAGAACGTTCCTATTTTAGTTACAATAGTCACTGAATAGGGGGTATTGAATTTTATACTAACATCAACTGTGGTTGGTAGGAAGAAATTGTCGTTTGGCAATAAACCTGCCAGTGACCAAATTATGTGCATAAGGAGATAAATACATATATAAATACGATCTATAATTAATAATTGTTATTACATTTATGTTCGAGTTTTCTAAAAATTACAACCAATCATGTACCCCCAATTTGTATGTGGGGGTAACTGTGCCGACTGCCGTGGCACAATTGATAAGCCGTTCAGATTATGTGTGGGCGTCTTGGGTTCGATTCCCAGTAGAGGAGAAATTTATTTAAATTCATTTCTCACGCAAATATTATATCTCTGGGCTGGAAACACGGGTTAGTTGGAAGAAATTGCCATACGGCAATAAAATCGCCACTTGCGCAGGGTGCAAGGAAGTATTCATTATTATGATTATGTTCAACAGCTTGTTTTTTTGTAAGAAATTAATACAAATAAAAGTGATGATAAATTTCAAATTACAAAAATAATATTCGATAAACAACACTTTGTTTCATTACAATTAAGAACTTATTCAATTAATCAATTTATTGTTGTTTCTGTATTTTTTTATATATTCGACCAGTACCTATTGTTTAATTTTTGAATGTAATTTCTTGTTAATTCTGTTTTTTTTTTCTTTTTAATATATAATGTTGTTAATTAAAAAAAATGTAATTCTATGTAACACGTAAATGGCTTATGCCGTGTATTGTATTAAATAAAATAAATATATAAATGAATAAATAACTCACTAAATACAGATTATAACATGAGGGATGCTGAGAACAACTAGCGATATTTTGACATGTTATTGAACCGGAAGGTCACCGAGTCATTGGCATGTAAAACGGTTTGTCGTAAAAAGTAACTATAAATATACCCCGGAATCAATTCTCTAATCGATCGAGGCATAAAATATTATAATTATTTCTTTACTTTTAAATAACATGAACATGTCCTAGAAAATTTGCCATTCGTGTACCTATTATAATATCTATCATACATACATACATACATACCATCACGACATGTTCCTTGCGGGGTAAGCAGAGAGAACCGAGCGCCATACTGCTCTATTTTTGCACGCATTTCTGGCTTCCTTTACATCCATTCATCGTCTCATACATGCTCGTCGATTGTTCAAACTTTTTATGTTTCCTTCTTTCAAAATATCATTCACATGGTCATGCCATCCCTTTCTGGGGCGACGTCTGCTATTCACTTCGTCTCTTGCAACCGAGTATATTTTTTGGTCAGTCGTTCATCGTTCATTCTTTCACAATATGTCCAAACCACCTCAAGGTATTCACTTTCATTTTACATATAATATCCTTCTTTATCTTGCATTCTCTCCTTATGTCCATATTTTTTATCATTCTATTACATACTCTTCTTAGTGATCTCATTTCTACAGTGATCTCATTTCTTCTTAGTGATCTCATTTCTACAGTGATCTCATTTCTTCTTAGTGATCTCATTTCTACATATCTAACGATCTTAGTAATAATAGAAAAACAAATTATGTAGTTATAAATAGCAGTACCTATGTGCTGAAATGTTTATGACAAGTCACAGGGAGTATACACTTTTTATACAAGCTTAATGTAAAACCTGACATTTTTGTGATTTAAACCGTGGTTTATAGTAAGCCATGGAAGGTAAGTACAACTTTTAACTTTTAATTGAGCCATACCAAAAACTAATCGAGCTTTTACTTATATTTAAGCCGTAAATATTGAGTAGGTAAGACATAACTTTTTACTCTACATATATAATTGTAATGAGGTAGGTACTATGATGGTAACGTTGTATAATTTCGAACGATATAATCAAGAACGATTGTTTTGCAATTCAAATTTAGTAATCTGTGATATACCTACAGTAAGAACAGGGGGATCCCTTAGCAATTGTGACTTGTAAATCTGCGAGCGTCCTCGGTCCACGGCTGACGGCCCTACAAATAATATTCCGCGCCGTCTGGATAATCAAACTTGGCAGAATCTGCTTCCGGTACCTACCTAATAGAATGAGTCCAAAGATAATAAATATATACTTATGTATATATGAACCAGTCCACCTTCTATAGACCGAACGCCGTATCTAAAAATATAATTTTAATTGTTTTTTTTTTCAGTTTGTAGGTATTCTGATACTCATATTTTTGTTTGAAAATGTTCTATTATGTATAATAACTAGTTGTATGTATAGTTGAAGAATACGTACCAAACTATAAACTCATAAATCCAAATTATTGAATATTTTAAGATATTTTGTTTTCTATACAACACATGTTGGTTTGTATGTCAAGATCGGATAGTATGAAGGTCAGTCCTTTTTTCCTACCCGAAATATGAAAACAGCATGATGGTATGTATGTATCTTTGCAGATTAAGTGAAGACCATGCGGGAAAAACAAGGAATGTCACACAGAGTTAGTTTTGAGATAATTGAAATTTAAAGTTTCAAAGTCAATATTTTCCAGGAACATAATGTTGAAATCATTTTGTTTTTAAGCTTTTTAGCTACATTAACTGACTATAAGAAAATGTAATTAAATTTTAAATAGGATAAAAATTAAGTTTTATAAATCAATATAAATGAGAAGTGGGCATTTCAAAAATTACAAAAAACAAGGATTGTCAAAGACATTCCTTGTTTTTGTCATTTTTTTCAGGTAAAGGGTTGGGATAATAAATAAATGTTGAATGTACGTTTAGTTTTTAATAAAATTTTCATATATTACATAAACACTAAAAACTATTTTAAAAATAGATAAACAGTATCAATTATTATTTTTTTTAATTCATGAGGTAGATTTTCATATAGCAGCTTGGCTTCGGTAGAACAATATTGCTATAACTTGAAGATCTTGGTACTTTGGGAATTTTCAATAATGCTGTAACAAATAAAATACACCAACATCTTATACTTTATAATATATTATAATAATTTGTAAGTTTTATGTTGGAAAAATAATTTTGAAGTATAAACGTACTATCATATAGTTTATCTGGAAGGTAATATTTCATATCTTGCTGTCTTGTTATAGTTTTGAACAACTTTTCTGCTTCCCCATGGGAATGACTGATTTTGTATGTGGTCCATTGTAATTTGAGGGGTGAATAAGAAATCGTTTATGGTCTGCTAATGAATATATTTGTCTTATATCTTGAACTTTAAATGCACAAGATTTCTTTTACATTTCGTAAATCTCGAAAAACTTATTCCAGTTCCTAATTATTGATGGATCGTCTTCTACGTTTATTACAGTAAATGGTTCTGGCTTGTTTCTGGCATAAAGTAACAGGTGACAAAAGTTGGTAGGAGTTTCCATTCTGGTTTTAAGTTTTACAAGTCCAAAATTTTTGTCACATTCCATATACGCGTGAATGTTATTGAAAACTTATCAAGACGTTTCACTTTATGTTCTAAAAAGTGAATAAATTTGAACATATTATAGTTCTTGTTTTGCCCCCCCCCCCCCCCCCCCCCAGCAGAATCACAAAATATCTCTAAAGTTTTCACGCCATAATCTAAATAGTTAATAACATAATTATATAGGAATGATATTACTTCATTCAAACCTTTCTTTGCAACTGTTTCTGGATATGTATAGAATAGTGTCTTTCAACGGAAGCACCCTACCTAACAGCAGCTCTATCGACCTGCTTGGAGTATCTATAACGAACCAATTACACTACAAGGGCTCCATCGAAGCTAAGGTGAAACTCGCCTCCAAAAAATTGAGCGTACTATATAGAGCGCGCAGATATTTTACTACATAAGACCCAGATCTGTATACTCTACAAAGCGCAAATACGCCCAATTATTGAATATGGCAGTCACCTCTGGAGTGGCGCCCCCCAATACCTACTGGATACCCTCGACGCTGTCCAAAGGCGTGCTATACGTCTGATTGATGATCCATCACTGACTGATGGATTGCAATCACTAGAACACAGACGCAGAGTCGGTATTTTAAGTTTATTCTATAGATACTACCACGGGAATTGCTCAGAAGAACTTGCATCTTTGGTCCCTCCTCCACCCACTCGCAACAGAGTCACTCGCTTCACTCAATCGCAGCATCCATTCACAGTGGACCTTCAACATATACGAACAAGTCGCTTCTCGAACTCCTTTATTAACTCAGCAGCCCGACTGTGGAACGATCTTCCGAATTCTGTGTTTCCATCTTCGTACAACCCGGGTCTTTTTAAAATCCGAATTAATAAACTCTTTTCTAGATTGCAAACCCCTCCCAACGCTACGTAGTGCGCTTCTTCGGAAGAGTAAAATGGACCCAAATCCTAATAGCTGGCGTCCCCTACGTAGACATGTTTTTTCCATAAGAAAGTATGTGTATATTAAATGTGTTAATTACGCACGGACATTCCTTGTTCATGCAAATTATTCATTGACGTTCCTTGTTTTTAACAAGTCTATTAAAACTTTAACAGGCTTTTTAGCTATGACCCATCTTTTTTTTGATAAAAATAAATTGTTTAGGGGATACTTTCCTACAATAGCTACCAAATGGCATCATTAACTCGATTTGACAAAAAAACTGACATTCCTTGTTTTTTCCCACTTGGTCTTCAAGTATATATCAATCTATTAAGTCTTCTCACACATTGTGTATAGGCGACTGCCATACAAATTGTATAAAGCGATGTCGTCACTACATGCAATTTATATAAAAATTGTAATATAATACAATGTAGGTACTAATACAATTTTCACATATTTTATAGAAAATTAAATTATCTAGTTGGGGTGTTTCGGCTTTTTTTGATATTTTAGAAATATATGAAATTAAACATATAAATAGGTATATTTATAAAAAGAAAAATGTTTTTCTTACATCTTTGAGAAAAAATGTTTTTCTTACATATTTGAGAAATTTTGGAACTTATTTGAAAAAGTCAATTTGAGGTTTTATATTTGACTATGTTTATACCAATTTTAAGCGTTCTAGCTTTAATGGTTTTTGAGATAATTTATGGAAAAATTAAGTAAAAATTCAAAAGTTCATAACCCCTGATTGAAACAAAAATATAAAAGTTTGGTAGGCCTATAACTTTCTATATTTTCTGAAATTTTAGGCTCTGTGCATTGAGCTGATTAAAAATTATAAGGGGGGACGGACACACAGACACACTAAATGTTCTACTCCGAAGAACATTAAGGTCCGAATGCAGAGTTCTACCTAAACACTAAATTCTAAATACTAACCATGTTTTCATTGCACAGTCGCTCACTTAAGTTAGGAGATCACGTGGCTTCCTAACTGGAGAATGCTACGACATTTTTCTATGAGAATTACATTGCAGAGACATATCTAAATACTTAGCGCATGCGCATCGGCGTAAACTCACATTTCCGAATTGTCAAAAAGTAAGGTTGATAGCGAGGAAACTTACGAGTGGTTTAATACTAAAATACGAGATTTTTTCGGTGGATGATGATTTTATCGGCTTCGTTGAATATGTATTTGGTAATTTTGTCAAATCAAATACCAAACAGAGTATTCAGCGATCCATACGAGATGCCGAAAATTCGCTGGAATTTCAGAAAAATCGTGATATCGAGCTGTCAGTGTGAAGTGTGAAGTTGATTACATATGTTTGTGTTGTTATAGCAAAAAACATTTTGAACTTCAAACGTCAGAAAAGAGATAGATAGCTTTCTGAGCCCATAGAATGCTATCCATCTCTTTTCACAATAATGTGACATTCTACGCCATCGACTAAGTTTGGCGTAGTATTTAGGATTTTGTTAGTGATGTCTCTGCAATGAAATTGCTAACTTAAGAGTACTAAATACTCCAGTGAGGTTAGGAGTTAGTATTTAGGTACCTAGGACTGTGCATTCGGGTTCTGTGTGTCTGTGAACATTTTGACTTCAAAGTTGGAAAAATCGTGAAAAATATAGACCCTGCATACAAATCTCGCGTATCTTGGCTTGATACTTTGTCATATGTTAAGAGGAATAATTTTTATTGAACAAATCTACAGTTGGATTATATTTTGAAAACATAGGTATATCGTTTCCGCTTCTTATTATTTTATAATAAAAATATGAATCAAATACCTACAATTAAATTGATAGGAAATAAATATATTCAAGAAAAAGAGACTTCATAACCTGAGAATCTCAACCATAACTTGGTATCATTCATCATATCCAAAACAATTTTATGGGTTCAAATAACTGAGAGTTCACTCGTTTTTTTTTTTTCTTTTTATGTAAAAATTATTTGTGTTTATTCTTTAGCATTCAATGACCCGGTATTACAGTCGGCCCTCAACTCATTGAGTTTGTTAAACTCAAGATTAATGTTAAGGGGAGATTTAATCCATTTCCGTATTACAGTGCAATATGACATGTCAGTTACTAAATCTTCAATGATAGACATATATTACTTTTTCTGTGGTTATTATCTGTCAAATTTTAAATAACATCAAATAATACGAACTACAAAATGGGACGCTACGACTTGAAATACTATTGTTTTACTATCCAACATGGTAAATTTAATTTTTTCACCAAAATAATGCTTTTAAATGCCCATGTTCGTTTCAATATGGCTGTCAGATTGTTTTGTTGTGTGGCGCCACCATCGATACAACTAACGCCTCTAGTGATAGAAACTGAAACTACACGCGTTGCCTAGCAAATGACAGTTGACTCACCGTTAAGTACTTAATCCGCCAGAAACGTTGAGTTAAATATTTGTCGTTTTAGTGACGTATTTGAGGGAAGATTAGGCCTAAACGGACACTGTTATACGCTATATTTTTGTAAAACTTGAGTTTAGCTCTTAAACTGAGACTGTAATACCGGGCCAATAACATGCAACTTAGACGAAATTGAAAAGTAGGTACTGCCTCAGAACAGACTCAACTAGTGAGGCACCAAATTTAAAAATAGGAACAATTGTACCTACATAGTGGCCCTTACTTACTATTTAAAATACGAGTTTAATCCAATGCTATTGTCAGTTTCGGCCATACAAAAAACTGGGAGGTATCAGCTTAAACACAAATTACAAATAATAACTAGTTGCATTTAACACATGAGATCCAACTGTCGATAGCGATAGTATCCAGTTGAAACATAAGAATCAAACTATAAACCCATAAATCCAAATTATTGAAAATATTAACACATGTTGGTATGTATGTCAAGATAGGACAGTATGGAGGTCAGTCCTCTTTTCCTACCAGGAATATGAAAAGAGCATGATGGTTCTGTATGTATGTTTGGAGATTAAGTAGGTATCAAACTATCAAGTCTTCTTACATATTTTGTATAGGCGACTACCATACAAATTGTATGAAGCTATGTCTTCACTAAATTCAATTTTTGGAAATTTGGAAATATAGGCAGTTAAAAATTTATCATAAAAAAAATATTTTTCTTAATAAAAAATGTTTGTAAAACCCTGGAATTTTTTTGAAATAACCAATTTGAGATTTTGTATTTGTCTATCGTTATACCAATTTTCAGCGTTCTAGGTTTTACGGTTTCTGAGATATATGGAAAAATAAATCAAAATTTCAAAAGTTGATAACCCCTGACTGAAATAAAAATTCACAATTCTGAGTATACAATTTTTGTAGGCTTGTAATTTTTTATATATTTTAAAATTTTGGGCTCTGTAAATTAAGCGGATCAAAAGTTATAAGGGGGGGACAGACAGACACACAGACACACACACACCCACACAAAACTCACAATAAATATTCTACTCCGAATTCTGAATAAATCCATGTATTGGAACATATATGCTGCGAAGCCTCTAAATTGGTGTTTTTAGCATGCAAATGTCCACTACGCCATACAAAATGTTCCTTCGTACACGCAACTTGGCTTAATACTGTCGATTCATTCAGAGAATTGAATTCTCATGAACGAATCGATAGTTGGACTAATAAGTAAGACCAAGTATGTTTATAATAAATATTATCAAAACGTGCATTCAATTTACATTTAAAGCTTAAATTTAATAAAACCCTAATTTAAAAAAAATGGAGGAGGTTGAAATGAGCAAGACACATTTTTTTAGTAGGTAGTTAATTCTAGTAAATGTATAGGTAAATGTGTGAGTGGAAGGGTGTGTTTACGGCTATGAAATTTATACTAGGTATCGTAAACCAAAACTGATTTGTTTAACTTACGCATTACACCGATTTTAAATTTAAAATCGGTGTAATGCGGAATAATTCAAAAGATGTTTATTTTCTGGCATATTCGTACATACGGTATTTGGGAATATGACGGTGATGTGCGCGGATGCTCCAGACGTTCCTTCGACCTCTCGAATTGTCCTAAATGTTATTTCCGCGCGGTTTTCCCTGCGCCGGGCCGCTCGCCTCCCGCTCACCCGCCGCAGTTCGTTAGCCAGTCAAAACATGACCCCTGGGCGGACGCGCCCATCTCTGCCCCTCCCCCCGGCGCCCGACACCGACGGTCCTACTTCGAGCCCAGACCTTCCCGAATAGAGGTAGATATTATGGCTATAGAGGCGGATACCCTGAAAATGCGTGTCAGCTTAAACAAATTTGCCGTGGTATTATAATTTTACGAAGCGAAAATTTTTAGTAGGCCAAACACACACAGCGTAGACACCTACTAACCTTTAATTATCCTCCGCACACCGCTTTATGTTCCACACCGTTTGAAATGGATCGACGTTATTTGTGTTTAATTTTAATCTAGACACAGCCACTTATTAAAACGAGTGCGTTGTGGCCAACACACTGCATGATTTATTTATTTATTTACATCCAAAAGTAGATATAAGATACAAAAAAATATGTATCTTATATCTACATACTCTATAGAATGAGCTTATACATAGCAGTAGCGGAATTGCTTATAGAGGCCGAAAATCTTGGCTTGCCTATGAATATTAAGAAATTCAAGACCTTATATTTATTTGTCTGTATTATTGAAACCATACTACAAGATTAAAAATTGAACCTTATGTAGATACGATGCTTGTCAGGGCCACAAATATAAATATTATTTAGGCATGTGATTTTCTTCCTTTATTTTATTTTATACATACATCACGTCGTTATATCATTCTTTATTTCGTTGTTTTTTTTTTTTTCATTAAAATTGTTTGTTATTTTTTAAATATGCTTATTCTAACGTTGTTTTTTTTATTGAAATTGTTTGGTATTTTTAAAAATGGATATTCTTTTATTTTCTTTATTTTGTATTCATGTGGATAATTTGTAGTACCTACTTACCATTCTATTATTATGTGAAACAATGTTATTGGGTGAACAGATTGTTGTATACTTCTTTTATATTTATCATGTACTTTTCTTTCTGTACTCCTGTTTTGTTTCCTAATCAAAAATAAAAAAAAAAATAAAAAAATAATTAAAATATTTTTATGGCCACTCAAATGAACGATTCTAAAAAAACATAATATTTTCGACATTTCCCAATTTCTATCAGGGTTTACCTAGTCTGAAGGATCTACGCACGCCCATGATACATAGTTATATAGCCATAAAAAAAGTAAATACATATAATTTATTTCATTTCGATTAAATAACATTTTATTATTTCACTTGTGCTTACATAGTTCAAGCTATTAATTTTTTTGTATGTGGTGACAATGCTATTGCATATATTTGTTTATTACAAAATCCAGTGAAGTACAAAAACATTGGTAAGGTAGGTACGATAATTTGAAAAATATTTAAATGTTTAAAATGCTGATAAGTCATTGGCGTAACCAGGCGGAGTAACGAGGAAATAGGGAGGAGGATAGTGTGTATGTGTGGTGTGTGCACGAGATTGAGTTTATGTGCAAGAGCATGATAGCATAAGTATCACTTTTAAAAAAATTAAAAATAAACAAAAATTAAGTCACAAAAGCGGTTTTTAAAAATGTGAGAAAACTACCTCTACCTTATCATAAGATTTTTTTTTATTTTGATCTTGAACGATGAAAAATGTCCAGGTCATCAGTTTTATTTACAATTTAAGTATAGGTATTTATACACCTTTACAATGGAGCATCGCTACCAATCATAATATTTATGCATTTATTTATTTTACATTTACGGCTTGAAAGCATATTTAAAAAAAACAAGAAGTATGGATGGTACCTACATTAATATTTATAAGTTTAAGGAGTTCGGGACAGTCTATAGCGTGGTTTAATAGTTTATGTAAGAAGGAAAGGTCAAAAACCTTTCTTCTATCGTTAAGGTATAAAAGTTTAAATTCTTGCATAAGATCTGTGTAGTTGATATATTCTATTTGAATCCCCTTTTTATAATTTACAAACCGCAAAAATTTTCTTTGGGCCTTTTCTATATGATTTATTTGGACATTGTAGTAGGGGGACCAGATTACAGAGTTGTATTCCAGTAATGGTCTGACTAAAGAAACAAATAGTATCCTGTAGGATTTAGTTTTTTAAGGTCAGCTGCCAGTCTCGTAGTGAAGCCCAAAACCCTCATAGCTTTATTTAATATTGAATAGATCATTTTATTTTCACCCAATAACTTTATTGGTTTTGTAGAGAATTTTGGATATGACACTCCACTAGGCTAATGTCATTATACTTTTATGTTTAATTCCTGTCAGTTTGAATAAAGTTTATTTTAATCTATTTCAGCTAGAATTCAAAAGAAAAATAAAACATAAAATAAACTTATTAAATTTTTAAATTATATTAACTTATTTTTGTATAGATAATAATTATGTATTATAATATTTTGTGTCTATTAATGTCTCCTTTACACACGTGTGCTTTCACTCTGGTAAATGACAATAAGTTTATTTATAAACTGTGTATCTTTTATTTATTGTCTTTAATTATTTACTATGTATAAATAAAATAATAATTGTAATAAAATATTTATTTTACAGTTGTACCTACTAATGGCGAAGAATAACTAGGGTTATTTAGTATGGAATTAATACGATAAGATCCGACCGTATGGTGTGCTTCGGTGAATGTGGATATTTCCATGTCTGAATAACAAATATAACATGACGTTATTGTCACCCTTTCATCCCTTTACACACACCTGCAACCCCCCCAATCCCACATTAACATTCCTTCTTTTATTCCAACTGTCGATTTGTTCAGGAGAACTTTGTTCTCTTAACATATCGACAATGTATCAAGCCAGGATACGCGAGAATTGTATGCAGAGGTCTACTTTTTTCACGGCTTTTCCAACTTTGAAGTCAAAAAACACCAACTTAGAGGCTTCGCAGCATATATGTTCCATACACGGATTTACTCAGAATTCGGAGTAGAACATTTCGTGTGTCTGTGTGTGTGTGTGTCTGTGTGTGTGTGTGTGTGTGTCCCCCCCCTTATAACTTTTGATCCGCTCAATTTACAGAGCCCAAAATTTCAGAATATATAAACAGTTATAGGCCTACAAAACTTTTATACTCAGAATTGTGAATTTTTGTTTCAGTCAGGGGTTATCAACTTTTGAATTTTTACTTTATTTTTCCATATATCTCAGAAACCATAAAAGCTAGAACGCTGAAAATTGGTATAAACATAGAAAAATACAAAATCTCAAATTAATTTTTTCAAAAAAATTCCAGGCTTTCTCAAACATTTTTTATTAAGAAAAATATTTTTTTTATTATAAATTTATGAGTTTAACTGCCTATATTTCCAAATATTTTAAAAATATCGAAAAAAGCCGAAACACCCCAACTAGATAATTTAATTTTCTATAAAAAATATTTAAATTGTAGTAGAAGATTCAATTTTTTTTAACCTTTTTTTTTTAAATTGAATTTAGTGACGACATCGCTTCATACATTTTGTATGGCAGTCGCCTATACACAATATGTAAGAAGACTTAATAGTTTGATACTTCATCTCCAAACATACATACATACCATCATGCTATTTTCATATTCTGGGTAGGAAAAAAGGATCTTCCTCCATACTATCCTATCTTGACATACATACCTACATATGTTGTATAGAAAACAAAATATCTGAAAATATTCAATAATTTGTATTTATGGGTTTATAGTTTGGTACATATTCTTCAACTATACATACTATCGCTATCGACAGTTGGATCTCATGTGTTACATGCAACTAGTGTTAATCGGGAATTTTGTAACGAATTCCATTCAACTTTGACGCTCCGTTCTCCAACATCACTGTAGCTCTAACAGCGCAGCGGCCCGCGAGAATAGTCTGTTTTTGATTATTTTCTTGAATTCTAGAAGTTAAAAAACATTCTCGTTTTTTTCTCTTTTATTATGAATGGAAAATTGAAACCTTTTTCATCTGATTTATTCTCACAAAACATAAAATACCTATATAAAAAAATCTAAATTTTTCCATATTTGTAAAATTGTGAGTTTATGAGGAAAGATAGTATGTTACTTCTGTGGCCCGCCGCGCCTTTTACTTTGAATTTCTGAATTTGGCCCTTTCTGCCAACCCCCTCCTCTCCGCTCCTCACACCATTTTTACCTAAGTGTAAAAGTACATAATCTGGCTTTAAAATAGAAATTGCTTCAATTATTATTGCTAATCAAAAGATAATTTTAAGACAGCTCATTTCGTTATCTAAAGTGTTACGCTGCAATTTACATAAAACAAAAGGTTTTACGTAAATTATCCTTTTTTCAATACGACTTCCTTTTTTTTCTTTTCGTATCTCTATCATCATTAACGTTATCTGCAATTAAGATATGGATTTTCACTCTTTTATGCTGAAATCAATAATTTTATATATTTTTTATTCATTTTATATTGTTTTTACGTATCTTCATATATTTATAAAAAAAATACCTTCTTCGTGGCGTTATCGTTGAAAAAAATCTTATTTTTTTAGTATGGTGTCTCTGCTAAATATCTCTGTTAATTTTCAAACACTTTTCCTTTCTATGTCCAACCTTGCATTACTTCTACAGTATTAAATTTGGTTTTCGTATCGTTCTCGAGTAAGAATATAATCAATCTCCGATCTGTATCTATCTCCCGAGGCCTTCCAAGTATATCTATATCTGTAATGTTGCAGGAATCACGTGTTTATCTGTGTACAGTTTTTTCATAGTGCAAAATTCAATTAGTCGGTTTCTTCTTTCATTTCTTACATCCAGACCAAATGGGCTAGCAACATATCCTTCGATTCCTCCCATAAGTACAACATTATCCTCGGCCTTTGTGTCATATTATAATACTTATTGTATGTTGTCGTACCTACATTTTTTCAATTTCTTGTTCATTGTGATTAGAAGTTGGCATGAATACCTGAATCAATACTGTATTCACTGGTTTGTTATCAGGGTTGCCTTCTTTATTTTCCCCTGTGAATTTATCTGAAATCTCCAGTCCATATATCGCCAGGATTTGGACATCTTATTTCTGCAATTCCTAAGGCATTAAGTTTCATTTTCAAATCTTCTTTCAGATTATCCAATTTACTATTCTGCTGCAAAGTTCTTACGTTCCAAGTAGTGTAGCGGCCATGTCCATTATAACATTGGTTTTGCTTCTCATTTTTTCTCTTTGCCATCGTTTTGTTTTTGGACAGTATATCGAGCAGTCCCCACCCGGACATCCGAACGGGGATCTATTTTAACTCCGCGATAATGTACTAAAGATCTGTCCATGATTGATGTTTCTTGTGATACCAACATGGGCTTTTAATGTGGTAGTTTCCCCTTGCATTCCACATTCTATGCCGTGGACCAAGAGGGTTCCTTCCTCCTTTAGGGAGCTTTTCACACCCCAGAACACGAGAGTGCCCTATCCAACTTTACCCAGGGGGCAGGGTTGGGACCAGCTTATTACGGCCAGTGTTCTGTCCCTGACTATATTTGCCATCACTTCAATGTAACGTTGCCCACCTTCTACCGCGTGGAGGGATAGATCTGGGGGGCAAGTCTGGTCAACCGGTAAAATCAAAACCCTCACGATTACCCTTATCATGGATATAATTATTTTATGGAGTTCTATAATATCTTGAGATGTTATAGATTACCTATAGATCTCCATATGATAATTATATCCATGATATGGGTACTCACGAGGGTTTTGACTTTGCCGATTGACCAGACTTGCCCCTAGGAGTTTCCTTTCATTGAGTCTGAGACCAGTTGACATTCTTCAGTACATTCAGTACCTAAAGGGGTGTTTCAATATAGGTAAAAAATTAGGCGTATTAAAAAAAAATCTTATTCGTTTTATTTTTGTTTAAAGGTTAATTCAAACCAAATAAATATATTCGCACTTATATAGTTTATTGTTGTCATATATTTATTTTCTCGGTATTGTTTTGAATAGGACCGTTTACTATATGACCAAATTCACTTGAGTTATGAAGGAAGGAAGGAGGGGTTTGAAGAACTCAGAAGGAATGTCGTGTCGTTCGTTCAAAAGAAATGTTATTTAACAACAAATAAATCTACGAAAATCTTAAAGGTACTGATATAATATTATCACGATCTCTGTATCCTCAAGGTAATTCGCCACTCATTAAATGCATATTCTAATATAATATTTATTGAATTAGGTTTTTTTTAAGAATTCGTGTAACGCTAGTTCTAAATCGACAAAGTGACTGAAAACGTGATATATTAAAACCGCCAAATACACTATGAAGTTAATTGTTAGTAAAGGTAACCATCGCGTGCTTATAAAAGAGTTTATACCTGATTCAAATGATCGAAAACCCTAATAAATCTCGTGTTTTAGCATTTTCACCCTGACTTGAAATGAAAAAACTTTCTCGAACATTCACTTATAGAGTACTACAGTTACAGAGTAATTTCAATAAACGCTGTTTAAGTTTTAAGAGGAATTAATGCTTATTTTTAAAATTCTTCTTCTTTGTCACAATCCTTGGATTGGTCTGCACCAAACACTCGATCCCTCCACTTATCTATATCGACCGCCAGTCTCTTCATCTATTTGTAACTGCTACAGCGCACGTCACCGATTATCTGGTCTATATAGTTGTTTCTGGGGCGACCCCCATCAATCATTCCTTCGACGATGGTAAAAAGCAGGCCTGGGTGCCGGATGTTGTGGCCTATCCAAGTTGTTCTCTGTCGGGTAATACTTTTCATAATTTGCCTTGTCTCTTCAACCCTACTTAGTACCTCGTCGTTGCTGATGTGTTCTGACCAGTGAACTTTAGCCATGCGTCTGTAGCACCACATCTCAAACGCAGACAGACGTCCCGTTTCACGTTGGCTGATGGTCCATGTTTCACAACCATATAGCAGTACACTCCAGACAAGGGTCTTGATCAAATTTTTCCTAATTTTGATGGAAATATTAGGGGATTCAAAAATTGTTTTGATATTTTGTTGAAGGCGACTCTTGCTTGGAGGATTCTGCTTTTGATGTCTGCTGTTGAACGTCCGTCTTGAGATATTCTGCTTCCCAGATATACAAATTCTTTCACCTGTTTAATTTCGATGTCCCCCAGAAAAATATTTGCGGTGCATTCCTCCCTTCCAGCAACCATGCATTTTGTTTTGTCCTTATTTATCCTCATGTTGTAATCGCTTGTTACGATGCCTTCCATCTTTCTGAGAGCCTCATTTAATTCTTCCTCTGTTTCTCCTTTTAAAATTATGTAACGCGTATTCAGTAAATAAACATTTTAAAGACACACTCTTTATGATAGGTGAGAATTTTGATTTCAAAAAACGATTTTCGAGTTAATATAATCTATCACTATGTATGGGCGGCCTTTGGGAAACTCGATAACACTTTTCTTAGCCCCATACCGAATTCCCTGAAGTCAAGGGTGTTTGAGCAGTGCGTTTTGCCAGTATTCACTTATGGCATGGAAACAACGACCTTAACTTAATTGTCTGCCAACAAGCTGCGTGTAGCACAAAGAATAATGGAAAGGATAATGTTGGGCATAAAACTAGAAGATACGAAGAGGAATTACTGGATACGCAGTCAGAACAAACTGTCCGATGTGGTTGAGAGAATAGCCATGCAGATGTGGAGATGGGCAGGACACATATCAAGAGTGACCGACAATAGATGGACGAAGAGACTGGTGGAGTGGAGACCGAGAGGCGACAAGAGACAACAAGGGCGACCACCTAACAGATAGATGGACGACATTTAAAGATTTGTTGGACCACAGTGGATGGGAGTCGCACAGGAACGGGAGGAGTGGAGAAGGAGAGGGAAGGCCTATGTCTTGCAGTGGGCAAACACAGGCTGATGATGACGACTATATATATGCAATCTTAAAACGGACACAAATCAGTTTCCGTCTATTTTGACATTTGCTATTAGGTTCCTCTGTATATATTTATAATAGTTTCTATGTATTGAGTCTGACAGATAGCCCAATTGTTTCTAAATTCTTTGTTTATTTAATATTAAGTTATTTATCTCGCGTGTCTGACGCCTCTGGCCGGAGTGCGTTCGACTGGGTCTATTTTCACACTTAGCATTCTAATTCGGACGGACCCATACTTGAATCTATCTACTGTTTCGTCTACAGCTAAACATATTCTCTTCTTAGATTGCACCGCCTAACAATCATAGGTCGGGCCTATAAATAATATTCTAAATGTCCGATGTCTCGTCGGTTTGATTTACAACACAAATAAACCGTATTCTTGTGTCTGTGTATTCGGAGAGTGCGAGAGAGTGAGAGAGCCTCGGATTATTTTGTTTGTTGCCAAGAAATGTATCATTCCTCGGGTTATGTATACGGTGTTTGTTATTTTTTTTTATTACAGCAGATAAGATTTCTACTGAATGCAAGAGAAATAAATGTGCTGAATATATTTCAGTATTTGAATTAAAGTCGAAAACCATTTCACGAGTGTGTTTACATATTTCAATAAGTAATAATAGCCTTGCACAGATAAGAGTTTGAGAGGTTATTGAAATCTTTAGACAAAAAATTGTCATTGGCGAAATAAAACGAAAGAATTAATTATTGGAAAAGCATTTCAACATAGAAAATTGAATCATACCCCAACCGATTTCGTTCACCATTTTCTATATGAATTTATGATTAGTTTAAGGAATACTTTAAGAATGTATTCAGCGCATTTTCTATGGGTATAGTGTAGCGAGTGCATACTTAAAGTTTCGTCGTAATGTTTTTGTGTGTATGCCATAATCCGTACGCCAGCACCGTACACTAATATCAAAATTTGTGTCCTCTGTACAGACCAAACTAAAAGGCAGATGACCTTCATATTGGTACCATATATGTTATTTACATTGACTTAGAGCTGATTAGTTTTCTATAGACAATGGTTAATTTTTTCTCTATAATTAATTATTTAATACTTCACGTCCTGGAAATATAGATATTTTCATTTTATTCATATTATTTCTACAACATTTTTCGCATTGAGTTTGGCAATGTTGAGTTATTTGATTTCACATTTTTATGATTTTTTTACTCTTTACTATTATGAATGTAATAGTATTAATCTACATACTATTACACCATCTTCCTAACGGGGTAGGTATAGAGGAGCACCAAACGAGCCCCACATTCTTCTATCTTGACACATATTCATCGCCTCATCAACATTCATATATCGTCTATTGTTAAAGCAAATTTTGTACATCAATTTCTCAACATTTATCATGTAGAGTGCGTATTATGAGTTTTTGCGTGTATGGTGTATTATGAAAACTTTTGTCCCTTTGAGAATCTTATATTTATTTTGGCTAATAGAAATGTACTCTCATACATGTTCATCTTGCTGGTAATGCAATTTTACTTAAAAATTCGCAACAAGTACCATGAAGAAAGTGCATAGTATGAGTTTCGTGACAATGTTTGTGTGTATGGTGTATTGTGAAAACTTTTGTCCTCTGGGAATCTTATATTTTTTTAAGAACCTTACATATAGAAATGTTCTTTACAAAATTAATTCAGAAATTGTCAAACTTTCGAGAAGAAAAAATTACACTTACTCTGCAGGGGAGAGTTTTGTGTTGACCACAACTCACTCGTTTTAAATTGTTGTAGCAACCGTAATTCATATTTAATTGCGAATGAGGATAATAAAAAATGACTGCATTCGCCATAAGCGAACCTATTTATGAAAAACTTTGTTTAATTCATGGAGCTTATATACTAGGTATAACTTCTATTCGATATTTTCCCCAATAATTTTCATAAACACGCAAGGTCAATCGTTAATTATATCCGTATAGGTGCAGGATATTTTCGATTTGGGCGAAATCGATTTCAATTGATAGGTATTTTAATATAAAAGCCTCTCTTGGTAGGTATATTATTTCTTTAGATTCGTGTTTTGTTCAATAATTGGATATATTTTCAACAACAACCATTCATTCATTCAACGGAAATAATTCATATCTTATGTATTTTTTATCACGCTATATCTCTCACCGTGCTAGCAAAGATAAATAATTAAATAGTAAAATACCCCATTGTGGAGCAGAAAATAGATAGAAATCGGGTTTTGTGTGTACAAAAATATCTTGCAGTGGTTCGGCAAACCTGAAGCAGTATCCCTCGTAAGACTGGCCGAGGGACGGAGAGGAATTCGGAAGGATAGTTACCAAACTTCGCTAGAAAAAGAAGTTGGCAGAGAGAACCCAACGCCATTAATTTCCATCCTTGGAATCAATATTCATATTTAACGCATACACACTATAACGCAGTGTACCTCGTTGGTTAAACAAAGACCGGAATGGGACACTTGACTGCGGCCACTTGGGTGCGGGACACTTGGGTGCGGGACACTTGGCTGCGAGACACTTGGCTGCGGGGGACATTTGGCTGCGGGACACTTGGGTGCGACGGACACTTGGGTGCGAGCCCACTTGGTTGCGAGTCCATTTGGTCGCGACGGACACTTGGGTGCGAGCCCACTTGGTCGCGAAATCAAAAATATTTTTTTCTGCTTAGGAATGAAATATTTCGTACTGATTTTTGTAATGCTCTTTATATTTATTTCTTTATTTTTATTTAAAGAACCACTTACAGCTAAAAAGTTACTATACATCGTTGTTCCGTCAAATAAGGGCAAGCTACTACAAAACTGGTCAGCCAATTACAAGTGCCACATCCTGTATTAAATATCGGCCTATAAATCTATAAGAAAAGGAATATCAAAAATAATCTATATGAAAATAAAAATATACAACAGAAACTATAATGTTTATTATTTTTATAAAATATACAGTTTTGTTCTTCTCAGTAAATATATTTATAAAACAATCTTTTTACTATCAAGGTTAACAGTTTACAATATTCTATGACAGAAGCTCACATAATTTTCTTAAAACAAAAGACATTACCCATATTCAAAATCATATTAATCTAAAATTGGAACACACAATATTTTTATGTAGGAAATTTTATCAGTTTACAAAAAAATCGAATTTCCATAACGTGAGAGCATTTTGAGAAGAAATTAACGGATATCTATCGAAAACTAATCAGCTCTAGGTCTATCCACTATACACATATGGGCTGTAGAGAGGATACATTAAAATAATTCCTTACGCCGAACGCCATACGCCATACATACAAACACATCAGGACGAAACTCACAGTGTGCACTCTCTACATGATACTCGTTGAGAAATTGATGGAAAAAAATTACACTTAAAAATTGTGAAATCATGACTCCACTATTCCATAGTGTGGAGAGTAAAAACTGTTTAGATCACATAAATTAGGGATACGGCGTGATGGTATGTATAAATTGATGTTTAACTAGATAAGTTATCTTTCTAATTCGTTATATTTTTTGTTTTGTCGCCTATAAACAATATGTAAGAAGACTTAATAGTTTGATACTTAATCTCTAAACATACATACATACCATCATGCTGTTTTCATATTCCGGGTAGGAAAAAAGGGACTAACCTCCATACTATCCTATCTTGACATACATAATAATAATAAACACTTCCTTGCACCATGCGCAAGTTGCGAGTTTATTGCCGTATGGCAATTTCTTCCAACTAACCAGTGTTTCCAGCCCAGAGAAGCAATATTTGCGTGAGAAATGAATTTAAATATATTTCTCCTCTACTGGGAATCGAACCCAGGACGCCCGCACAGAAACCGAACGGCTTACCAACAGTGCCACGGCGGTCGGCATACATACCTACATGTTTTGTGTAGAAAACAAAATATCTTAAAAAAATTCAATAATTTCGATTTATTGGTTTATAGTTTGGTACTTACTTATTCTTCAACTATACATACTATCGCTATCGACAGTTGGATCTCATGTGTTACATGCAACTAGTGTGTATGAAAAATTCTCATATTTTTATAGTGTAAAAAATAATTTGGCTTAATAACCTTGTTTTTACTTTACAATTTCAAACATAAGTACAAATTGGAAGAAATTGCCACTAGGCAATAAGCCCGCCAGTGTACTAATTATAATTTCAAGAAGATTAAATAAATAAATAAAATAAATATATTTTTTTATATTTTTAATGTCTGTATAAACCTACTTGTATATCAACTACTTATATGATAAAGAGCATTACAAAAATCAGCACGAAAAACTTCAGCCCTAGGCAGAAAAAAATATTTTTGAATTCGCGACCAAGTGGGCTCACACCCAAGTGTCCGTCGCGACCAAATGGACTCGCAACCAAGTGGGCTCGCACCCAAGTGTCCGTCGCACCCAAGTGTCCCGCAGCCAAATGTCCGCCGCAGCCAAGTGTCTCGCAGCCAAGTGTCCCGCACTCAAGTGTCCCGCACCCAAGTGCCCGCAGCCAAGTGTCCTAGACCGAACAAAGACATCCGAAAACAAAATATTCCTATCCTGGTGAACATGCGTACCTGCCTTAGTATTTATTAATTCTTGTTTTTTAGATTTATCTTACATGTTTTCAAAATTTTGAATATTTTTCATTTTACAACTACTAGGTAATATATTCTAAGAGAATATATATTAGGTACCTACCTAGTAGTTTAAGAATCTAATTGAAATGTACCTACTTCATAAAAATGCATTTAGAGATTGTCATCCTTTCAAGAAGAAAAAATCTACACTCACTATGTAGTGGAGAGTTTAGTGTTGGCTATTTTTTTTCTCTGAAGTAAGTTTTTTTGTTTGCACCATTATGTAACTCCGCAATGTGCCTACAAAAGACGAGGGTGTTCAAATCTCTGGTGGATTTTCCGACAACAGCTGTTATTAGATAAATAAATGTACCCATTGTTCGATAGATCACAATGAATTTCCTCCGGTGCATGTCTGATTGATGAAAAATGTCCAACATGATCGGTGTGTCCTCGATAAAAATATAACTTTGCCATTATTATCAGTTGTGGCCTTGTAACCTTTACCCACTTGTATGTAGGTAACAACAACTACTATGTACTAGGTATAGGTACCAGCTAGTTAGTTAAGTAGGTAGTACAAATTTTATTATAATTATATGAATATAATCATATTTCATAATCCCAGCTTGGCTTGCATATTGCACGCCGCCATTATTATCGTTGCAACCTTCCTATTTATTTCATTTCCGAATGCGGCCATTGTTATATTATTGTAGCTGCATACCTACTTACAATTCATTAAAAACCCTTTTTACTTGTCTACATTGAGAACACCTATAATGTCTTGAATTGATCGTAATCCATTTCAAAACGAGTGGATTGTAGCCAACACTTATCTCCCCACACCATAGTACCTAAGTGTTCATTTTTTCTTCCTGAAAGGTTGACAATCTCTAAATGCATTATTATGAAAAACATTTCTATTAGATTCTTAAACAAATATAAGATTCCCAGAGGACAAAAGTTTTCACAATACACCTTATACACAAAAAGATTGTCACGAAACTCATAATATGCATTATCTACATGATACCTGTTGAGAAATTTTAGTTAAAATTGCATTACTATCAAGATGGTCATGTATGAGACAGTATATCAATGTTGATGACGCGTTGTATGTGTCAAGATAGAAGAATGCGGTGTTCGGTTCTCACTGTCTACCCCATGAAGAAAGAAGTGGAGAGTAATAAAATACACTTGCCTATAGAGACACACACAATATCAATATGAAGTTAATCACTCAATTTTCCCATACAGAAGCTATTTTACTATTCCATAGTGTGGAGAGTAAAAATCTCAAATTGTATTCGCTATTCGACAATTTGATAAAACCATCCAGTTTTTTTTTACAATCTATGTATGTGCGTGTACAAAATCTGGTTTATTGCTTTAAAGCGCACTTCTTCTTGTCGTGTCGGTCAACACATATGAGACTAAATGCCCATCCGGGCCCAAAAAGCCTCAACCTCTAAGTGGGCTCGTTCATCAAGAGTGTTCCAATCACACTGGCCAGGAGCCATTGGACATGCTAGGAGGTGCTCGCTGTCCTGCGTTTGTCCACAGTCGCACATCGCGTCTTCAGCCGTTCCCCATCTTTGGAGGTTTTTTTCTTGTACGACCGACCCCAGTCCTAATCCTGTTGAGGGTTTTCCACATTGGCCACGGTTGGTCATGTCCTGTGGGCAGTGCATCAGTTGGTGGGTTAAAAATGACCCCTTGTGTGCCCTCCGTTGCGTCCCTCCACAGACGAACTCTTGCAGTCATAAGAGTATCTGCTAGGGGTTTGGTCGTATTTAAGAAACTCCTCCGAGATTTGAGGCGTCTAGGTGGTGGTTGGTGACAATACAGCATGTGTCGTGAAGTGCACTTTACACGGACGAAGTTTTCAATGGGGTTCAGGGAGGGCAAGTCTGGTCAACCGGCGGAATCAAAACCATCTATGTTTACCTATATCATGGATATTATAATCATAATATGTAGTTCTATGATACCTTAAGATATTAAAGATCTCCATAAGATAATTTAATCTTGATATGGGTAAACATAGATGGTCTTGATTTTATTTTTTGTTAAAAAAATATATTTAATATATTTAAGTTTTTGTATGAATTGATACCACATTATATCATCATTTACTTGCTGACTTTACTTTTAAAAAGAGAGATTTGATCTTCATTAGAGTTAAAGTGTATAATGTTCAGTACACTGCTACGGTGTGTATCCATTGGGCGAAGCCTGGGGCTTCGCCTTGTGACGGGAATCGAACCACAACCACCAACTAACCAGCAGTTTACATGAGACAATCAGGGATTAGCAACGTCCTGCCAATTATTGTGAGGTTGCTCGCAGCTAAGAAAAATATTGAGTAAAAATTGTATTTCAAATAAATCTCTCTCTTCCTTAGCTTGTATCCCACATGGTGGTGGGGTCAGCTCTCCTCACTGCGCTCCTCCACTTCGCCCTATCCTGAGCATCGTCCTCAGAGACATCACATTCCTGCATGTTCTCAGCTACCAGGTCTTTCCATCGTTTTTTGGGACGCCCTCTGGATCTTTTTCCAGACACTCGATGGTCCAGTGCAGTGTTTTCAAATAAATAAAAAAATAAATTAAGTGTATCAAGTCAGTACAGGAGAATTTGTATAACGATTATATTATCACGAAGTAAAAATGGTGCATATTAAATTAATATATTACAAAAATATACCAAAGTATATTAAAACATAAATTAACTTAAATCACAAAGTCAAAGTTGTAATTAATTAATGATATCAATTTTAATAAATCGAAAATGTAGTTTTATCGACATGATAGTCATAACAATTAGGTGGTATTCAAAGAAATAAAATTATAAATTATGCTGTTTTTAAGATTATTAGATATTGTTCAAATAAAATTATTATAAAAGAATTGGCCAATTTTACATTTTTCTACCATTGATACAGTATTAGTTTAAGAAGATTTCACTAACTCAATATATTTTCATAAATTTACATGAAAATCAAACTGAAAAAAATATATCGGTAGATATCAAATTTACACATGACATATTAGGTACCGCATGGAATACGGGCCTCAATCATATTTTTACATTTAAATTATATTTGAAATATAGAAATTAACATTAGAATCCGGGTAACAAAGCTGTATGAAGTCTATCTTGATAAAAGTAGCGGAATGTTTGAGTAACAGAATACGCCATTTTCCATCAAAATTCTAGTGTCTTGTACAGCAAACAAAATCATGTATTTATCACATTAAATTCGAGTGATATGAATATCACCGGTGTACAATCTATGGCAAAACTGAGAAATCATCATATCTTTCATTTCCTTCTGGAAAGCCGGGTCAATTACCAAATAATAAAGGATTTACGATAAAGAAAGGAGTCAATGGAATTAACTCTGCAAAAAAAATAGATCGGTTGATCATGCGATGCTGGGCTAAATTCTTACGTAACTTAAATGAACTTATTTTGGACACCCTTTCTATCCGAATCCACTCCTTATTTGTGGTGCATGATGCACTTTTTCTTCTTTCGGTTATGTGCAAACCTAGGCACTGTAGCCTTGCGGTTACCAACCATCTTGTCTCGTCAAAAAAATGAATCGACCGGACGGGGAGATGTCACGTGATAAGACGGTATTGCCAGTCAAAAAAAACATTTCACGTCGAGATTGTTGGATCAACTACTAAAAATGTTGTCACTTTAGAACAGTAGGATCCACATTCAATCTCAACGCAAAGTTAGTCATGAAATATTTTTCTATTTGCAAATATAACATGACAACACATTAGGTATATTATGATCGATTACAATATTGTGTGCATTATAGAAATTGTTTTGTTCTGTTTTAAAAAGGTATTATTATTAAATTAATTTATAATAACTTTTGATTAAATAAAATTTAAACGTCAAAAACACACAATATTTCAAGCATGCGATTGCATTGTAATACTGATATCATTTATGTAAATTAAAAAATGGCAAGTAAAAAAAATATAATATTATTGAAATGTGCTTTGTGCAATTATTTTAATTTGTGTTATGGAAAAAGTTCCAAATCATTTTGATATTTGAATAATATATAATATACAGTAAATGAACATTGTACGTAGGTACTACATATCTCTATTATCGCATCATTAATAAATTAGTTATTTGACTTGCGTCACACTTTAGATAATTTATTGCATTTTTCTAGTTATTGGGGAAATAATCACTTATTACCTATAGTTATGTGACCTCGGCGTTTAAATTTACATTTTCCTGTTTTTTTCCTAATTACATACACAGGTAGGTACTTAAATAACCTACCTATGTATAATCATTTTTGACGTCATTACGTGTGTAGGTACATTATATTATTTTAACTGCGTTTTTAAATAAAGTCCATTAAAGGTTGACGTCCACAGATCCGCATCGTACTGATCGGACGAATCGTATCGAAACGGTTTCGTTCGTGGCAGTGCGTCCACTGTATCCGCAGTAATCGATTGCCGACGCAAATGTCATTTGGATTTGTCTTGAAATTTCCTTAAAAAAAGGCGTGAAAATATCACCATAGAAAATGCACATACAAAAATGACGGAAGTGCGTCCACTAAACGGCAAATTGTATGAGGTCATCGGCACGCATCGGTTTTTTGCCTCTTTTTGCCCTAGAGAGACAAAAAAAAGTGCGCGGTCCGTAGGATAGATCATTGGACGACAAACAAAAAAAATAAAACACACAAGTTAATTAAAAAATATATTCTTGACACCTATTTCAAAGTTTTCTTCGCACATTCAATTTGTAAACGATTTTTTACAACCATTCATTAAATTACTCAATAATATTTATTTTAAAAATAATCCTTATTAATTTATAATTTATTATATTTAAAAAATAAACAAAAAGATCAAAACATAGATTAGATATAAGATACAAAATAATTGTAGGTAATATAAGCATGTACATAGCAGGGGCGAGCCTAGAACCTTCAGACTAGGCAAACCCTGAAAAAAATGGGGAAATTACGAAAATTTTATGTTTTTTTTACCATCGTTGTTCATTTCACTGGCCATATTTTTTTTTTAAATCACATTCCAAAATAATATTTAAAATTGTGGCCCTGTAAAGTATCGTATCTACACACGGTTTATTTTTTTAATCTTGTAGTATGGTTGCAATAAATGAAAAATATTAGATCCTGAATTTCTTAACATACCTACCTAATATTCATAGGCAAGCCAAGATTTTCGGCTTCTATAAGCAATTCCGCTACTGGTACATAGTAATATAGACATAAAATCCTATTGAATAATGCATGGAGTTTTCACTAGTCCACTAATAAAGCAATGTACATTTCCTGTTTTATAAATTGTGTAGACTGTTTAACTCTCTATCGACCAATAAAAATAAAAATAAAATAAAATAAAAAAAGTAAATATTTGTTTTATTGACAAACTTTTTAACATCTCAGAGAAGAAGTTGGGGTCTTATAGAAGAATCAGGAACTCAAGCACCTGTAAGGCGTACGACCTGTCATCGGCTGGTTTACGTGATCACTTGCGCAACGTTCACCAATTATGCCTTCTTATTATTTACTTTTTTTTAATTATTTATTTTATTTATTTACTTATTTATTTATTTATTTATGTATTTATTTATTAATTAATTAATTAATTTATTTATTTATTTATTTATTTATATATTTATTTATTTATTTATTTATTTATTTATTTATTTATTTATTTATTTATTTATTTATTTACTTATTTATTTATTTATTTATTTATTTATTTATTTATTTATTTATTTATTTATTTATTTATTTATTATTATTACACAAAAACAAACACAACATATACAAACTAACTAATAACGCCCCACTTGGCAAAAACCTGTTCTGGGACTGTTATTTTACACAGTTGAGTATCTATATTTAGCTGTTATTTTCATATTTTACAAGTTATAAAAAATAGGTATTATTTATTGTTTATTTTTTTAAGTGTGTAACAATTCACCTGAAAATAAGACATTATACTATTGCCATCTATGAAGTAACGAAGAAACCTTTTTGTAACGCCATCTATTGAGAAATTAATTTATTTGTTAACAATGAAAGCAACAGTCCTTATAAATGATATCATTTGACTCCCGGCAGGGAAAAAATAACAATGTTTGCGTAAGTGTATGCAATTAAAAAAAAATCGATTCAAATATAAGTTATTTCATTTCTATTAAATAAAATTTAATATTTCACTTGTGCTTACATAATTTCAGGTAAATTTTGTTACTAGCTCTTTTTATTTGTACATTTTGTTACCTCATAGCTTTCTCACTAGGCACTGCCTGTGCTATGGTGATAAAGTAGTTGCCAGTTAAATGACATTTATAAATGTATATATTTTATGATATATTTTAACTGTTAAGGCCCTTGTATACCCTGGGTATACGGGTGTACACAAAAATGCACACTAAAATACCATCTAATGTATGAAACACGAAAAAATATTGCATATGTTCTAATCTGTGACATACAACACTTTTTAGTGAAAAAATGGTAAAATTTAGAGGTTTTTTCTAAATAGCAAGAATAGTAATTAAAATATCATAATAATAAAAAACTCAGCCGGTAGATTTTCATATTCTCTTTCGATTGAAATAAAAATCTACCTCATAGACCTTGTAGTTTTTTAGTTAAGTACAGTAAAAAAGTAAAAAAGGGTTTTATTAAAATTAATTTTACAAGAAAAATATTAATGAAATTCAAATTTCAAAAAAATCATGCAATAGAATTAAGATGTATATACAAACTCTCCTTTATTTTCAAGACGTATCTTTTGTGGGTATTAGGGAAATTATTTTCAAAATATACTATATAGCCTACTATAGCCTCTTAATAATAAATAACATGGTAAGTACATAAAAATAGTGAAACCAGAACAGCGTGTGAGACTAGAGAACGAATGGCTCGTGTAAGTCGACGAATATGTCTCCCTGGCAAGCATGTTTCAAAAGAATGGACGGCTTGATAAAGAGATCGAAAGAAGAGTTATGGCAGGAAACAGAGTGAATGGAGCACTGGGACCAGTTATGAATGATCGCAACATATCAAAGGAAGCCAAAGTTGCCATTAAAAACGTTATCGCAGTGCCAACCTTGACGTATACGTGTACATGGCAGATGTCTCGCGAAAGCAGTTGAAATGAGATCAAAGAAGAATTTGTAATAGAACAATGTATGACAGGGTAAGAAATGAGGTCATATGGAAAGAATGTAAGATGAAGAAAGATGTCATTAATAGAATGAAAGTGAACACATTGAGATGGTTTGGCCACATGGGGAGAATTTATGAGGAACGTCTGACGAAGACTATATACAGTGCGGACAGGAAAGGAATGAGAGGTTGGGGACGCCTAAGAAAGGGATACCACAACCTTGCAAAGGATATTCTGAAAGAAGGAATGTTAGAAGCGTAAATAACTGACGAAAATGTATGAGACGATGCATGAATGTAGACGAGGCGAGGGATGCGTACCAGGATAGAAAAATGTGGCATTCGGTTCTCTCTACCTACCACTCGAGGGACATGACGTGATGGTATGTATATAAAGATTCCTTCAAAATAATATTATGTAACAAAAATGGATAAAAATTTTGTCACTTAGAACCTACGCCTGAAATTTAACAATCTAGAATAAAATTAAATTTTAATTAACCTTCAGCAGGAAACGCATTGTTTTGTTTCTTTGTATGAAATACAAAATTGTGCAATTTCATCAAATAAATAAAGCTGGAAACAGTTTTAACATGCATTGTCAACGGAAATACACAAATTCTGAAAGATTCCGAGCTTTATTTAACTGGTCGGGAAAGCCCAATAAGAATCTGTTTAGGTTTGGCAGCTTTTGGAAAGTTCGACAACGTTCTCAAATTAATGTCGTAATATACAAAAAAAAATGTTGAACTACGCCTTATATTTTATTAAAAATATAAGATAAACGTTGAAAATCGGGGTATGCCATTATTTTTCTACAAGAATTTATACAGAACATTATCAAAAAGTAAATATTTTTCCGTATTAATAACAAAACTATCTAAATTATTTTTTTCAATACGATTTGATAAGAAATAATGATGGTATATTAAATTGAAAAATAGGTACGTTGGCAGCAGTCCCCCCCTTAATAAAAAATTGTATAATATAATAATCTCTATTTTTACCTACATATATAATAAGTGTAGACTGGCATTGTATATAAATATTGTAGTGTTTTTATATGCACTTTTTATGATTCGCAAGTACATATTGTGCAATAACAACGACGTTAGGTAATACACGGAAACACTCGTGCTATAGTTTAATGTATCTAGTTGTTGGAGTTGTTGGTACCTATCTACCTATTTATTATTATCAATAACCCGGTTAATGTTTGCCGCCGCTAACAACAGAACCTTGAGATTATTGAAATGTTTTGATGGATTATCCGAGTTGGTATTTTTACACCTTGATAATGTTTTCACATCAATTTTGTAGATATTTTTTTATTAATTCATCCGATCCGATAAAAGAAATCATGATGTCATTTTTAAAAACTTTTCATTATTACTTACATATACTTAAACAGTTATTACTAGTTGCTAATAACACATGAGATCCAACTGTCGATGGCGATAGTATGTATAATTGAAGAATGCGTACCAAACTATAAACACAAATTAATAAATATTTTAAGATATTTTGTTTTCCAACTGTCGATTTGTTCAAGAGAATTTATTTCACCTAGCATATTATTATTATTATTATTATATCGATAAATTTTCAAGCCAAGATACGCGAGATTTATACATACAAATTATATAAAACGATGTCACTAAATCCAATTTTTATAATTTTTTTTTTTTAAATTTGAGATGTATTCTATAATGTTAATATTTTTTATAGAAAATTAAATAAAATCTAGTTAGGGTGTTTCGGCTTTTTCGATATTTTCAAAACTTTGGAAATATAGGCAGTTAAACACATAAATTTATCATAAAAAAATGTTTGAGAAACTCTGTAACTTAAAAAAAAAACAATTTTTGATTTTATATTTGTCTATATTATTATCAATTTTCAGCGTTCTAACTTTTGTAGTTTTTGAGAAATAAGGAAAAATAAAGTAAAAATTCAAAAGTTGATAACTCCTGACTGAAACAAAAATTTAAAATTCTGAGTCTAAAAGTTTTGTAGGCTTATAAATTTCTATATAATCTGAAATTTAAGGCTCTGTGCATTAAGTGGATCAAAAGTTATATGGGGGGTGGGGGGACACTCACAGACACACTCGATGTTCTACTCCGAATTCTGATTAAATCAGTAAATTCGTATATAGAACATATATGCTGCGAAGCCTCTAAGTTGGTGTTTTCTGACTCCAAAGTTGTAAAAACCGTGAAAAATATAGACCCTGTATACAAATCTCGCTTATCTTGGCTTTGTACTTTGTCGATATGTTAAGAGAAATAAATTCTGTTGAACAAAACAATTATTGTTGGATTATTTTTTTCGGTTATATTATTAGTAAGTCGTTATTGAAAATGCGATTAGTTTTGATTTAATATTATTTATTGATGAGTTAAATTTCGTTAAGGTGCATATTGAAGAACTGAGATGCTCGGTATATGAATGCGTGTTGTTTAGCGTATGTGTTACAGTGTGGCAGGTTTAATGAGTGGAAGAAACGGGTTGCTATAGTGGGAACCCGAAGAGCTATTCGTTCAACCAATTCCGGACAATCCACGCTAGAGTTTGCGATTTCATATAAGAATTATTAAAGAAGAAATATTATGAATGAAGGCAACGTAATCAGTGAAAGAGTCGAAGTATGTACGAGTATGCAAGGCAAGTGTAGGTATAGCACTCGTTTCTCTTTGTCTATCTGTAATAGCGCCATGGCACGATGGTGTGTTTATACATAAGTATTACGCAATATGAGTTAGGATTGTTTGTCGTTGCACAAATACAATAACGTGTAGTAGTTGAGTATGATCGTAGTTGGTACAATTCTTATTATACAGCGATTATTATTTTCATTAGCTACCGTGTCTGTGTATGTATTGGTGCGGTTCTTCATTCATGATGTTGTTAATATAGTTGTCGGTATCGTATTTTCATACACATTCATACACACACGTCATCGTTGTGTTATTTTGTGTTATTTAACTCACTCGTTACATGTTTTTGTCATACCATTAACATCCGTACGGACGGGACCACTGATCTCCAAACTGTGCAGCGCCATTTACTTGTGTCAATATTCCGTTTTCATCTCAAGCAAGACATTTTGTATTTATTACTTGGTTACTTTGGATTCCATATTTCATGAACATGTTTTGATGAGAATTTCACGAGTGTGTTCCAGTTTCATGTTTCATATTGTAAGTAGAATTACCATGGTATGGTTGAGCTCGTCAAGCGAAAAAATGCGGGTGATCTCATTCATTCATACGGGGTAACCACGGACAGGTGTGCGGGTGTGCATAACTTTATAAATTGCAATACATTCAGAATCGGTGGTGAACCTCATTGCTGAACTATGTGAACTATGATATCACCTTTGCGCAATTTAGTACAGGAATGCATGCTGATTTAAATCAATCAATAAAATCTGTGGACGTTTGACGTTGTTACCTGCCCTGACCTTTGCAACCATGCTATGTAAAACTTTCACCCGCATTCTTTCACTTGTCGTTTTTTTAAATTCTAACTAGGGGCTAGGGTTCCTAGTCGACGTGTCAATTTAGCGATGGAAAAGATAATATAATGCAATGTATGGAAGTGACAGTTGTCTGTCACGTGACTTTTTAACCACTTTTTAGCTACTAGCATCTAGTCAAGCTTTTTTGCTTATTTTAAGCGTGTTTCCAGTCTGCCATTGAGAGATAATTTTTAACATCTATACGCTTTAAATTTATTGATGAGGTATTAAGTTGAAATAGCCTTTTCTGGGTGACAAAATTGCCCTTTAAAATGATACTTAACATTCATACATACATACATACCATCACGCCATGTCCCTCGCGGGGTAGGCAGAGAGAACAGAACGCCACACTATTCTATCTTGACATACATTCACCGCCTCGTCAACATTCATGCTACGTCTCATGCATGTTCTTCTATTGTTCAGACTTCTAACATTTCCTTCTTTCAGAATATCGTTCACATGGTCGTGCCATCCTTTTCTTGGGCGCCCCCGACCTCTTTTTCCATTCCTGTCAGCCTTATATATTATTTTCGTCAAGCGTTCTTCATTCATTCTTTCCACGTGACCAAACCATCTAAGTGTGTTAACTTTCATTCTAGTTACTACATCTTTCTTCATCTTACATTCTTTCCTAGTGACCTCAGTTCTAACTCTATCATACATCGTTCTATTACAAATTCTTCTTAACGATCTCATTTCCACTGCATTTATTCTACTTTCATGCGACTTCTGCCATGTCCAGGTTTCACTTGCATACATCAAGGTTGGCACTACAATTGCGTTATGAATGGCAACTTTAGCTTCCTTTGATACGTTACGATCATTCATAACTGGTTAAAGTGCTCCATTCACTCTGTTTCCTGCCATAACTCTTCTTTCAATATCCTCACAATCAATATCCTACTTAACATCATGCTTTATTATTTGTTTGATTTACATCATAATAACATTTGTTTAGATAATATTTGAGTATATTTGACGATATTGTACTAAGTCCAAACACGCTGATAAAAAAACAATATGAGTTGATTGGAAATAATGAACTTCTGTGAAAGAGAATATATCGTCTGCTGACAGGAAAAAGTCACTAACTGCGACAAACATGTTTTCGAGATAATGGCTGTCAAAGTTTTTCGGCAATATTAACTCTCATAACTTCTTTAATTGTTTATAGATTGTCATGAATTTTTCAATATATATAAAAAGTAGCCTAATCTAACTATATTTGATGTTCAAATTTGACAAAAACTCATAGGGGATGAAAAAAACACAAAATTGCATATAATGAGATTTTCCTGACGGCTCATCTGCCATACTGTGTGAGATTGTATGTAATATTTCTATGTGGCAAAACTCATTATAATGCTTTCATAAAAAAATTCAAATTTTAATCACTTCTTTGCAACCTGCTCAAGTGGTGAGTTTTTTGCCATTTTGCAATTTCTTCCAAACTTTTTGTATTCTTCTAATATTCTAATTTTATTAGTAGGTACCTATCATGAATATTTCAGATGTTTCAAATGAAAGGTACCTATTGTGCCCAGGACCTCTAAATTTTTTTCTTGACTTTAAAATTATTAGAAATTTAGGTATTTACTCACATTTTCAGAAGATATTCAGATCAACTTCTATTTTCTGTCTTATATATTTTTTTTATGAATTAACCAATATTAAACCTGGGTTTGTTCTAAATCATATTATGAATTCTAAACCTTAAATACCGTCAATATCAACAATACATGTAAAAATATAGTTTTTTTTTTAAAGAACAAATATGTTCGTTTAACAAGTAGGTACATTTATGCATCCTCATAATACTCAAATTTAAGCATAAACTTGTGCTGTAAATGAACAGTGTCAGGCAAACACCTTCTCTCTCTCTCCTGTATTTACTGATACCTAAGAGATATTGTACCAGGAATGCAGTTTTTCTGGTAGGTATATCACTACAATATAAATATTATTAATGCTGGTTCGACCATACGAACGAAATTCTGAAAGAAAGAAATCTAAGAAACTTGAAAAAAAGATGAACATGTAATAATGATGAATAATATTGATGAGGCGATGTATGTGTTCCAGGATATAAAAATATAGTGTCTGGTTCTCTCTGCCTACCCCGTTAGGGACATGCATGGGTTGATGTATGAGAATAACAGACAAAAATGTTGAGATGATGTATCAATGTAAATAAGGCGATTAATGCAATCCGGGATAGACAACAATGGCGTTCTTTTCTCTCTGCCTACCCAGTTAGGATGTGATGCTATGTATTTATCGAAAATTATTTTTTTAGTTAATGTGTTAAAATTTTCGAATGTTGGTAGTTAAATACAAAAATATGTAAAAAAAGACTTCATTACAACGATAATGACTTTTTCCAGACGGCATAATTGAAAAAAAATGCAGATAATGAATATTTTTCCGAAAAATCTCCGCAACGGGACCTGATATGAAGATGATTTTTTTTTCCAGATGTAAAGTGTGTTTTGGTGAATATGATAGCATAGTTAACTCAATTTTGCCAAAATAGGCAGTTAGTGACTTTTTCCTGTCAGCAGACGATATGTACATATAAGATTTAGACTATTTCTCAGTTGTAGGCGATGGCCGGTTAGGTCTAGGAAAAGTTTAAGTTACAGCGGAATAGATTAAGGCGTAGGATTCACAAAATGAATCCGGCTAAATCCGCATTGCATAATGAACCTTGGAAAATTGCTTTGTTGTTAGTGAATATAAATAAACACAAGGCACGTATTTAGTTACCTGTAGATTTATTGGTACGTATATAGCTATGTACATACATATACAGTTGAGATAAAAATAGCCTCGTGATACACCACGATTCCTAGACCTAGGCAGTAATCGGAGTTAAATCAAACAGAATCTTCTTATACCGTACGTCCGATTCTTTTACTTTTTAAGAACTTTCTGGCTAAATAGGAACGTTCCTATTAAAGGACATTCTTTCTCCAAGTATGTCACGAATTAGTCCAATTCCATATTCTATTAACACATTTTAGTCGAATCATCTGTCAAAACCAATCACATAATATTATTTTTATATATCATTGGTTAAAACGTTCTAATTTTAGTTCACGACTTATTGGAAGCATACTAGTTGTTTTCCCAGCTGTCCGGAATATTTTAGTTATGTTGAAAACATTAGTTGTGTACGGAAAAAAATAAAAATTGATAAATTACACGTGAAAATAAAAACCAAAGAATATTAGTGCAGATCAATTGAAATGTTAGGTTAGCTGACATCACGGCGACATGACATAAATAAACATGGCCGAACAGTGCACAGTACGCATGCGTAGTCTGCCCCATTGACAATTTGAGTTCAAATTATTATCTACGGTGCATTAATTTTGCAGATTTTAGTTTTAGTTACAACGTCAGATACAGAATACGAAATAA
Source organism: Molanna angustata (assembly GCA_963576475.1). Lineage (NCBI taxonomy): Eukaryota > Metazoa > Arthropoda > Insecta > Trichoptera > Molannidae > Molanna > Molanna angustata. Next base: position 15,798,243 of record OY754972.1, read on the forward strand.
AGTCAAATGACCATCATTCTAAAATTTTAGAACGTTCCTATTTTAGTTCAAAAAGTTACTGAATTGGACGCATTACCTACATATCTACTTTAAATCATTCTAATTTCTCAATTGTTGGCTTATATTCGTGCGTGGAATTTGCACACTATAATATATTAATATAATCATTGTATATTATCATTATGCAATTAAAGTCTGTTTATACCTGTTTTATTTTTAATTTTTACTACTGTGTCAAGAACGTTGCAGTAAAATAATCATTTGTTTAGTCACATAATCATGTTACTTGTTATTGTGACAAAAGCGAAAACAAACCGTCAATTTCGTCTCTTAAATCGGTATACTATTTGAACATTTTTTCATTCGTTTTTAGTCTATAATAAATTATTCAATTAATTATTTATATTCATCCCAGAAAACACAAAAAATCAAACTCGGCACGATTGTCTCCGTTTATTAAATTTAATAGGAACAATGATTCTGTAGCTGAGTGGAAATCTCGGTGGTTGATTAATTTTTATGGGTTTTTACTGAATGAGATTGCATTTATTCTTAAGAATTAATGTAATAATTTACGTTGAAGTATTCTTTTAGCTCACCAACCGCGCCGTTTCATAATGAATTTTCATAATTGGTTTTGGCGTTGTTCAAAATCTTCACCGTAATATCAACCGATCGTCTTTTAGGGCTATTCTAATTTTATTTTTAGACTGAAAAGTTTTCCTTTCGCATTTGCATACGGAGTTGTTTACACTAATTTAATTTTACTCAACAACTTTTAAAAACATGTTCAACTGAAACTTAATTCAAATACAATTAAAAATTTATTGTTTGGATTCCAAAATGCTTTGGAGATTAAATTAATGGAAACGTGTGTTCATTAATTGATAGATTCGACGTATATTTTACATGATCGATTTGAGATGCGTAATAATAATGACTAAATTTTTCGTTATAACATTAAAGAAGAGGAAATAAGGAATAAGAATAAAAAAAATTCGGGAAATATTCCGTTTTACTATAAACCTTAGTACACACTTTGTTTTTCTGATTCTTCTTCTGTGTTACAATCCTAAGATTGGTTTTCACCAAGTACTCCAACTTTCCACAATATGTCTCTTGTCCGCCAGCCTTTTCATTTCTTGGTGGATGCTACAGCGCACATCGCTTATCACCTGGTCCATATAACTGTCTCTAGGGTGATCTCTAGGGTTTTTGCTTTTCGACCTGGATGTCCGATGTTATGGCCTATCCATTTGTTGAGCAACTCTCAAAGGGAATTGCTTTGTTTCTCCGACTCTGATCAGTACCACAGTGTTTTTTTTCTGATTGATTTAAAGATATTATTTATTGGCGATATATTTATGGCGATATATATTATTTATTGGCGCTTGCATATTTTATTACGGAATCATGACATATTGTTATGAACTATTGTTTAAGTAAGTAATGGATGATAATACAGATACAGTGTTAGGCATCTCAAATGATACCAAGAATTGCGCTAATGTATTCATTATTTCTTTCAGTTCTGTATGTTTATACTCTAGCTAGTAGGAGTAATAATGATTTTGAAAATGTTGATTTAACTTAACCGTAAGCGTCACCTTCATTCATTCATTCATTCATTCATTCATACCATCACGTTATATCCCACAATGTCGGGTAACCAGCGAAAGATGTGTGGGTGTGCATTTCCTTATAAAAGGAACCACAACACATCTGTGTATACCCACACAACAGTCTCGTCTCACCTAAAAAGGCACTACATTCAGAATGGGTGGTGAACCTCATTGCTGAACTATGTCAGATGTTATTGTTGCCTGTTGTATTTTCGATTACCCGGCTCTTACGGGACACTCGAAAACAATAATAGAAAAGAATGGAAGCACTATTCTAAGGCGGTGCCTCACAGCAAATAAGCGTCACCTGACTCATTTACATGGAAGGAATATACTGTGACATGTGAGAGCGTAATATAAACCATTACCAAATGATCGATTGTTTTAAAAAGACGATTAGAAAACAGATTTACTTTCTGTCCGTCTTTGATAGGCACAGTATATTTAATATCTTTTTTGATTTAGTATAATTTTGTTATAAAGTTTGTAATATCTGCATTTCACGCTATGGTCGGTCAATTGGATTACATTATTGTAGGTAGCTACTTGTTAGAATAAAGAAAGGGGAACCTAGCTGTGTCTTCTCTTCATCTTGAGGCTATTCAATTCCCAGGCCATTCTAAAAGGGATGGTCCCATTCATTGGCGGGTGTTTTAATTAATTTACTGAATAACGACGGGTTCCATTTTCCCAAATAACTTTTATTAAAGATCGTAATTTGTAATACATTTATAAAAACCATCCTGCCGGTTCGTATCTTCTAAGTTTTTTGATCCTAAAAGGATAATCTTTTTGTTGTATCCAAGTACATATCTATTTGAATGAGTTAGTCTTATCATATTACTTTATGAAAAGTAGTTTTGTTTAGCTCAAATACTAATTAATCTAATATTTTCGCTACAAATATAATTAGTTTCCGGGTCAGGTATCAGTTTTTCATAGATGTTTTTGTGTTACGTCTAACATAATTTATATTCATAGGTGACTATTTGTTTCTGAAAATTAATTTATTACATACATTTTTGTTTTATTTGCGTTTATTTCAGAAAAGTAAGAATTTTATTCGTAATATTATTTTTAAAACATTTTGAAACACTAAAAATATTAGAGACATCATTACAAACTTCTTTTTAACATAGGTCTAAGTAAAAAGGTGGCACACTTTGGTTTTATAAACTAGTTGCATGTAAGATATGAGATCCAACTGTCGATGGCGATAGTATGTACATATAGTTGAAAAATACATACCAAACTATAAACCCTCAAAGTTTCCTGACATCAACGCAGCCACTTACATCTCACCCTGAGCAGGAAAGGCTCCGTCTATGGCACCAAGAAGCCCCCGATAACTTTGTCCGCCCTAAGGAGAGTCTTCCCCCGGGCCACAACGTGGAGTGGCGTACGTGTAAGTCACTAAACAGACTGAGGACGGGCGTTGGGAGAACGTTGGATAACCTGTCTTTATGGGGCTTCCTGCAACAAAGAATACCAACGACATGTGACTGTGGAGAGCAGCAGACCACCGCACATCATTCTGTGCAGCTGCCCTTCATGTCCAGTAAACTGCACCATGCACGATATTATGGTGGGCAATGATTGTGCTATTGACGTTGCTAGTCACTGGCAGAAGATTATTTAAATGCGTTGCTGACACGATAGAAGAATAAGAACCCTTAACTTGATATTATTGAATATTTTCAAATATTTTGTTTTCTATACAAAACATGTGTGCAAGTTAGGATAGTGTGGATGTCAGTCGTTTCTTCCTACCACGAATTTGTAAACTGCTCGATGGTATCTATGCATGTTTGTATCAAACTGTGAGAGTCCCCGTGGATATTGTGTATACTGCCATACAAATTATATGAAACGATGTCGTCACTTAATTAAATTTTAACAAAAGTTATAAAGAAAAAGTTTGATATATACTACTTTACCTATTTTTTTTATATAGAAAATTAAATTATCTTGTTGGGGTATTTCATCGGTTATAAGTAGTTAAACATCTAAATAAAAAAAAAGTTTAAATTAAAAACTACCCCATGAAAAATCCAAAAAGAATCGCACAATTATATGAGAGGGTAGTTTTTAATATCTTGTATTTTATCTTATATGGAGGAATTTAGTCTAAGGAGTAGGTGGTATAAAAGTAGAATATATTTGTTGTAAGGTTTTGTTTGAGCAAATTAAATGCAGGATACAATTCACTTCTGGTTAGTGAGGCCACCTTTATTTATAATTCTACGTTCATTTGTTTCCATTGTATTATTTGTACAAAACAAACGACGGTTTGTTGAATGAAATTTCGGTGCGATACAAGTAACAGTGTTTCATTGAACATTGTAACTGTCCTTTGAACCTTTCAAACATAAGAAGATAATATTTGTGATTGAACCTCTGTTTATGGTTTGTACATATTATATTTGGTTATTAAATACTAGTTGCATGTAACACATGAGATCCATCTGTCGATGGCGATAGTATGCATAATTGAAGAATACGTACCAAACTATAAACACTCAAACTCAAATTAATGAATATTTTAAGATATTTTGTTTGCTATATAAAACATGTAGGTATATCAGTATAGGATTGTATGGAGTTCAGTCTATTTTCCTACCCAGAGTATGAAAGCAGCATGATGTATGTTTGCAGATTAAGTAGGTATTAAACTATTGAGTGAGATATTGTGTAGCGTTTACTGGCTTACAAATTGTATGGCTGCCCGTGGTATTTATCAAATACCACGGGCAGCCCACGAATCAATCTGGAAACATGCATTGTCATCCGTTATACACAAATTCTGAATTTCAGATCTCTAACTGGTCGGGAAATTCCTGTACCTACAGATGGACAAGTGAAGTTAAATAATAAAAGTGTGTATTGCATACACTACACATATTACATATAACTAGTTGCATGTAACTCGTGAGATCCAATTGTCGATAGCGATAGTATGTATAGTTGAAGAATAAGAATCAAACTATAAACTCAAAAATCCAAATTATTGAAAATTTTAACACATGTTGGTATGTATGTCAAGATATGGAGGTCAGTCCTCTTTTCCAGCCGGAATATGAAAACAGCATGACAGTATGGAGGTCAGTCCTCTTTTCCAGCCGGAATATGAAAACAGCATGATGGTTCTGTATGTATGTTTGGAGATTAAGTATCAAACTATTGAGTCTCCTTACATATTGTGTATAGGCGACTGCCATACAAATTGTATGAAGCGATGTCGTCACTAAATTCAATTTTTATAAAAATGTCAAGGAAAATTTGACATTTACTTCTACAATATTTATATTTCCTCTACAAAATTAAATAATCTAGTTTGTTTGTTTCGCTTTTTTTCGATATTTTTAAAAAAATGCAAATTCAGGCAGTTAAACTCATAAATTTGACGTTGATATGTTATAAAAAATATAAAAATACTTGGTAATTGTTCTATTGTGTTTATTTGATTATTGACGCGTTTCGTGCAAAGCACATCGTCAGAATAATGCTCTACAAGACTGAGACTAGTGGTTATATACAAAATTTACATGGCAGGTGTATAAAAATGTTGGTTTTTGAACGGTTGAAAAGAAGTTATATAATGCAAATGAATCTATACAAATCTACGTTTTAATACAATGAATGTAGTTGGGTCACTGGTTGTAGTCCCCTGTGTCCATTAGGCCTGTAACAAAAGGAAACGACAGCAGTAAAATTCGAAAGGTAAATAATATTGTATTTATTGGTTTATTGTTATCTTTTAAGTGTGGTTAAAACCAATGTATTTCATAGATATTTGGTAGTTATAATTACAAACAGCTTAATTTTAATCTTAATGTATTTAACAACAAAGGAAGGTATATGTCTGTCTAACCTATCGGTTTCAATAATGGTGAATATATATGATCAATTTGTTTATTGATGAGTAATTTTTGTGGATCCTTTTTTACTCTGTTTATTTCTAATATTTCTAGTCGGTCAAGTTTTCTCCCTTTTATTGCCCGATGTATTATATTTATATTATGGTCACTATTAAATTGGTGGTTGTTTTCGTTTATATGTTCTGCAAAATTTGAGGTGTCTTTCTTTAATCTAATGCATGCCATGTGTTCTTTAATTCTTGTTTTAAAGGCACGGCCTGTTTGTCCAATATATGTTCCCGTACATGAGTTACAATTTAGTTTATAAATTCCGCTGTTATCCAACTGTTCAACCTTGTCTTTATTATTAATTAACAATTTACCTAATGTACTTGGATTAGAAAATGCAATATTTTTGCCAGTTTTTTTAATGACTCTACTGATATTTGTTGTGACATCGCCGACGTAGGATAGTTTTACCCATTTATTAGATTTTTCATTTAAATTTGTTAGGCCTGGTGCAATATTTTTTAACAATAATTTCTTTTTCTTTTTAAATATCAGATTGTCTATTAAGTTTTCGTTGTAACCATTATTATATGCTAACGTTTTTATTGTTTTTAATTCATCTAAATATTTATTTTGACTCTGTGGTACATGTAATAACCTGTGAATTAGTGAGTGGAAAGTGGATAATTTATGTGACATATGATGGCGGGATTTATTGTGAATAATATTATCACTGAATGTCGGTTTTCTGTATATACTAAAACTAAGTTTATTTTCTAATATTTCTATGTTGAGATCTAAAAAATTTAAAGAATTACCTCCTATTTCCATTGTGAATTGAATGTTTGCATTAATTGAATTTAATGCATTTAAAAACGTATTTAACTGTCGTAAAGTTCCCGTCCATAATCCAATTATATCATCAACATATCTATAGTAAAATAATAAATTTTTAAAACCTTGAATGTTCTTAATTTTGGATTCTAAATGATTCATAAAAAAGTCTGCTAGTAAGGGAGAAATTGGGCTACCCATCGCTAAGCCATCGGATTGTTTGTAGTATTTATTATTGAATTTAAAGTAATTTTGATCTATACACATACATAGTAAGTCTGTTAGTTCATTCATTAACACAGGGTTTAAGTTGTTGTTAGATAGATATTCTTTTAATGAAGATTTTAACTCATTTATCGGTATACTGGTAAATAAACTGACTATATCAAATGATACTAAAATACTGTTTTTAGGAATAACCGTATTTTTTATGTTGTCTATTAATTGTAGAGAGTTTTTTATTGCAAATTGTGGTTTAAATTCAGTTAGTTTTTGAAATAAAAAATTGGCATGTTTTGCGATTTTAAAGCACGGTGCTGAGTTATATGAGACCACTGGTCTCATGGGCATATCCTTTTTATGCACTTTAGGTAGGCCATACAATCTGGGACATAAAGGATTCATTTGACAAAAACGTGTTTTATCGTACGGATCACTAAATATTGTTTTGCAATTATTAACTAAAGATTTAACTTGATTTGAAAAGTATGCTGTTGGATCATTATTAATTTGGGAAAAAATACTTGACAGAAAAATTGATTCGACTTTATTAATATAATTATTTTTATTTAAGATAACAGTGCTGTTGCCTTTATCAGCTTTCGATATCACTAAGTCATTGTTTTTAATTTTTGATTTTAAGCTTTTTATTGTGTTGGTATCAGAATATGGTATATTTTCAACATTATAGTGTTTTTTTAGAATATTAGCACATAAATATTTAGACGCGCAATCAGAATCTAAGGCAATATCTGTATCTAATGCTAAACATTCAAAATCACGTGTTTTCAAATTTATATAAGGACTATGTTTCAATCCTTTATTTAAAAGGTTTGTTTCATTCAAATTTAATGCGATATCTGTAGTATTTACTATTCTGTCGTAGAAAGTTATATTAATATTTTGAGACTCTTGGTTTTCATTTTTAATTAAATTCTTTTTCATTTTTCGTAGTTTTTCAATTTTAGATTTTTGTGCAATGAATTTCGTTTGAATTATTTCTTTTATATAAATCATTACATCAAATTGTAAAATATCAAATTCAACCGAATTTAAACGTGACAACAGGTTATTATGTATGTAATAAAGGTAAACACTTACATTGTCTCGGATTGAATACCACTTGTTCCTCTCCAACATCAACCAGTTTTTTTGGGCGGCTTGCAGGACTTTAACAGCGACAGATGTTCTTGATTTGGTTTTGATGTTCACGAAGTTAGGAGTTACCTCTGCTTTTCTGCACTCGCCGATGAACCAAATGTGTTGTGTGGCTACTGATCGTTTCAGTTTTAGTTTCTTGTAGAGGTCGATCACATAAGCTGTACTTGCTGATTTAACTAAGTTTAGTTTGTCGATCGACAATTCTTGATAGAACTCCATTGTACGTTGATATGTACAACAACAATTACCAAGTATTTTTATATTTTTTATAACATATCAACGTACAATGGAGTTCTATCAAGAATTGTCGATCGACAAACTAAACTTAGTTTCATAAATTTGACATAAAAAAAATATTTTTCTTAATAAAAAATGTTTGAGAAACCCTGGAATTTTAAAAACAAACCAATAAAGAGATTTTGTATTTGTCTATGTTTATACTAATTTTCAGCGTTTTAGCTTTTATGGTTTCTGAGATATATGGAAAAATAAACCAAAAATTCAAAATTTGATAACCCCTGACTGAAAAAAAATTCACAATTCTGGGTATAAAATTTTTGTAGGCCTATAACTATTTATATATTCTGAAATTTTAGGCTTTGTGAATTCAGCGGATCAAAAGTTATAAGACAGACACACACACACAGACACACAAAACACATAAAATGTTCTAATCCGAATTCTGAGTACCTAAATCATATATGAGAACATATATACTATGTTGGTGTTTTTAGCATGCAAAAAGTCTACTACGCCATACAAAATGTTCCTAGTATTCCTTATACGCGGGTCTTGGCTTAATACTTTTTCGATATGTTAAGAGAATAAATTCTCTTGAACAAATCGACAGTTGGATAATATAATCGATATGGTTTATAGGTTATATAGGGAGACAGAGATATGTTTATATGGATGGGTTAAATTATGGGTATCTAATTGAATACTGGCTATTGCCATTCAATAGTTGGTCAATTGTTGCATCTTATTTTGCTATTTCAATTCATTTACAGTTGACACATGCATAGTACATATTTTGAGGAAGTTTATATAGTTTAGTCGGCAAACAGATGACAAAATATTCATCTTTCTTTTTGTAACCACTAAGAATTGCAACGAATAGAAACTGCACACCGCCGAAATGAAAATGCTTAGATGGGCCGGCGGTGTTACAAGAACATAAAATCAGGAACACCTATATTCGAGGAAGTTTTAAACTTACACCAATAACGGACAAACTATAAGTAACAAGGCTGCGTTGGTATGGTCATTTTATGCGCCGGGATGATAATCACGTCATTAAAAAGAGCTCTGATACACCAACTATTCAGCGTGGAAGGGGCCATCTACCGGCAAACTGGTGGTATAGCATTCAAAAGGAGCTTCAAGGGAACATCCTCGATACCTTGACGACACAGGACAGAGGGGTTGTTTCAAAGCACATGTCCTGGCAATATCAGGAAATGAACCTGGATCGGAATTAGACGGATAGAGGATCTATTCCAGCACATTTCAAGGAAGACACCGCAGTGATCTCTAACATTGGCGGGATCTGATACTTTATATGTGCACTATGAGACTGAGAAGAAGCCATTTTTACTTATGTATTGTTACGAAATTACTACGTATATCACTGTGTAAGTGTTCATAATGTCACGTCACATATCTGTGTTTATAATGGTAAAAGTTTGCGAAAATAATGTACAGAGCAGCACGTGCTGGTACGCATTTTAATGTTGTTTTCAAACAGTATGTTAAAAAAATATAAACAGTTTTTTTGTCCTCTATGAAATTATCAAAACAACATTTTATTTGTGTAATTGTTTTGAAATGGATGTTAGAGAATTAGCTAAGATTGTCATTCTCTCTTGCAGCTGTAATCTGCAATTATGTTAATATTATTTTGCGAAATATATTTTTAAATGCCACTTTTTAGGAATATTTCTCATTTATCGTTTACCTTACAGATGCGGATTACGATATTGGAAGTAAAATTTTCAGTAAATATTGTGGAGACATTTGAGATTTAAGAAACTATGTCTAATTATTGTACCTAAGTGAATCTGTCGCTAGTGAATTGATGGTTTTATAATTCTTGGAATCACAGTGGGCATTGGCTACAGGAAAACGCATCTCTTGGATCACAGAGTAGGTACCAATTAGTTAATGGAATTAGAAAGAGTGAATAAAGAAACTAACCATGATCGCGGTTTAACTATGAAGTAGAATACATTTCCTCTTGACTTTGTACATAGAGCTCAGGGCATTGATAATTCCAGCAAATTCATAAGGCTTTGATCCTATAGCAATAATCAATATCGCCCATGGAATGATTTCATATCCTAAAACGATACTTTGTTAATAATTAACTCATGTGTAAGACTATGATCGCTCTAGTGATTTTCATTGGTAGATGAATACTGATTTCAATAATATACAAACCAGTAAAACTTAAGCATATGTGTATCAACGGGTTCCTCTAAGGACGTATTTTTGTTTCAACAAAATTCAAGTAAAATTATTTCTATATTATTTAATTACCATCAATCAGTCATCAGTCTATATTAAAAAATAGTTATGACAAAGATCGTGAATACTTTAACAAATCTAAATCGTCATACTTTCATAATAAAATAAATTAAAATATGCTATTCAGTCATTTTATCGTTTTTTATATTATTTATGTAATCATTAAAAAAAATATGGAGTGGGTTTTTTAAAATGATTTTTATGTCATTTTAAAAAAACCGTTTGATTGGCGATAGTAAGTATAAATGAAGAAGACGTACTAAATTCAAAAACCTTAAATCCAAATGATTGATTGTTTTAAGATATTATTGTGTTTCCCTATTCAATAACAAAACATGTATGTTAGGATAGGATAGTCTGGATTTCACCCCTTTTTTCCTAACCGAATATGTAAACAGCTTGATGGTACCTATATATTAAGATTAAGTAACAAACTATAAGAATCTAAAGATATTGTCTATTCTGCCGTACAAATTGTATTCAACTATGTCGTCTGTAAATTAAATTTTTGCAAAAATTTTATGTGCTCACTTACGGCTTTGAAACATCCGCATTTACTAAGAAAATGATGGAAAAGCTAAGAGTGACACAAAGAGCGATGGAAAAAAGAATGTTAAATATCTCGCTAAGGGACCACAAAACTAATGAATGGAATAGGAAGAACACAGGAGTAGCGGATGTGGCCAAAAGAATAGCGGAGTTAAAGTGGAGTTGGGCGGGTCATGTATCTCGGATGTCAGATGGACGATGGACAAAAATTGTGATGGACTGGAGGCCAAGAACGGGAAACAGAAGCGTGGGAAGGCCCCAGACCAGATGGTCCGATGACATCAAAAAAGTGGCAGGTCCTGAATGGCGAAGGATGGCACAGGATAGAGACCAGTGGAAGTCCAAGCGGGAGGCCTTTGTCCAATACTGGACTCAAGAAGAGGCTGAGTAAGTAAAAATAGTTGAAAAAGTTAGAGATGTAGGTACTACATATATGTACTTTCTTTCTTTTTCGTGTCTGGCTAAGCTCTACCACTCCAATAAGCAGCGACTGACATCGCGTTGTCATTTGTCATAATCAGATCCCCAGGACTACAGACCACTCCCGTCAGTGGGCACATCAGCAAAATGGCTGTCATCCTGGGTTGCGCCGCATTCGCATCGGGTGTCATTTGATGCAGACAGGTACCCCTACATTTGCAGGTTTTTTTGCATCTGGTGACTGGATTGAGGGTCTTCCATAGAGCGTATGGTATGTGTTCTCCAACTCCGATACTCTTATTTGGTTCCATCCATGGTTGCCGCTCCAGAGTCCAGTCACCAGACTATAATATATGTATTTTTTTGACATCAAAGTTAAAAAAACAATGATAAATGTAGACCTGACCATACAAAATCTCCTTTAGTAACTCCTAACTCCTTTCCATCTAAGATCTAAATCGGTTGACGTGGTTTTAATCGGAAGAATTATTCACCTATGTAATCGTTAGCTGTATATGACATGTCGTACAGATCGCATGCGCCTTGACCTCCATAAAATTTACGAGTGATTATAAGAGTTTGTTGATTTTCTCATGGATCCCATGATCATATCTTGATCAAATTGTAAGGGGACCGATTGGACGATACCCCCTTTCTAATGAAAAAAAGAATTATCAAAATCAGACAACGTGGTAAAATTTCACGTCGAATTGGTATCCTCCGATTTTTAGAAGTCGGTTAATAATGTGTCGATAGCAACATATTTATAACAGTTTACACCTCATGGATCGCATAATATGTCTAATTAAAATCAGTTTTCAACGAAGTATTCGCATAACGCGTGTATGTAGGTACACACATTTCTCTATTGCAGTTAAGTAGATACGAAGAATGTTATTGTGTCTAGTGTGTAGTAGGTATGTACGGTATATTATTATGCAATGTTATTCTAGACTGACACAGAAGCCTCCTTACTCACGAGCCCATAACGGGCTTGTCCTAATTACAAATAATAATGTTTACATTCATACAGACAAGCAATTAAACGGTTGTGTTTGTTTGTTATTTTCAGACATTTGTATAATGTAATATTGTTTGATGGATTCAAATATTATTATTATACGATCGAGTTATTATTATTTAACACTTTTATGATCATTTTATTGTGTTGTGCTTGTTTCGAAATAGAACTCAAGATAGAGTACCTCGGTGCAAGTCCATAATTGTACGATTTCAATTAGTAACAAATGATTCTGATAAATACATAAATAACCATAAATCATGAATATTTACATACTTTAACCCATCTTAATCTCGCATTCTTCGGTATATTGGCAAATCGATTGCGAAATGACAATATACAAAATGAATCAGATATATGCAAAATCGTTATGAATATTTTTCTCCTATGGTAAGAATCGAAACTAGATTCTCAAATTAAAAAACTGAAACAGATTAAATTCTACTGAGGTTACAGTCTAAAAACTGCAAATGTAGCACATTCATAAGTTTATGTTAATCTTTCATATTGAAATTATGTGCATCCTCTAAATTAGCTCAGCATTCAATGCTTTTTTTATTTTATTCAAGTCCTAGATTGCATACATTTCTGGTAATATATACAAAGGTACTATACATAAGATTACCTTTTTGACCAAAATAAAGAAATTATATTTGGAAAATAATTCCCGAAATTGTATCTTTCTCAGTTCTTTCATTCACTCGCTGACTTGGAAATAAACATATTTTAGTGTACAGAATTTATTTGGATTGTTTAAAAGAGATTGCTTTAAATAAATCCAAATTTGCACATTCGATTGTCGATAAATATATCGTTAATACTTATTTAAACTTTGATGCAAATTAATTTATATTAGTGAAAGCGTAAATGTCGAATTCATTAAATTTTTAAGTTTGAAATATCTTTGAACCTTATCTATGATAGAAAACATCGTGTATTCAAAGGGATACAAAGTTTTATCTTCATGTATTGCAAAATGTAATTGTTTGATTACCTATCATTACCAAATAGGTATTCTTTCGCAGTAGATTATATATTTTTCTTTGACATGTTCTGTATTTGTATTTGTATAATGAACTGCGTTTGACATTGGCAGTATGAAATTTAACAATTTATGGTTTAATGTGAAATGTTTTTCAATTTAATTAAATGCATTTGTAACGCATATTATGTATAAACACTAGCTTTCTGCACTGCTCATTATAGACTTGAACTATGCCAAATCTTAAGCCGGCTGTAGACCAAAAGCTCAGCTCAGTTAGTTTAGCTCAGTTTACATAGCTGAGGTCGTTTTTCATACAAGTGTGCAGACCGCAAACTATGTGAGTTAGTATGAAAAATGACATCAGCTATGCGAGCTAAGCTAAAGTAACTTAGCTTTGGTTTTGGTCTGCAACAGGCTTTAGTCTCATCTGTGCGCGCAGTTTGCTTAAAAAGAAGTTCGAAGTTTTTGCTTTACGTATTCAGTCACGAGTTGTACCCCATCGCTCGCTATGTTGTTGTTTTACATCTAACAAATTAAACGGATTACGAGAAAATTTGCAAAAACCTGGTGTACTTTCGTAATCATTTATTATCCAGAGAATTTACAAATATTACGATTCTGCCCTCACGTAGCTTTGGTTGGTTGGAAGAAATTGCCTTATGGAAATAAACCTGCCATTTTACACAATAATGCACATGAAATAAATAAATGCCAGTATTGGCTAAGTAAATGAAGAAGCGTCAATGCAACCAATGATATTTGATTGCCTTTGCGACCCTCATAGAAAGGGTTCTTAAAAAAATAGTGGATATGGAAGTAACCTATGATATATGAAGAAGCACTTATGAAACAGCGGATTATTGGTGATTGTTAACGTAGATATTTAAGGAATTATGTGCATTAAGCATATTTTGGATGGGTTGCAATTCCGTTCCGAATGTATCACGTGCATTAAAAATGCGTTGAAACATAAAACTATAAACATTCATTCATTTATGTATACACTCAATGACCTAAATATTTTATTAAGGTGTAGGACGTGTAGGTAGGTATCTTGATAAATTTAATATTTGTTTGATTCAATATAAGACACACATTCTTGACAAACACAGTTTCGAATATGCATATGTTATATATATATTAATACCATCCGGTGTTGTGTGAGTGTTATTTTCAGATATATATTTTATGTTGTTGGAACACATATATGCATTACCTACATTTATATTATTATGTAATGTGCTTATTGCAACCCGTGAATAATAAAGTCGTATTCTTACATTCATTTATTTACTTTTTAACATTTTTTTGTGTGTGTTCAGCAATTTCTTGTTACAAAGTTGATTCTTTTTTCGTTAGAATGGGGGTTCATTCTTTTTTCATTAGAAAGGTCAAGATATGATCATGGGATTCATGAGAAATTCATCAAACTCTTAAATTTGCACAATAGCGATAAAAGCATTGTCCGATTTTTAAGATTTCTTTTTAAATAGGAAGGAAGCGCTTTGGTCACGAGAGCGAGATGGTCACACGTGAATTTTATCCAGTGCTGTTGATGGACCTCACGAGAAAAAAATATCAAACTCTTCAATTTACAAAGTCGTCTGCAAATATTAATAATTCTTTATCACACCGTCTGAATTCGATGATTCATTTTTTATTAGAAAGGGATTACTTCTGGGATGGTTCCATTTGAACGGTCAGATGATGGAAACCTTGCAACTCATCAGTTTATTATTGCGTATTATTGTACAGGCGAATTGCATGAATGATAATATTACTACATGCATACATACCATAACGCCATGTCCACCTTGGGGTATACAGAGAAAACCGAACATCATATTTTTCTATCTTAACATACATTCAATTTTTAGTCGATTATATTATGAAATATTATATTTAAAGCTTTAAGTAGTTTTAACTGGTATTTAATACAAGTTATATGCTTGTTATATTATTTTTTGACTTCTTATTATACAAGTGACTGATGGTCCCGAGTTCGATCCATGGTTCAATCAATACTCCGAAATGTTGCAACTCGTTATTGGATATTTCATATAGTAGGTACCAGTATGTTGCTTTAAAAGCAATTTAAAGTATCAGGAATATATTTTTAATATTCATTTAATATTTTTTCTCAGCAACCTTAAAAGTGCTAAGTCAAATATTAATTTAACACACACCCAATAATAAGTTGCCACGTTCTGGAGACTTATGATATTATTCGTCCCACAGATTCAGACTATAAACACAATTAAATACTGTGTCTCCACCGGGTATCGAACCCGGGACTATTGGACCAGTAATCAGATACCCATCCAACCGAGACACGACGGCCGACATAATATGTATGAAAAGATTCTATTTAAAAAAAATGGTCATATTTGAAAAATTTTGTTTTGTAAATCAACATTATTATTACTATTGCAAACAAAATATCGTCATTTTATCTCTAAAGTTTTTATTGTGTAACCGTTCCCTAGAAAGACCGAGTTCCCTAGAGAGCATTTAAAAATAAGATTTTAAATATGCTTTAATCTTTGAGGTGTTGAATAGCGCTATGAGAAATCGGAGCCATGCCCTCATTTATTTCACTAGTGCAACTTAGATTTTATTGGGTTACTGCGCGTCTATTTTTCTTGGAATTTGATATAAACTAGATGCTGCTGTTTAGTATGGAGCATGCTGGCGGCATTCGTTTCCAGCCGCAAGGTCTCCAATAACATACCATCTGACAGAACGCCAGCGTCATTCAAAAGTGCACATAATAGTTATGTCATCACTCTGAGAAAACTATTTGATAATTCATTTTCAACGTGTGAAGCTTATTTCATATTAAATGATAATTGAGGATGTGAATATATTTTTCAATTGATAATACTCTAAAAATTATCCGATGTCTGATAGGTACTTATATCAACTGGGTATAAGATAATAATTTATCAATGTACTCATAGATCGAGGGTTGAAACATTTAATCACATCGTTTTTCTATTTGACAATTGAGGCAGACTGAGACAGTTTTTCGTATTAGGTACGTCATCTCAATCCATACAAATATTTACATATATCTTCTGTATCAAATAATAAATAAATTTGGAATGGTAAAATAAAACCAAAGTTTTCAGTTCTAAGTTAGTAGAACTGAAAACTTTGGTTTTATTTTACCATTCCAAATTTATTTATTATTTGAAATGGAGTTCTATCAAGAATTGTCCGTAGAAAAGTTAAAAAAAAAATATCTTCTGTATCCTTCCGTTTTCTTCTTTCTTCCTCGGAAGAAATAACCTTATGGTAGTCAATACGCCTTTGTGCACGTGCACTAGGTACCTACATAAAAATTATAAGTAAATAATGGAGACGAAGATAATTGGTGAAATACATAGGTTTTGAATATATTTTTTAATTTCATATACGCAAACATTGAATTTTTTTCCTGTCGGGAGGCAATAAAAATATAATTTGACTCCCGACAGGGAAAAAATCCAATGTTTGCGTATATGCAATTAAAAAATATATTCGATTACATACACATTGGTACAAGTAGGTAAACAAGCCAAAAATGAAATAATAATATTTCTTGCGCAGTTCAGGGGTAACATCTGTGCGAGACACCGTCACCTCATTTATAAGGACTGTTGCTTTCATTGTTTACAAACAAATTAATTTCTCAATAGATGGTGCTACAAAAAATGGTTTCTTCGTTACCTCATAGATGGCGATAGTACTTATAATTTCGTATTATTCAGGTGAAATGTTTACACATTATTCAAATATATAGAACTTTCAAAAATTTCATTGATAAGGGAACTCAATAAAGGCATAATTGGTGAACGTTGCGCAGGAGCATAAAGTGATCACGTAAACCAGCCGATGACAGGTCGTAAGCCCTGTAGGTGCCTGAGTTCCTAGTTCTTCTATGATATCCTAACTTTGACTCTATTGAGATGTTATTGTCAGTAAAAATACGTAGGTTTTGTTATGTTAAAAGTTTTTTTCTCCAAGGGGATATAGTGGGGACTCGTGGGGAGTTATTATTTCGCAATTTATATCATACTGAGATTGTATTCTGAAAGTTTCATCACAATGTATTTGTGTGGGTGTGTGCTAAGTGTTGTGTGCTATGTACGGTGTGTTTATTTTACTTTATCAATTATAGACTAAAGTACTCATTCGATTATTTTCAAATTTTGCAAATATGTACATATATCTAATACTCACTTAGACCCCATTAGATTTCGAAGGATATCTGAATAGTGCTTCTCATTTTTTTTTAAACGTCAAATATCTTAAAGTGACCCAACATCACTTTCATAAAATCGCATTGAAGAATTATCAAGCTTTCATAATAAAATATTTAAATAAAAAAATAATTTAACAAACTCATTTCATGAAAATGCTGAAAGTTTTCCATACAAAATTTGAACACTTTATGGAGTGACTTGTTAGTTAGGAGTTTAGCGTTGGCCACAACCCATTCGTTTTACTATCTACATGTTTTCGTATTTATTTTTGATTGTAAACTATGTAAATGTTTTTCATGGTTGTTTTTTTCTCGTTTCTCAGCCTTCCTGTCCAATATGGCGCATCGTGATCTTCCATTGTTACGTGTTCGAGACCTTGTGACATCATTCTCTCACACTCAGTCCCATGCGATGCAGCTTTTGAGCATTCATAATAAATATTAATCAATAGGTCTCTTCTTTCATCTCACATAGTCTTAATGCCATTCATACTCATTAGTCACCTGCAGTGAATTATGTACCAGGATTACTTAAGGTATGCTATGCCGTCGACATATGGCGTAGTGTATTTTCATTAGTATATAAATCTGTTTAATGTTTTGATTTTTCAAAGTATGCACACCTACGGTTCCTAGAAAACACCTGCTGAACTGCACATGTAATACATTATGTGTATCTGACTACGGTCGCGGTATTTAACTTCAAAAATGTAAACAATTCAATGGTCCATTCATCAACTTGGTTCTTTCTTATTTATTTATATGTCAAGTATTTTTCTGTCGCTCTAGTTAATTTAACGACTCCCGAATCAAGACTATGCGAAAATTTAAAATAAGTCGATTTTTACTTTTTAAATTGGCAAAACTCTTCAACGTATATATAAAGCAGCACCTACATGACGTCTAGGTAACTGATTCATCAACTTGTTCAAATTATTCAAATTCTGGTTTTATGTTAAAAATGGTATTTTGCTTCTTACAAATCTGTATGGGCAACTCACCGATTTAGTTGTACTGAACTTTGTTATGCCCAAAGAAATCTTCGTCATCAATGTCTACATCAAAATGGTGAAGCTACGTCATCTCAATCCATACAAATATTTAAAGATGAACTAAAAAACTTTATCTGTTAAGTTGTTCCCGAATATTCTGACCGCCGCGCCGTGGCACAGTTGGTAAGCCATTCGGTTTCTGTTCGGGCGTCCTGGGTTCGATTCCCAGCAGAGGAGAAATTTATTTAAATTCATTTCTACGCAAATATTGCTTCTCTGGGCTGGATACACTGGTTGGTTGGAAGAAATTGCCATACGGCAATAAACTCGCCTTTTGAGCAGGGTGCAAGGAAGTGTTCATTATTATAATTATTATTATCCTTCCGTACCCTCCATCCGTACCCTCATTTTCCTCATTGAGAAAATAAGGATTATGATTAATGATTGCTATCGGGTAGGTTGTAAGAAATTGTGCATTGTAAGAAATGAGGAAATTAGGAAAAGGACCAGAGTAGCGGACGTCATGGATCGCGTAGCTACATTGAAATGGCAATGGGCGGGATATATTGCTAGACAGGAACCCGCAAGATGGACCCCTAAAATATTGAGACGGAGACCTTGGGAAAGTAAGAGAGGCGTCGGAAGACCTCAAAAAAGATGGTCTGACGACATAGCCGCTGTGGGGGGTAGAAATTGGCTGCAAGCAGCAACCGATAGAAGGAAGTGGAAGAATATGGAAGAGGCCTATATCCAGCAGTGGAAGACAGAGGGCTGAAGAAGAAGAAGATGTACATAAAGTTTATAAATAAGTAAATGTCAATATGATTTTCTTAATAAAACTTATTATATTTCGTTTTATACAGTGTGATTAGGTTGGAGCGATTAACTTAACATGTATTTATGTTCACGTTCATGATGTACTTAATTTCTTAGGGTTTTTAAGAAAGTTATTGCATATCAAAAGTTATTTGTCGGCCTTCGTGGCTCAGTTGGTTGGGTATCTGACTGCTGATCCAAGGGTCCCGGGTTCGACTACCGGTGGAGACACAGTTTTTAAACAATTGTCTGACATAGTAGGTACCTACCTGTTTGTTGCCCGAGAAGGTATTAAAATAAATAAATACCATTAAATGAAAATATAAGATTTCGCTCTTCTTGGTATACCTACCCATAACTATTTTTATATATTATCTTCTTCTTCTCGTGTCATGTTAGGTCCCCCCGATGTTGACGACCATCTTAGAGAAAGCCTCCCTGTCCTGGGCAGTGCGAAACAGCTCCTCCACAGCCCTCATACCGATCCATTCCCGGATGTTTCAAAGACGGGAAAATTGCCTTCTTCCGGCCCATCCACGACCCTTGATCTACCCCTTCGTGACAAGCTGACGGATGATATATGTTTCATCTCTTAGAATATGGCCCTTTACGGAGCTTAACATTGGTGAATAATTCTCTGTTGGTGTTGGCTCATTATGACTATGTCAGTCAGTCATATAAGTAACTGAAATGAAATGAAATTATTTATTTCCATTATTGACACATATAATATGTATGTGTTTTTTATTAAATATATATTTTTTATGGAAAACAAAAATGATGACCTTCTGCACGTTTTGTTTTCCTGATAGATGAAACTTATTTCATATACATACATAAATGTAGTAAGTTTTTCTGTTATTTCTCCCATTATACTATGCGCTCCTGCGGCCCAACACTCAACTGCAAATCCGATCCCATTCTCGAACTTTTCTCTAAGAACCTACCTTTGTAACGGAGAATAATGCTGTAGGTAGATATGTTTTAATCGTAAATTAGGTAATTCAAATGTACACATGGGACAGGTAGGTGCTGCCTAAACGAAACTTCAAAACTGGGATCAGATTCGAGTGTACTATTTTTATTTTGTGTGTGTTATTTTTATTTTGTAATCGATTACGCGCATTACGCAAAAAAAACACTGCTTGTTTTAAATTATGTTATATTTTACCTCTTGCTACTCTGTATGCGCCTTATACGTTAAAAGTCGATTTTTTCAGCGGTACACTGACAAACAAACACACAAACAGAAATAGGATATTATGTTGCATAAAACATATTATTTGAGTTCGAATTCAGTCCAAAGTTGCGTTATATTTTTGAATTAGGGCAATTATACCTACTCTGTTTTTTTTGTTTAATTTCCGCATCTCTTTTGAATTTCGCTTTACAATTTTCACTTACTATTACTATAGCCATGATGGGTTCAAACTCCTCTGCATATAAACAACATTTTGTCCCATTTATTTTTCTCAGAATTGGCGAATGTCCATTTTGAATTATTCAGGCCACAGCGCCAAGAGTTATATCCAGCCGGAGAGATGAAATATTTGTTTAGTGATGTTATTTACTATTTTGTTTCGGTTTTTTTTTTATTTCACTTTCAAATCACATTTGTTTGTCAGCTATGTGGATGGCTCCCTGACAGTCGTTCCGAACCTACAGCTTTCTCCATTATTATGATACTTTCTCATTTTTGATTTCTTTCTTTGAAGTAATGAATATGGTCTAGCAATAAAAACATAATATATATCTTTATACATTCTTAAAATTGAGCATATATTATCTCGTATGATGAATTGGAGGAGCATATGATGCACACTTGCAATCACTTTAAATGTTTCAGAAACTGGTGATAAAAATTTTGGAATGGAAGCCAAGAAGATTTTCCTTAATAATTGTTGTTTTCTGTAAGTAAGCTATATTATTGAATAATGCCTAAGATTTATTCGCACTTCTTTAAAAAAAAACATTTAGGTATATTAGTCGAGCAAAACGAGTGGATATTTAAGAGAACCCATGCGGAGACGAAGAATTGCACAGGGACATACTTATTTCATATCACCAAAAACATTCATTAGTAAATCATCGAATGTAAGCATATAAAGCAAACTTTTACCTTCATGAAGAAGGTGAAAAAATTTCTGCAAGATGACAACTTTCCAAATATATCAGACCTTTTGTTGTAGAGGAAGGTACTATATTCCGTATATTTATACCTATGTTGATTCTTGTGGATCTTTTCGGGATGGCTCATGATTCTTCATGTTTTGAAAAATCTGTAATATTCCTACCTTACTCACCACGGTGGATCTGAGTCTATTGGTAACTAACACACTGTTAATATTTGTAGTATTTTTGTCACTTTTATTTTCTTACAGTTTTTTTAGTCTTCAACGATTTATTTGTAGATTTTGTTCCTTTTTCGTGTACATTTATTTTATCAAATATCGTATTTTTATCTTTGTGGTACATTTTAACAAAAATTTATTACTTTTTTTATTTTGATTAAAACATTTATTATGATTTTCAATAGTTATTTTTGATAATATAATTCATGAATAACCTGATGAGTAGAAGAATGCACTTAATTAGTAAGAAGAAATAAATCAGAATACATTTGAAAATATAGAATAATAATAATAATAATTTGTATAGCGCCGTTTAATGATTCGAGATCATACCAAGGGCGCTGATAGTTTAATGTTGTGTTGCTCTCTGAAACAAATCTGTTTTTAGTCCTTTAGTGAAAGTGCTCTTGCTTTGAGCACTGCGGACATCTAGAGGCAGTGAATTGGATCATAGAAATGGAGTATTTGATGCTAATTATTTTTACTATGAAAATACCTATCTCTTCCTTTGGTTATTATGTTTATTCCTAAATTAACTTTCCGTGAATTTGTGTAATTTGTATATTTTCTACACTACCCTCGGTTCAAAATCTATGTTTTTCTGTTTTCGATTGAAATATGCAAAAATTTGGGAACTGGCGTTTCTCATGATGAATATAAATATTTCATGCCCGCTTTATTACGACGTTTACAAATTTATGTTTGTTGATGCTAATGCTCCATCTATTTTTGTTTTTCTTCATTTTCAAGTTTATTAAAACCAAACACGAAAAAAAAATAAACAAATCAAAACATATTTTTTCGCTGACAGAACAATATGATGAATTCATTCGACCAATTTGAAAAATTGACAACATATTTTGTTTGTTATTCTTGATTCGTAATTAAAAGAAAATGTTTTTTTTTTATTTGTGCGCTTGTAACCAAATAGATTAGTGCTAGCACGGAAATAAGTCAGACATCGATTATTCATCAGAAGTACGCAATTATTTGAATTATTTGATATGATCGATGAGAATATCTAACAGTGAGGAAAATGAACTTTTTAAATCACCTAAATGTTAGAGCTCTGTAAATACTACAAACAAAATTAAATAATTAATGATATGTCATATTGAAAGAATGAACAATAAAATTAAACAAATGGTGTGAAAAAATAATTACATTTTTTTTTTAAACAAAATGAATATGTCCTTGTTAAACAAGTACATATTCCTACGTTACCTAAAATAAGCATAAATGCTTGTGCTATAGGTGAACGAAATCGGTCGAGGCAGGATTCGAGCTCGCGACCTCTAGATAGCTAGCCCAGCGCACTAACCGCTCTGCCATCGACCCATCTTCAAATGGGTTGCGTATGAAGCCTGACTGAAAACTGAAACATATAAGAGACAGTTAATTAGTATAAACTAAACAATCATATCATATATATGACATTTACCAAATATATGACATTTAGCATAGATAATCGACAACAACCTGAGGAGTCCTCTACATCTATTACTATCCATAATAACTGTAATTTGCCTCTAAACTGCTCCTGCCCCAAACTACTTAGAGTTAGTAGTTATAAATATCTTGGCATAACAATTGACAGAAATCTTCGATGGACAACACATGTGGAGATAACTGCGAAAAAAATTCGCCAACTGATATATGTTTTTAGAAATATAAGAGAAATTTTCGACCTAAATACGTTAAAAGTGTTGTATTATGCTCTTGGACAAACGTCAGTCTCTTATGGGATTATAGGTTGGGGTGGTTTAGCTAAGACCAACCTATTTCCCATCTCAACCGCGCAAAAATCACTACTCCGGGTCATTTGTCGAAAACCTTTCAGATATCCATCAAATCAGCTTTTTTCGGAATTCAAGGTCCTTGATGTTAGACAACTCTATATTAGAACAATAGTCATTCAACTACATAAAAACCCAGCAATATATAAACCACAATACACCCTTACTTTTAATACAAGAAATAGACATTTGCTGCAACCGACTCATACACAGACTACTTTTGCCCAGAGACACTACACATTTATAGCACCCAGAATATATAATATGGTTATGTCTGATATCTTGGACTTAGTACAGCCGAGTGGGCATAATTTTGGAAAGCTGGTTACTGATTGGTTGATTCGGAGAGGGAGGGAATAGTCAGAGAGAGACTTGACGTTTGTCCTAAAATAATTTTAATATAATTTACAATCAAAATCTTTTTCATACACCCTTTTACACATATCCACACATGCAAACACATCCTCACATTAACAAAAACACAAAGACACCTAATAAATTTTTCATGTACCTACAATTGTATTTTATATGTACTTTTTTATATTTTTTTATGACTTAAAATGTGTACTTTTGTACTTTATTATTTGTATTTTTTATATTTTTTTGTGCCTTAGATGTTAAGAATTCACGTAGCTGAAATTTATGCTTACTTATTGCCTAGTATTACCTCAGAACAGGCTTTGCCTAGTGAGGTAATAAATTCCATTTATATATTTCATGAACAATTTTTTATATTTTTTTTGTATTATGGAAATTAATAAATAAAAAAAAAAATATTTGACTAGTTTAGGCCTGATTGATGTTCATTTTCAAATTATAAAATATAAATATTCCTTCGATCAAGAAATGTAGTGAGCATTTTGTAAAATATTTATGACTTTGTCATCTCAAAGGCATAATATATAAGGTTGTAGTTTAAATTAGTTACATATACCATATGGCATTACGAATTTTGTATTAGAATGGACAATGCTACAAAATGTCTTATCAATGTCTTTATATGAAATTATTCAACCCAATACTTAATTTGGCTTCCTTTACTTCTTCAGATAAATTCTTAAAAAAGATTTTATTTATTCACAGAAACAATATATTTGTATTATTCATAATAAATAATTAAATTTAAATACATTTAAATTCTATTGAAAATCCATTGTAGTCTAATTAGCCTGTAACTGTCAAATAAACGGACAGTTAAAATAGTTTTATAATACCGCCGATAGTAATATCTACTTATGAACATCCATCCGTTAGTAAATCGTAAACATACTTACGAATATTTGGTAAACAAGTAATGATAAAAAATAGCGAGTAATTTGACAAAATAAAGAAAATCTTTGGTCACTGTATAACCACTGATATCATTAATTTATTTTAATGGCGATTTCGCGGAATTATTCTAGCATAAATTTTGTTATTTCTCCATTAATTTACATGTGAAACATAATACTGTATACACGCCCACCGAAATGAAAACATTTTGGTTAACGATTCTTTGAATCATTCAAAATTCTTTATTGTATCGCTTGTTTGGATTGAAAATAAAAATATGTATATGGGAACGGAATGGGGATCTTATTATTTGTTTTATTATTTCATGTTTTCATATCCTATATCAACTTGATTTTTTCTGAAACGCATTTCGTATTGTGTGTGTGTGTGTGTGTATGTGTGTGTGTGTGTGTGTGTGTGTGTGTGTGTGTGTGTGTGTGTGTGTGTGTGTGTTTGTGTGCGTGCGTGCGACGTGCGTGCGTGCGTGCGTGCGTGCGTGCGTGCGTGCGTGCGTGCGTGCGTGCGTGCGTTTATTTTTTGATGCTGATTATCAGTACCATGCTGAGATTGTATTCTTAAAGTTTCATCACAATTTATTTGTGTGAGTGTCCTTTGTACTATGTACGGCGTGTTTATTTTACTTTATCAATTATAGACTAAAGTACTCGTTCGATTCTTTTCAAATTTTGCAAATTTGTATATCTAATACTCGCTTAGACCCCATTACATTTTGAAGGATATCTGAATATTTTAATGTGACCCCAAGCTCAAGAAACATAAAATTTGAAATTTTTATTATCAAATTGGTAAAAAGGCACATCACTTTCATAAAATGGCATTGAAGAATTATCAAGTTTTCATAATAAAACATTTAAATAAAAAATAATTTAACAGGCTGATTTCATGAAAATGCTGAATATTTTCCATACAAAATTTGAATACTTAGAATTACTTGTTAGTGAGGAGTTTAGCGGTGGCCACAACTCCCTCGATTTTATATATTTCAGCTTTTATTTTTTTCAATAGTTTTATTTGAAATTTAAAACGTCATATAAATTACACCTATTTATCAAAATAAATATAATCTATCGACTATCGGACTAATCAATTATTCCAAGAAATCTCTGTCCCTAATCGATTCGCTCTTTATAGAAGAGCCTCAATTTGTCAGATTTTCAAGGATTAGTTAGTGTCCAAATGTTATCCTAACTCCAACATTAGCCGTCATCCAAGAAGGATGGGTGATATAAAACTACCTTTATTAAGGACAACTACCGCCCAACTACACTACACTTACCAAGGTGTAAAATTTTATAATGAGCTGAATGGGAGATATAAGTTCAATGATTCATCTGGTTTTTCAAATTTCAGACAGACAATAAAATCTCTCATTACCTAATATTGTTATTGCAATTTAGGTATATTTATAGATTTTGATTTTTTATGTTATAAGTTAGGTTATATATAAATATTTATAGATTTTGATTTTTTTATAAGTTAGGTATATATAAATATTTATAGATTTTGAGAGATTTTTATGTTATAAGTTAGGTATACATAAATATTTATAGATTTGGTAGAATCCCCTCCAAAACCCGAGGGTAAACTCTTATTGGGGGGTAATGTTAATAAATATTAAGTAACTGTATTATATTATATTGTAACTACTGTATTATGTATCACTTTTTATGTTATAAGTTAGGTATATATAAATATTTATAGATTTGGTAGAATCCCCTCCAAAACCCGAGGGTAAACTCTTATTGGGGGGTAATGTTAATAAATATTAAGTAACTTTATTATATTATATTGTAACTACTGTATTATGTATCACTTTTTATGTTATAAGTTAGGTATATATAAATATTTATAGATTTGGTAGAATCCCCTCCAAAACCCGAGGGTAAACTCTTATTGGGGGGTAATGTTAATAAATATTAAGTAACTGTATTATATTATATTGTAACTACTGTATTATGTATCACTTTTTATGTTATAAGTTAGGTATATATAAATATTTATAGATTTGATAGAATCCCCTCCAAAACCCGAGGGTAAACTCTTATTGGGGGGTAATGTTAATAAATATTAAGTAACTGTATTATATTATATTGTAACTACTGTATTATGTATCACTTTTTATGTTATAAGTTAGGTATATATAAATATTTATAGATTTGGTAGAATCCCCTCCAAAACCCGAGGGTAAACTCTTATTGGGGGGTAATGTTAATAAATATTAAGTAACTGTATTATATTATATTGTAACTACTGTATTATGTATCACTTTTTATGTTATAAGTTAGGTATATATAAATATTTATAGATTTGGTAGAATCCCCTCCAAAACCCGAGGGTAAACTCTTATTGGGGGGTAATGTTAATAAATATTAAGTAACTGTATTATATTATATTGTAACTACTGTATTATGTATCACTTTTTATGTTATAAGTTAGGTATATATAAATATTTATAGATTTGGTAGAATCCCCTCCAAAACCCGAGGGTAAACTCTTATTGGGGGGTAATGTTAATAAATATTAAGTAACTGTATTATATTATATTGTAACTACTGTATTATGTATCACTTTTTATGTTATAAGTTAGGTATATATAAATATTTATAGATTTGATAGAATCCCCTCCAAAACCCGAGGGTAAACTCTTATTGGGGGGTAATGTTAATAAATATTAAGTAACTGTATTATATTATATTGTAACTACTGTATTATGTATCACTTTTTATGTTATAAGTTAGGTATATATAAATATTTATAGATTTGGTAGAATCCCCTCCAAAACCCGAGGGTAAACTCTTATTGGGGGGTAATGTTAATAAATATTAAGTAACTGTATTATATTATATTGTAACTACTGTATTATGTATCACTTTTTATGTTATAAGTTAGGTATATATAAATATTTATAGATTTGGTAGAATCCCCTCCAAAACCCGAGGGTAAACTCTTATTGGGGGGTAATGTTAATAAATATTAAGTAACTGTATTATATTATATTGTAACTACTGTATTATGTATCACTTTTTATGTTATAAGTTAGGTATATATAAATATTTATAGATTTGGTAGAATCCCCTCCAAAACCCGAGGGTAAACTCTTATTGGGGGGTAATGTTAATAAATATTAAGTAACTGTATTATATTATATTGTAACTACTGTATTATGTATCACTTTTTATGTTATAAGTTAGGTATATATAAATATTTATAGATTTGATAGAATCCCCTCCAAAACCCGAGGGTAAACTCTTATTGGGGGGTAATGTTAATAAATATTAAGTAACTGTATTATATTATATTGTAACTACTGTATTATGTATCACTTTTTATGTTATAAGTTAGGTATATATAAATATTTATAGATTTGGTAGAATCCCCTCCAAAACCCGAGGGTAAACTCTTATTGGGGGGTAATGTTAATAAATATTAAGTAACTGTATTATATTATATTGTAACTACTGTATTATGTATCACTTTTTATGTTATAAGTTAGGTATATATAAATATTTATAGATTTGGTAGAATCCCCTCCAAAACCCGAGGGTAAACTCTTATTGGGGGGTAATGTTAATAAATATTAAGTAACTGTATTATATTATATTGTAACTACTGTATTATGTATCACTTTTTATGTTATAAGTTAGGTATATATAAATATTTATAGATTTGGTAGAATCCCCTCCAAAACCCGAGGGTAAACTCTTATTGGGGGGTAATGTTAATAAATATTAAGTAACTGTATTATATTATATTGTAACTACTGTATTATGTATCACTTTTTATGTTATAAGTTAGGTATATATAAATATTTATAGATTTGGTAGAATCCCCTCCAAAACCCGAGGGTAAACTCTTATTGGGGGGTAATGTTAATAAATATTAAGTAACTGTATTATATTATATTGTAACTACTGTATTATGTATCACTTTTTATGTTATAAGTTAGGTATATATAAATATTTATAGATTTGATAGAATCCCCTCCAAAACCCGAGGGTAAACTCTTATTGGGGGGTAATGTTAATAAATATTAAGTAACTGTATTATATTATATTGTAACTACTGTATTATGTATCACTTTTTATGTTATAAGTTAGGTATATATAAATATTTATAGATTTGGTAGAATCCCCTCCAAAACCCGAGGGTAAACTCTTATTGGGGGGTAATGTTAATAAATATTAAGTAACTGTATTATATTATATTGTAACTACTGTATTATGTATCACTTTTTATGTTATAAGTTAGGTATATATAAATATTTATAGATTTGGTAGAATCCCCTCCAAAACCCGAGGGTAAACTCTTATTGGGGGGTAATGTTAATAAATATTAAGTAACTGTATTATATTATATTGTAACTACTGTATTATGTATCACTTTTTATGTTATAAGTTAGGTATATATAAATATTTATAGATTTGATAGAATCCCCTCCAAAACCCGAGGGTAAACTCTTATTGGGGGGTAATGTTAATAAATATTAAGTAACTGTATTATATTATATTGTAACTACTGTATTATGTATCACTTTTTATGTTATAAGTTAGGTATATATAAATATTTATAGATTTGGTAGAATCCCCTCCAAAACCCGAGGGTAAACTCTTATTGGGGGGTAATGTTAATAAATATTAAGTAACTGTATTATATTATATTGTAACTACTGTATTATGTATCACTTTTTATGTTATAAGTTAGGTATATATAAATATTTATAGATTTGATAGAATCCCCTCCAAAACCCGAGGGTAAACTCTTATTGGGGGGTAATGTTAATAAATATTAAGTAACTGTATTATATTATATTGTAACTACTGTATTATGTATCACTTTTTATGTTATAAGTTAGGTATATATAAATATTTATAGATTTGGTAGAATCCCCTCCAAAACCCGAGGGTAAACTCTTATTGGGGGGTAATGTTAATAAATATTAAGTAACTGTATTATATTATATTGTAACTACTGTATTATGTATCACTTTTTATGTTATAAGTTAGGTATATATAAATATTTATAGATTTGGTAGAATCCCCTCCAAAACCCGAGGGTAAACTCTTATTGGGGGGTAATGTTAATAAATATTAAGTAACTGTATTATATTATATTGTAACTACTGTATTATGTATCACTTTTTATGTTATAAGTTAGGTATATATAAATATTTATAGATTTGGTAGAATCCCCTCCAAAACCCGAGGGTAAACTCTTATTGGGGGGTAATGTTAATAAATATTAAGTAACTGTATTATATTATATTGTAACTACTGTATTATGTATCACTTTTTATGTTATAAGTTAGGTATATATAAATATTTATAGATTTGATAGAATCCCCTCCAAAACCCGAGGGTAAACTCTTATTGGGGGGTAATGTTAATAAATATTAAGTAACTGTATTATATTATATTGTAACTACTGTATTATGTATCACTTTTTATGTTATAAGTTAGGTATATATAAATATTTATAGATTTGGTAGAATCCCCTCCAAAACCCGAGGGTAAACTCTTATTGGGGGGTAATGTTAATAAATATTAAGTAACTGTATTATATTATATTGTAACTACTGTATTATGTATCACTTTTTATGTTATAAGTTAGGTATATATAAATATTTATAGATTTGATAGAATCCCCTCCAAAACCCGAGGGTAAACTCTTATTGGGGGGTAATGTTAATAAATATTAAGTAACTGTATTATATTATATTGTAACTACTGTATTATGTATCACTTTTTATGTTATAAGTTAGGTATATATAAATATTTATAGATTTGGTAGAATCCCCTCCAAAACCCGAGGGTAAACTCTTATTGGGGGGTAATGTTAATAAATATTAAGTAACTGTATTATATTATATTGTAACTACTGTATTATGTATCACTTTTTATGTTATAAGTTAGGTATATATAAATATTTATAGATTTGATAGAATCCCCTCCAAAACCCGAGGGTAAACTCTTATTGGGGGGTAATGTTAATAAATATTAAGTAACTGTATTATATTATATTGTAACTACTGTATTATGTATCACTTTTTATGTTATAAGTTAGGTATATATAAATATTTATAGATTTGGTAGAATCCCCTCCAAAACCCGAGGGTAAACTCTTATTGGGGGGTAATGTTAATAAATATTAAGTAACTGTATTATATTATATTGTAACTACTGTATTATGTATCACTTTTTATGTTATAAGTTAGGTATATATAAATATTTATAGATTTGGTAGAATCCCCTCCAAAACCCGAGGGTAAACTCTTATTGGGGGGTAATGTTAATAAATATTAAGTAACTGTATTATATTATATTGTAACTACTGTATTATGTATCACTTTTTATGTTATAAGTTAGGTATATATAAATATTTATAGATTTGGTAGAATCCCCTCCAAAACCCGAGGGTAAACTCTTATTGGGGGGTAATGTTAATAAATATTAAGTAACTGTATTATATTATATTGTAACTACTGTATTATGTATCACTTTTTATGTTATAAGTTAGGTATATATAAATATTTATAGATTTGGTAGAATCCCCTCCAAAACCCGAGGGTAAACTCTTATTGGGGGGTAATGTTAATAAATATTAAGTAACTGTATTATATTATATTGTAACTACTGTATTATGTATCACTTTTTATGTTATAAGTTAGGTATATATAAATATTTATAGATTTGATAGAATCCCCTCCAAAACCCGAGGGTAAACTCTTATTGGGGGGTAATGTTAATAAATATTAAGTAACTGTATTATATTATATTGTAACTACTGTATTATGTATCACTTTTTATGTTATAAGTTAGGTATATATAAATATTTATAGATTTGGTAGAATCCCCTCCAAAACCCGAGGGTAAACTCTTATTGGGGGGTAATGTTAATAAATATTAAGTAACTGTATTATATTATATTGTAACTACTGTATTATGTATCACTTTTTATGTTATAAGTTAGGTATATATAAATATTTATAGATTTGATAGAATCCCCTCCAAAACCCGAGGGTAAACTCTTATTGGGGGGTAATGTTAATAAATATTAAGTAACTGTATTATATTATATTGTAACTACTGTATTATGTATCACTTTTTATGTTATAAGTTAGGTATATATAAATATTTATAGATTTGGTAGAATCCCCTCCAAAACCCGAGGGTAAACTCTTATTGGGGGGTAATGTTAATAAATATTAAGTAACTGTATTATATTATATTGTAACTACTGTATTATGTATCACTTTTTATGTTATAAGTTAGGTATATATAAATATTTATAGATTTGATAGAATCCCCTCCAAAACCCGAGGGTAAACTCTTATTGGGGGGTAATGTTAATAAATATTAAGTAACTGTATTATATTATATTGTAACTACTGTATTATGTATCACTTTTTATGTTATAAGTTAGGTATATATAAATATTTATAGATTTGGTAGAATCCCCTCCAAAACCCGAGGGTAAACTCTTATTGGGGGGTAATGTTAATAAATATTAAGTAACTGTATTATATTATATTGTAACTACTGTATTATGTATCACTTTTTATGTTATAAGTTAGGTATATATAAATATTTATAGATTTGGTAGAATCCCCTCCAAAACCCGAGGGTAAACTCTTATTGGGGGGTAATGTTAATAAATATTAAGTAACTGTATTATATTATATTGTAACTACTGTATTATGTATCACTTTTTATGTTATAAGTTAGGTATATATAAATATTTATAGATTTGGTAG
Organism: Molanna angustata; assembly: GCA_963576475.1. Taxonomy (NCBI): domain Eukaryota; kingdom Metazoa; phylum Arthropoda; class Insecta; order Trichoptera; family Molannidae; genus Molanna; species Molanna angustata. The sequence continues at coordinate 15,830,690 of OY754972.1, forward strand.
AATCCCCTCCAAAACCCGAGGGTAAACTCTTATTGGGGGGTAATGTTAATAAATATTAAGTAACTGTATTATATTATATTGTAACTACTGTATTATGTATCACTTTTTATGTTATAAGTTAGGTATATATAAATATTTATAGATTTGGTAGAATCCCCTCCAAAACCCGAGGGTAAACTCTTATTGGGGGGTAATGTTAATAAATATTAAGTAACTGTATTATATTATATTGTAACTACTGTATTATGTATCACTTTTTATGTTATAAGTTAGGTATATATAAATATTTATAGATTTGGTAGAATCCCCTCCAAAACCCGAGGGTAAACTCTTATTGGGGGGTAATGTTAATAAATATTAAGTAACTGTATTATATTATATTGTAACTACTGTATTATGTATCACTTTTTATGTTATAAGTTAGGTATATATAAATATTTATAGATTTGGTAGAATCCCCTCCAAAACCCGAGGGTAAACTCTTATTGGGGGGTAATGTTAATAAATATTAAGTAACTGTATTATATTATATTGTAACTACTGTATTATGTATCACTTTTTATGTTATAAGTTAGGTATATATAAATATTTATAGATTTGGTAGAATCCCCTCCAAAACCCGAGGGTAAACTCTTATTGGGGGGTAATGTTAATAAATATTAAGTAACTGTATTATATTATATTGTAACTACTGTATTATGTATCACTTTTTATGTTATAAGTTAGGTATATATAAATATTTATAGATTTGGTAGAATCCCCTCCAAAACCCGAGGGTAAACTCTTATTGGGGGGTAATGTTAATAAATATTAAGTAACTGTATTATATTATATTGTAACTACTGTATTATGTATCACTTTTTATGTTATAAGTTAGGTATATATAAATATTTATAGATTTGGTAGAATCCCCTCCAAAACCCGAGGGTAAACTCTTATTGGGGGGTAATGTTAATAAATATTAAGTAACTGTATTATATTATATTGTAACTACTGTATTATGTATCACTTTTTATGTTATAAGTTAGGTATATATAAATATTTATAGATTTGGTAGAATCCCCTCCAAAACCCGAGGGTAAACTCTTATTGGGGGGTAATGTTAATAAATATTAAGTAACTGTATTATATTATATTGTAACTACTGTATTATGTATCACTTTTTATGTTATAAGTTAGGTATATATAAATATTTATAGATTTGGTAGAATCCCCTCCAAAACCCGAGGGTAAACTCTTATTGGGGGGTAATGTTAATAAATATTAAGTAACTGTATTATATTATATTGTAACTACTGTATTATGTATCACTTTTTATGTTATAAGTTAGGTATATATAAATATTTATAGATTTGGTAGAATCCCCTCCAAAACCCGAGGGTAAACTCTTATTGGGGGGTAATGTTAATAAATATTAAGTAACTGTATTATATTATATTGTAACTACTGTATTATGTATCACTTTTTATGTTATAAGTTAGGTATATATAAATATTTATAGATTTGGTAGAATCCCCTCCAAAACCCGAGGGTAAACTCTTATTGGGGGGTAATGTTAATAAATATTAAGTAACTGTATTATATTATATTGTAACTACTGTATTATGTATCACTTTTTATGTTATAAGTTAGGTATATATAAATATTTATAGATTTGGTAGAATCCCCTCCAAAACCCGAGGGTAAACTCTTATTGGGGGGTAATGTTAATAAATATTAAGTAACTGTATTATATTATATTGTAACTACTGTATTATGTATCACTTTTTATGTTATAAGTTAGGTATATATAAATATTTATAGATTTGGTAGAATCCCCTCCAAAACCCGAGGGTAAACTCTTATTGGGGGGTAATGTTAATAAATATTAAGTAACTGTATTATATTATATTGTAACTACTGTATTATGTATCACTTTTTATGTTATAAGTTAGTTATATATAAATATTTATAGATTTGGTAGAATCCCCTCCAAAACCCGAGGGTAAACTCTTATTGGGGGGTAATGTTAATAAATATTAAGTAACTGTATTATATTATATTGTAACTACTGTATTATGTATCACTTTTTATGTTATAAGTTAGTTATATATAAATATTTATAGATTTGGTAGAATCCCCTCCAAAACCCGAGGGTAAACTCTTATTGGGGGGTAATGTTAATAAATATTAAGTAACTTTATTATATTATATTGTAACTACTGTATTATGTATCACTTTTTTCTTTATTAAATAAAAATAAAAAAAATATGCTTTTGAGATTATATAATGTAGGTAAAGTCTGATTTTTTTTAAAGTGCCAATTCTATACATAAACAAAAAAAATGCATAGTATTTACGCATGTAAATATATTAGTAGACTCGTGGTTGCTGATTGGTTTACACCATTTGGTGTCCTTAACAACAAACATCAACAAACCCGACAGTACGTATCTATCTCTCGAAGTGAGCGCACGTTTGATTTTTTATGGTGATCATGTGTTCTAAATTAAGAATTTAATTTTTATTTCTAACTTATGTATTTTATCTTTTGTTTAATATCGATATATAATTATTATTATAAACATGTGTTATCACCGTCTTAGTATAGAATAAGTGTCCATTATTTATTTGTATTAGTTACATAGATATATTATTTATGTATGTGTATTTGCCTCAATGAACTATTATGTAAATATTTTGTATAACATAATTTATTATTTTGTAAAATAATATGTAACTGTTTATTATTATAATGATTAATTACTTCATAATGTATTCTTTTATTTTCCTAATAAAAAGTATCAAATAAATATTTTGTTTAAATATTACTTTCCCAGGAGATGCCCATTAACATTTGCAGAAAAAACCTAATAATATAGACTCATTAAAGCCGCATGGTACCGGGAGTAAGAATAGGTATGAAAAGATTTGAAGGTTTTGAAGATATATGCATGTGAAAGTTACAACCGTTTTATATCATGAAATGATAAAAAAAATCCCATAATATTTTTTTTCTTTTACACCATGGTCACCCTATGAGCTTTGGCACTCTTAAAAAAATCAGACTTTACTAGTTTTTAATATTTGAGAAAATTAAGAACCACAGTTAAAGATGAATTCCGTCGATATTAATTTTCCATTTTATAATTTCCTTTTTGGAAAAAGTTTCATATTCTAATCTTAATCCAAATTTATTATCATCAGCCGTATCGTATTGAAAGTAATCATTTACAATAGATAAAATCGAATATTTTTATTATTGCATATGCAATAATAAAAATATTCGATTACTTACACATTGGTACAAGTAGGTAAATAAGATAAAAATGACCTTATAAGTCTGGCGCAATTCAGGGGTGACTTCTATGCGAAAAATGCATTGTCACCTCAGATATAAGAATTGTAGCTTTCATTATTTACAAAAAAAACTTCTCTCAATAGATGGCGTTACAACAAAAATAAATAAGAAATAATAAGATTGTTGTTCATAATTTCACCCATAGATGGCTGTAGTAAAAATTCCTTATTTTCAAGCGAAAAGAATTTCAGTATTACAATATATAGAACTTTCAAAATTGAATTGATAGGGATCTCATTTAAAAAAAAGGAATAATTGGTGAACGTTGCGCAAGCGCATAAAGTGATCACGTAAACCAGCCGATGACAGGTCGTAAGCCCTGTAGGTGCCTTGATTTCCCGGTTCTCCTACAATAAATATTCCAACTTCGTCTCTATTGAGATAATTAAAAATATGTTAAAAAATAGATAAAATGTTATTTATTGCATAAGGATCTGTATGTAATGCTTAAAATATACGATTTTTAAAATCTCTTGAATGTCTATATTGATTTATTTTCAAAACGAATCTATAAACTGCAATAAGGTAATAATGGTCACAATGATAAATAAAATTTCACTTAATTATATGATTTGGTGATATTTTTTTAAGTGCATGTTCTTCGTTAGATCCAATATACGTTTTTACACCCTTTTCTTTAACTTTACTTGTCTGTCTGTACTGGCTTTTTGCAATAGATTTTTAACTTACCCTCCGACCAATTAAAGCTCTGAAACTTTCAGAATTTGTGTATTGCCGATGACAATGCACGTTAATATTGTATTACATGAATCCAGCTTGATTCGTGTGATAAAATTGAACCAATTTGTATTTTCGGCTAAGCGTTAGTTAAATTTGAATTTAATTCGATTACAATAATACACTGAAACAAACTTGTGGCCACCGAACTGGATACCTGCGTTTTTAGCCAAACTTTTGTTATCAGTAATAAAAGTTAATCTATTTATGACTGTTCTGTATGGCTAAGCGCACAAAATATTTAGTAGCAAAAAACGAAATGTTTTGTAGTCAGTATAGTTCGGTTAATTTTAACATAATTTTTTTTTCATTGTATTTTACTGTTTTTACATGTTTTCAATGTAAAAACAGTTAAAATAATAATAATATACATTTTAATATAGGTAATGATTTAACTGTCAAGTATCTATATTAAAATTAAAGAAAAAAAAAATTATTATTAGAGAATAAATTTTTCTAATTGAGTAATTAAATGCATACTAGTGAAAACTGTGAAGAATACTTTGAAAAGGTTGTCCTCAATTTTTTTTAAGATTTACTTGTTACGTATATATTTGAGAATTGAGGCAATAAACTAGTTAACTCTGGAATTACGTACCTACAATATTTCTGACATACATATATATTAATCCCGTGTCTCGTAATACCTAAGTATACTGTACTGTCTTTGTTCTTCAGCCAAAGCCTAAGATTAGCAGTTTGTCTGATACTTGACATGCCATTTTATTGGAACATTAATCCTTGTACCTACTTCTCGATGGACAAGTGCCCTCTGGTACACAAATAGATCGGTATGTCGAGTAATTTTTCTACTGGCCTCAGCACTCGTCTGCGATGACAAACACTTGGATGGTTTTTTAGGAATCCATCCCACGTGCTCATCGTCTCTCAGTCCAAAAAGCGCACTCGAAGCCAAAGTATTCCTGTGTTTTGGCGGGCGTCATCGTGAGCACGACCTGCCTGAATGGTGCCAATGTAAATGGCAAGATATTAATATATATTTTTTTTGTTTTCCTTGTATCTTATTACTAAATACTATCAGTCTTCTCCTTGTCCTTCGTGCTCAAATAGAAAAATACAAACATACATATTTTTTTACTCGTTAGCATTTCTTTGCAAACATGGAAAATTTATCATGCATTTTACGACTTGGATCTATATGAGATATTAAAAACCTAAGGCGGTAATTTTCATTCAAAATCGTAACGTGTTTATGGATATTATTTCACCCGCCGCCAAAGTTGAGTTCATTCATTTTGCAATAAAACTTTTACAATTATATTCCCAAAAAAAAAACAAAGAAGTACTCACACACACATTTCCCAGATCATTGCGTGTGATACGAATATTATGAATTTCCATATCGATAAAATATTATTTGCTCGCGTAAATGATACGTATATCTAATTTGCACCACAATGTTTTCATCATTTTTAGGACTTTTGACGCAAAATCGACCATGCTTTAGGGATATCAGTAGCCTTTGAAATACCTTATTTCGATATCATTTTATGCTTGGGCGGATATTTTTGGTAGTTTACCACTAACCATTTTCGACTTAATGTGATTTGGCAGTTATCACTGTTTTTTTTACGAGTCACTTCGCGACAATTTTCGGGAGAGTCGTCCTTCCATCGACCGGTGTGTCGAAACATATTGCCATTAATGACAAAATAAGGTGGAGACACAATGGCAGCTTGTTATTGGGGGCGTGTTTAATTAATATTTAACATTTAAAAATTTAGTGACTGGCAAATCACATATGTAAGTCAAAATGTTATGTTATTAACAAACTAATTTTGTCTTTATTTTTAATTGGTATACCTACAGACAGGCTGTGCCTTGTGGTATTTTTTTTGTGCACGGTTTCTTTGTTATGATTAATGTTATGTTAATGTGTATTAACCGTATACCAAATCTTAAATAAATAAATAAAAATGGTACCTTATATTGGTTTGATTAGATATGTTATTAATTTGAAACACTGGATTTGGATAAATACATCTTACCAGAGATCAGGAAAAACGAGGCACAACCTGCAGACCTTCCGACCTACATTGGGGAATCACTCAACCAGACGATTTAGGTGATTCCCAAATTTAGGTTTATCCGAGTCATATTGTACATTGTAATATGTTTCACTCAATCATATATTCAGTTTATTTTGCGTCATTTAAAATGTAAACTAATTCTTGACATTCCTTAGATAATAAGTTACTTACATAGGGCCGTATTTGTGAAAAAACAATCGGTACTCAAATCAAAATTTTTCAATTAAACATTGATTAATTAATGTACTTTGAACAATCATGTCATTAAGTAGGTATATATTTTTGATTAACTTCGTTTTATTCAGAAACTATTTTTTGCTATATTAAAATTTGCAAATGCTGTCATTTCAAAAGCTTAGCAAATTTACTATTTTCAACGATGTTTGATGACGTTCTTCAATGTAAAATAATCAAATTGCCCTTGCTAAGAAAATACTTGTTCATTGAAATTTAGAAATTCAGACGTAGGTACAAATTTAGGTACCTTCATAATCTCAACTAGTGTATAATTCAATTCAATATTCGTCCATAATAGGCTTTATTTCAATGTAAAATGTTGATTTTGTAAAATTGTTCATGGATGTTGATAAACTATTAAAAATATAAATAAAATAAATATAAAAACAAACATTTCAAATCTGTGAAATAATTACCTACCGACTAATTTATATTTTATTTACTATGGATTACAGCGTTTTCGATAAAGCAGGATTTTGCGGAATTTCTAAAAAAATACTGTATCCAGCAATTTATTTTAATGTCAACTAAAATATGTCCATAAATTTTAAACAAATTTGTTTATATATATTGTATTATATAAGTATGTTTAATTTATTTGAAAAAAGTCATATCTCTCATTTATTATTGTTATTTTACCGTGTATTATATTGATAAAAAGTAATATACATTAACATTTTTCTGTGGCAATGTATTTATTTCGATATTAGTATAATTCCATTGTAGCGGAAAATTGTTGAAAAAAGTATTTAGTCATACTAAGACACGATGAAGGTTCCAATAAGATTTGTTACATTTTTACATTGATTCTTTAAAATTTTATTAAAACAACGTAGACAATTATACCATTATTTGGAAAATTAATTACTTGCGGATCCACAGCGCTGGATCCAGCTGGATTGCTGGATGCGGGATCCAGCAAATTGCAATCCCTAGTTCTAACATACCAAATAAAATTGCTTGTATAATTTCATCATAATTTTTGAAACGTACTTAATTCCTTTCAAAATACAGGTAGAATTTTGGAGGTAATAAATTACTATAGACATCGTTTCTATTTCGTCATCAATTATATTTATAAAGAGCAAGGCAAATAGATGTAGGTACTCAATTTACATTTTTTACATAACTAGTTTCACTATCAAAACTTTGTTATTTATTTAGTAACCTATTATCAATACCTAATTTTATAATTTGTGCCTAGTTGTTGTTTGTCTATTTTTAATATTGAATAAGATTTTTGCTATTGAATGAAATTCCCCTGTACATTATCCGTCAGACATCAGATATAGAACGTTCTATTAGAAAATATTTTTATCTTGAAATAATCTCTACATATGTTCTTTATGTTTCGCCATAGTCTACTCAGTCAGTACGTTGAAAACTTTAGTTTCACAGCACACGTTGATGTTTCTGGCACTTGATACCATTTCTGCAAGATCTCAGAGTTTTTCAGAGGCGAGAAGAATCGTCAGTTAATTAACTTCTTAAATGAAAATCGAATATTATATGACTATATAAATACTGGATGTTGTGGATAGGCCACAACATCCGGCACACAGGCCTGCTTTTTACCATCGTCGAAGGAATGATTGATGGGGGTAACTGTAGAGGTCGCCCCAGAAACAACTATATAGACCAGATAATCGGTGACGGGCGCTGTAGCAGTTACAAAGAGATGAAGAGACTGGCGGACGATAGAGATAAGTGGAGGGATCGAATGTCTGGTGCAGACCAATCCTAGGATTGTGACCAAGAAGAGAAGAATATAAATACGCATGTATTGGATTTTTTCCCTGTTGGGAGTCAATGATATTTATTGACAAATCAATATGTCAGTAGAGACGAAGATGGAATATTATAGGAGAACCGGAAAATCTAGGCGCACCCAGGGCTTTCGATGTACCAGCTACCAAGACATGAAGAGGCTGTAACAAAGACAACAAAGATATGAAGAGAGATGTAATACTTGGTTCAAACCAATCGTAGATTTATGAACATGAAAAATATGTTGTCAGTTCATTATCACCACTACAGTGTTTCTTAGTCCCCTGTTTAGTTGGTGCGGTTTCGGTTTTTTTAAGGAATTTGTTTATTTTGCGTTAGCAGAGTGGAATTCTATTTTAAAATTGTCAAAAGAATTTTGTTTTGATTTATTATGACCCACATTTTTACCGACATTTCTCAACATTATCAACGTCTAAAATAAAGTTTCTTTCCGAATGACCTCGGTGATAACGTTCGGTTGTTAAAAATGGAATCTGTAGAATAAATATATTTTTTAAATTATTTGAAAATTGTTAATTAAGTAGGTACCATAATTGTCTTGTCCAATTGACAAAATATTTCCACTTCGGCTCTGATCTTGAGATGTCTAAAAATATTTGGCGCGGTAGAGCGAGCAAATTGTAAAGACTGGTTGATTCGTAATACATCATGTGAACCTAACCGCCACCGTTGCACGCTGGCGCCGGTCTTCTTCTGAATGGCAAACGTCTATTTGTAGACCCGTGGATCGTATAACGCTGGCAGTCCATAACACACACGAAATAGTTGTTACGTCTGATGTGCAAATATACTCTGGATGAGTCAGGCCCGACTGCCGCTAGTCGCTTGTCCAACACCAGCACTGCCCCTGCACTGTAACAACTTGTTTTTCCCAAGGCGATGGATGGGTGCATCACAGATCTGAAGAAAGCGTCATATGTTTACGAATCAGTCGGATGTAATCGAAATTACAAATCGGATGTATCAGATGAATCAGAAGCACCCACTTTATTTGCTTCGTATCATGACTGAGTCAGTCGATGAATGGATAAAAAATACTTACTTCTTACTTCCGATCGCCACACAACTCCGGTAGAGCTTTAGCCTCCAGGGGGGCAAGTCTGGTTCAATCGGCGAAATCAAAACTCCCGTGATTACCCATATCATGGATATAATTATTATATAGAGTTCTATAATATCTTTAGATGTCATTGAACTCCATACGATAATTATATCCATGATATGGGTAATCACTGGGGTTTTGATTTCGCCGGTCGAACCAGACTTGACCCCCTGAACAATAGCTTTCCAAGCCTTCCTGTCAGCTGCAGTGGACTCCCAATCATCACAAGCATTCAGCACGTTCAGATCTCGGGTAACATTGTTGATCAATCTCTGCCTTGGTCTTCCCAGGGGTCTCTTGCCCACAGGGTTATTTTAAAAAAAAATATGAGAAAAATACGAGAAAAATTATTAATACAAACTACTTCACGTAAACTTACAATGACAAAAACATACGCGCACTTATAGTATATACATAATATATAAAATCATAAACTGCTTCGGAACAGGTTTTTAGCCTAGTAAAGCAGTTTACGTAGGTACGCATCTAGTGATGAGCAAAAATATTGAAAATTATGCAGTCTCCGCACGCGTCGCTACAAGACACAGACCAGGGGTTGCTAGACTTAAATGCAAGAGACTTCGCATTAAGAGAGTCTCGCAGAATATTATAAACTTATTTATTTTTAATAAAAAAAGTAAGCTTTTATCTACATACTATCGATATAATACTATAAATTTGTGTTTTTGTCATACTTGATTGTATCACTGCAATTGAACAGAAAAATTATCCAATTGTGCGTATATGCAACTATAAAAATATTCGATAGGAAAATAAAAAATTTTTTTTTTTGTAAAATTTGCAACGCTTGCAAGACCACGGCAGTATTCGTCTTGGTCTTACATTTGCTCATCACTATTCATCATATAATTGTATCTGGGTGTACAAAATCTGTAATTAATGGTATTTTACAATACAAAAAATAATTAAACGGTCTGTTTCCATGTAATACGGTCTTGACAACATCGAAGGGCTTCTCAAATACGCCTCTAAAAGACTTTTAGTTGAATCCCATTAAGCTTAATCGTTTTGTCCATAAATATTTATAAAACAATATGCATTGTCTTAATTAATATTAATATTGAGTATAGATTATTAGTCTGTAAATGTGATGTCAATGTTTTTTTTATTTATTTTTCAAAGAGTGAGTATACGTACAACACAATACTATTTCAAACTTTATAAATATTATGAGAAATTCCTATCCACACAAAATCGATATGGTATTATCGTAATATGATTCGTAAGTTATAAAAATAAGCTCTGGATAAATAAACAATTTTATTCACATGATGCGTAAACATTCCTTGTACAATAATACATCCAAAAATGTATCGTTGATAACACTGTCCAGCCAATTTTTCTATTGGACTCGTATTGTCTTTTGTTTACAACATTTTTTTTTATCAGCAGACATCGGATGTCAGTACTCAAGTAATACAATCATGAATTGTGACGCATAATGGAATGCTGTGTGATGAAAGTATAATGTACATAGTTGGTAGCTACAGTGATGGCTCATCATAAGACAGATCATGTGAACGGATGCTCGCTGTTTACTGTTGAAGGGAACGACTTTTCTAGGAAACGAACATTCATCGTATTAATATTTTGTTTTTTATTTGAACGCATTGCTTAAACTAACATACATTTTTATTTACGGACGAATGGTTCGATTACTCATTCTAAAATAATCAAAAATACTTTTAGATTTAAATTTGAAAATGTTTTTTCTAGCTACAGTATGTTTGGTTACACTTGTGTATTTTCCTTCTTTTTTCCATTTTCAGATGTTTCTTCTTCCTCTGTTTCAATTCGACGAGAGATCTTTCTAGTGTGCAATAAACCTATCTGTGCATTATTCAGCAGGAGGTTTCCAATCACGATTGGGTTACAGGTGTGTCTTGAATTATTGATCGTGTTTTTCCGCCTTCATCTTCATCTTATCTAATTGATGTCTACCACGGAACGAATGTTAATTCTAAAAATACTTTTACTATCTCGAGATGCCCTTAACCTATGTACCTACATGTTATTTAGCCATTGCCATGGTCTTTTTTTATTCATTTTAAATAATTTTATAAATTATAGTTTTATTAGTGGTATATTTTCACAACTTTGCTACATAAAATGATTACACAAAAAAATAACTTGGATATGAATTGTTGACAAATTCTTACATTTTGGGTTTGGGGGTTTTGGTAGAAAAAGAGTTTGTAATTTTGATAGTTCGCCGTACTCACAAAATCATTGCGACAAAACCTTTTGTACATATATGTACCTATACACTTTAATTTAGCACGTTGATGATTTTATGAAGATTAAAATTTGCTAATCAATTGCAAAGTCATTAAAATGTACAGTATTACAGGATTTTATAAACATGGTATTTGCTAAACAATTTAATATTTATTAAAATGAAACCAATAGATATAATTACATATTCCACTTATTTATTTTTATGACTACGACTAGTTTCGTGCAAAGCACATTTACGAGTAGTCACTACTCGTAAATGTGCTTTGCACGAAACTAGTCGTAGTCCACAAAATAAATAAGTGGAATAATTATATATATATTGGTTTCATTTTAAATGGAATTCCACCAAGAATTGTCTGTCAGTAAATTAAATATAATTTAATATTTGTTTATTTCGTTTCTTTGTCTATTAAACTTTTTGTGAATAACATTCTTTTCGTTTGTTTTGGCAAAAATAAAAAAAAATATAGTTGAATTATTTTTTAATACTTAGTCACTGTTATTTTTTTCCTTTATAAGTTTACCAAATCGATGTTTGCATTATCAGTTTGACTCGAGTTTGTTTACTCGATCTCGATCATGAAAATGTACCTTGGCAAATTATTTTCCCTTTCATTTAATCCGATGTCAAAGGGAGTACAAAGTTATAACAACAGCAAGTGATGCCAATTCTAAGGAGTTTCCTTCAAAGACGACTGTGACAATTAGGCGAAGAAGTAATATTGAAGGTAGAATTCACTGACACCTACCAGTTGAACCAACAAAGTTTGTCTTTAATGATGCATTCTTGGAATTCAAAGGGATCTTCATTAAAACATCTCGATCAGAAATGTAATTGAATTTTGTAACATGAAATCTCGCCTCCAAAGTGACGGTGTTAAAAGTTCAATGGATTCGTTCAAAATAATCTCTTGTCATTTTGTTTTAAAATTATTTTTTTATTCTACTTCAGATGTGTATAATTAAAATCCAACTAGTTTAGAAATAAAATTGTTTTCAATTAATAATTTGACTGTCGATTAATTCAAGAGAATTTTATTCTCTTTACATATCGACAAAGTATCAAGCCAAGATACGCGAGATTTGTATGCAGGATCGATATTTTCCACGGTTTTTCCCAACCTAGAGGATTCGCAGCATAGGTATACATTCTACATACGGATTTACTCAGAATTCGGAGTAGAACATTTAGTATGTCTGAGAGTCCGTTCCCCCCTTATAACTTTTGATCCGCTCAATTTGTTTCTAGACTTGAGTCTTGAGGGCGGGAGGATGTGACCATATAGCGGATGTCGAGAGTCATTTTGCTGCCTCATATTTTCCTCTTTGAAGCTACGGCTCTTCTTCGTGGTGGTGTAATTCTAGTTAGTAATTTAATAAGACAAAATTGTCGAACGTTGCGCAAGCGCATAAAGTGATCACGTATACCAGCCGATGACAGGTTATTCCTGGTTCTTCTATATTATTCCAACTTCGTCTATATTGAGATGTTAAGAAAAGTTTGTCATATAAATAAAATATGATTTTTTTTGTATAAAACTCCGCTTAGTAAGACAAATGCGTAATTTACTATATTATTTACTGTACTGTTATTATAAAAAATTTGAAATAAATAAAACAAAACTATAATAATATTGATTTTAAAAACATTTTTCCTATTGTTCATCAAGAAATCATAAACGTCATATAAAAGGCTCTTAGTTCGTGCAAATATAATTCAACGTCTGATTCTCGATCCAGTCATCTATGTAATTATGATACAACTTTTGTCGAACAACAACTCCGTACTTGGATTGTGTATTGCCTCTGTTGAAATCGAGATTCCTTTGCCTATGAGGATTGTCGACCTTGCTTTGTTTATTATTACATTAACGGCTGTGACTCATCGCTGATTGGTCAACGGTACTTATTCACATAAGGAGGTTTTCATTGCGAGTTGTATGTTGTGCATCATATTTATCTCAAAACAAGCAATCAAATAGTCATTCTCAAATATGCTATTTTTGCTGACTCACGAGTACAGTTTGGTTAATTTCACAGACTTGTTTAATTATTTTACATACGTCCGAACAAATTTGACCCTTCCATTCTAACATATTGCAGCAGCCATGCCAAATTATTAGATACAGCTTTTTCCTCTTGAAGGTATTTTCTATAATTATATAAAATACTAGGCACAAGTTATATTTTACTTATTTATATAAAAAGAATACTGTTTACACATGATATATTATCAATAATATTATACATTGACATTATTTGTTTAACTTGAAACTTTTCAGTAAGTACACCTTCACATAATATTCAATGGTGTCATTAGATTTAATTTTTTAATCGAAAGTTCTTGGTAGAATTCCAGTAAAGGTTCTTAAAATTTTTAATTAACACTAAAAATAAAAAACGTTTATAACTTAATTCCACTGTTTGTTTAGACTACAACCTACAACCGGTTTCGTGCCAAGCACATTTTCAAGTAGTAAATATATATAAGTTTAACAGAGTATTCAGACAAATAAGATTTGCTATCCATGAAAAATTCTAACTTTTATTTATATAAATACTCTGTTTAATGTAAATTTACTACTTGAAAATGTGCTAAGCACGAAACCGGTTGTAAATTGTAGTCTTAATAAAGAGTGGAATGAAGTTATTAACGTTTTTTTTATTTTTAATGTTTATTAAAAATTTTAAGAATAAAAAATAATTCAATGTTTTCAGTTTTGTTTTTACTGTTCTTTTACATACAAAATTTTTGAATGGTTTTATTTTAATAAATTTAAGTTCACGGCGCGCGGCGTTAAGGCGTATTAAAAATACAAGAAAATGTTCTGCAGATGTGAAGACTTTAACACAAGAAACTGTCGGTTGATTAACATTTTGTGTAATAAAAATTCGCATCATTGCCAAGATACCATCCGTTTGACATAACACGTCGATCTGAAAATTCTTTGATCTTGGGGACATAATGCATTTGAAACCGAATACTTAGCGACCGCGTGCTGTTGAGAATGCTTCATTAATTATTTTTTAACAAATATTTAATCTCTGTCATGTTTTCGTATGTATTATTTGATATGTGCAATGTGCATCCTCTCAGTACTGACATATGGTTTTGAAACTGTTATTTTTACAAAACGTACAGTACAGAAACTCCGAGTAACGCACAACGAATGGATCAGAGAAAGGACAAAAATTACCGATGTTGCATACAAGGTAGCTTCCTTTAAATGGAATTGGTCTGGCCATTTAGTAAGGACAACAGATGATTGATGGACCAAACGCACCCTGGAGTGGCGCAGAAACCCGGGCAGACCGCAAACAAGATGGTCTGATGACATAAAACGAGTGGCAGGAGGTCAATGGCACAGGGTGGCGAGGGATAGGGAAGCATGGAAGTTAAAAGGGGAGGGCTATGTCCAACAGTGAACGAATAATGGCTAATGATGATGGTGTCTTTTGTGAAAACGGCCTTATTAACATTTGACTCCTGAGCTGTAAATCTCGAGTACGATTCCCCGTTTTGTAGATATTATTGAATATGATAGTCACCTCTGAAGTGGCGTCCCCAAAGACCTACCGAATACCCTCGATGCTTTACAAAGCCGTGCTGTAAATCTGATTGACTCATCATTGACTGATGGATAACAATCACTTGACCACAGACGCAAGGTCGGTATTCTTAGTTTACTCTACAGATACTACTGCGGGAGATGCTCAGAAGAACTTGCATCTCTGGTCCCTCTTACACTCATTCACAAATAAAGTCATTCGTTTTAATCATTCACAACATCCGTTCACAGTAAATCTTCAGTCAATTCTCGAACACTTTTATTAACACAGCAGTCCGGCTGATGAACGATCTTCCGAATTTTGTGTTTCCAACTACGTTATTTAATTTTTTGGTGTCCCCTACACACATTTATAAGCATGGCTAAAAAATTGTGTGAGACAATAAACTTCGCAGGTTTCCAGTTGTTATGGACAGCATGTTAAGAATACCTGGTGCAGATAACTCACCCAAGAGGCAATATAAATAACAAAATAAATTTTTACCTCATTTATTTAAGTATATTTCTCTTTAATTGTGTATTTAATTATTTAGTACATAATATTTTTTATTTTATTAAGTTTACAATAACATATACAAAATATAAAACAAACAAACTATATAGAAAAGATTCACAGTAAGACAAAACATATTTACCCTTTACTAGAGTGCAAGCACTCGTGTGTAAAGGAGACAAAATGATAATGATATTCAAATATGTATTGTTATAATTTATTTTACTGTACAGGTACTACCATATTATTTACAAAGCTTGTGATCTTTTTTCTCGCCTGTGCCCTTTTTTTCTCCTTTACTTTTTCTTCCGCTAATCATGGCATAAACAATATTATGATAATAAAAATATTTCAAATATGTATGGTCATTTTTTTAACATTTCCAACTATCATCACATTTTGTAGGTTTCTAGTTTGTTTTTGTCTATCATTATTTGCTTTCCCGTGTCTGCTTTAGTGTAAATGTATAATATTATTTATTTCATTATTGAATTATTCACACGTACCTACGTGGGTCATACTGAAAATTTCTGGATTATCATTAATAAGACCACATAATATTATGTTCATGTTATATTTATTATTTAAATAAGTACACACATTTGTATCCTTGAAATCCGGAACAATTTTAAAGCAGTTGGCTCAGTCTTCCGTCGGAACTTTTTCAATGGCCTTTTGGAACGCATTCACCACTGGCTTCTCTAAATAATATAATATATTTATGTAATTTATTGTGTATTTATTTATTTTTATTTGTTTTTTTATTTATTTATTTATTTAATCAATTATTAATTGATTAATTATAATTATATATTTTTTTATTTATTAATGAAACATAAAGTTGTGTATACAATATGTACATTGTAATAGTAGGTACTACATAAAATCAAGTAATTTAGCAAAATTTCCATAAATTTTTACTTAACCAAATAAACCAAACAATAAGTTACTTTATAACCAAAAATATTTAACTTTTCACTGTCTTCTTTGTGAATTATGCTGTTTTTAGGTACCTTATTTCACATTCAGTGTGATTTTTATTTTCACTAAATAACGAACGGGCCTGTCTGAATTGTTGTGCCTTTATAAATATCAAACGTACAATATTGTGTGTGATATTGCATCGATTTTTCACATTTTATTTCACGTTTTGTATGTAGCATCCCAAATTCTTTGCAGGATATATTAGAGTGACATTTATTTCCTTAGGTTTATGTTTACAAAACAGGATTTCCACCGTGTTTATATAGGATAACGGATAAGCCAACCATATTACGATCAGATCCGGAAACTTATCTTCTGTCGGTATTTTTTTTTTGTTTGTTCCCTTTCCCGTGCCCTCCATTGCCATACCTATATTGTAATCTATGGACTTTCTCCGAAGGTCTGGCACGATTTGCCTGGGGCGGTTCAATCTTGCAACTTATTTTTCACACCTTTTTGGAGAAGTATTCTTCTTTATCTATCACTTTCACTTTCATCTTCTTCGGTCTAACCATATGTTTTAAGCCTGTTTTAAACAACTTTTCATGATTGGACGTCCAGCACTCACAATAATAACCAATATTATTTTCTTTTTATGAAAATTGTTAGCTGGATGTCTGTCGATGTACCCTTTTAATAAAATAAAATAAATAAATAAAATAAAATACCTAATTTGGGTTTCATTTGTGAGTTTATGGAACAATAAAATATGTTAAATGTCATTTCATGCTTTATCTTTGTATTATATCTTTGTATTCATCAATACTGTATGTAATCTTAGTATATATTTATGATTTTTCTTTTTTTTAGCCTAATTTCCTCTCGGCATTACGTCCCAACGTTTCAAAAGTTTGTATATATCCAAATACGTACGGGGAATACACATCTTACCAATTGCAAAATATGGATATTATTGTATACCTTTGTCAACTATTTTATTATAAGATTTCAAAAATGTTTTTATACTTTAAAACTACCGTACCATTTTTATTTGTACTCAATAATAATATGTAGTATTTTTATTATTTTTTTATGACATTATTTTTATAAAGAGTATATTTTTTATGAGGGGATTTATAAAGAGTATATTTTTTATGAGGAGGGTATATTTTTTTTATGTCGGCCTTCGTGGCTCAGTTGGTTGGGTATCTGACTGCTGATCCAAAGGTCCCGGGTTCGATTACCGGTGGAGACACAGTTTTTAATTGTGTTTTCACTCTGGATATGTGAGACGATTTAATGTCTTAAGACTCCAGAATATGGTAACTTGTTATTGGGTGCGTGTTAAATAAATATTTGACACAGTACCTTCTAGTTGCCCGAGAAGCAATGTTAAATAAATAAATAAATATTAAATTAAATAAATAAGGAAGGTTTTAAATTAATATGTTTATTTTTTGTTCATATATTTTTAATGCTTTTCTATTTATAACAATAACTATTAACAATACTCATATTAGAAGCCAACAAACGCGTTTCACTAGACAAGCAAATGATCTTAAAAACTTCTCTGTGTCTTTATTGAAATTATTTGGTATTTGGCAGACACTATGCAGAGTAGAGTGTGCAACCATAGCTTTTAAACCAATACTTATCTTTTGTTTCATTGTGTTTTCTTTATGCTTTAATTTCATTTTTTTCATATTATATGTTTTTATTTTATATGGGTATTTTTATTTGTAATAGGTATTATATAGATGCACTTTTTATGTACGATTAATGTTGGCATCACTATTACAGTGTCACTGTTTCAAGATGCATTAGCCCAGGCACATTTTGTTTTCTCTAGTGGGGCATTGCAAATACAGTTCTCATTGTCTGCCAATGTATGCATGTATACAAATAAAAAAATTAACAATACTTGTATGGCGTATTATGAAATTTTATATTTCCTTTACATCCATTTCTTCTCTTCATCATAATATTACTACCAGGGACTTGCCTAGATCAATCAGACTAGGCAAACCCTGACAGAAAATTGGGAAATGATGTTGAAAATTTAACGTTTTTAGCATAGGTTCATCGTTGATCAATTCAGTGGCCTTTAAAAATATTTTTCAATCACATTCCAAAACAACATTGACATATTGTGGCCCTGAAAAGGATTTTATTTACGTTTCAATTTCCAATCTTGTAGATGATATCTTATACTTATATACAGTAAAAAAATTAGGTCTTGAATTGGTAATATTTTTTAAGACAGTTTTTTTAAACTTGTGATAAAAGGTAGGTATATATTTTATTTTTATATTTAGAGGCATGCCAAGATTTTCGGCTTCTTTAAGCAATCCGCTACTGGTACCTACATTACATATATAAATACTCTAGCGGCTGATTAGTTTCCCATATACAACGTTTTATTTCCTTTATAATATGATCTCATCAGGCAAAACCTTCAAAAATTTTCACATTCTGGAAAAACTTACATCAGCATGTTTGTTTCAAAAACAAATACCTACTGTCACCTCATGTATAAAGATCGTTGCTTTCATTTGTTTACAAAAAAAATCAATAGATGGCGTTACAAAAAAGGTTTCCATAGATGGCGATGGTAAAAATGAGTTATTTTCAAACGAATTGTATCCCATTATTGAACGTTGCGCAAGCGCATAAAGTGATCACGTAAACCAGCCGATGACATGTCGTTAGCCCTGTAGGGTACCTTGAGTTCCTGGTTCTTCTTTAATATTCCAACTTCGTCTTTATTGAGATGTTGGAAGTTGAAAAACCCATTTAGTTTTTAGACCTATTTTAGTTTATACGTTTCATGTTTCTCCTATTGTTTATTTTTATACTAACTTATAATGTTCTATTCTATTGGTCAAGTTACACTGTCCTGTCTCTGTCTGAACAATTGTATGTACATACCTACTTATCGGGTTGATTACTCTCGCAATGTTTACTAATTCTAGCGGCGTGTCTGTTTACTGTCGTATTTTGTTACGGATTAATTGCATTTTCTAGACCCCGGCTCTAGGGACAGCGACGCGACGCTACGTGTGTGTAACAGAAGAAAACAACACTGGACGTTTGTAAGCACTGTCCATCCTTCATTCCTAAATATCGGTTAGGCACCAACTATTTGTTGCGACATAATTTAAACAAAGTATTTTACACAGTATCACATCTATAACAATTTAACATTTTTCACAACCACTGATCTCAGCTTTCTTATGCCCATATTGTGGTCTGATTTTGTGTATTTCTTCTTTATTTTTACTCTTTCCCTTCTTTTCTTCATCCTTCTCCCATATTTGTTTTGGGGTCGGCTCTCCTTATTTTCATCCTCCATGCCTCTCTATCTTGCGCTATTGTTTCATCTAATTGTGCCTTTTCAACTCCCTCTCCATACCGCTCCACCATATGAGTTAGGGTCGGCCTCTGCCTCTCCTGCCTTCCTGTATTCCCAATGCCGTATGGACTGCATGGTCCTCATGACTCATCACAAAGCCATACCATCTCAGTCTTGATTCCGTTACCTTGTTCTTCTTTATTTTTACTGATATATTTTATTTTCTATGTTTTTACTTTTATATTCTTATTGGTTATATGTTGTTTTATATTGTCCCTGCACGCTGCGCATGTTCTTTGTATGTTTTGTAAAAGCCCTTCAAATGGGCGTTGAAGGAATAAATAAATAAAGAAATATTTCGCACATCGAAAAAAAAATATGTAATTCCATTTTAGTAATATTTATTCAACACTTTTTCGAGGCATACCTAATATTTAACACAATATAAAATGCAAATCTCCCACACAATTCGCAATGATTAGCCAACTTAACCTAACCAATAATTTAAAAATATACCAATTTATTTTGGTAACGCGAGGATTGAATGTTATTATCGCGACTCGCGTGAGCGAATCGCGTTACATATTTTGTTGGATTTTTTTTTTTGCGTATTCGAACGAAATATAAGTAACTGCATTAAAACTGATTGGTGGCACTGGCAAGTCTCCTGTATAAAATATTTACGTTTGTAGCCTACTGCGCATGCCTGAACAGCTTGGGAATGATGGAGTAACAGTGCTAAACAACGTCCGGTGATAACAACAAACACACAATACAATAACACACTCACTCCTACATCACACACTTCTTTAATCTTACATAAATTCCATTTTCATCAATAAAGGGGTGGAATGTGTTTAATTTCCTAGGAAAAACAAGACGCACAGTTCCCCACAACACAGGAAATTACACTCTCGCACTTTGCCTACACTATATAGGTAGGTACCTACAATATGTATGTCGGTAGGTCTGTTTGTTTATCTAGTAACACATAATTTGTAGGTAGGTAAACATATACATAGGTATCTATATATTTACAAGATAGTCAGTTGTTGTTTATATGTACCTACATACATAGTTTTTACATTATGGTAGGTATTTGATAATCATATTTTATTCAATATGCATTGTTCGAAATACTTACGTATCATAAACTTCATTCATTGTTCGGACTTGATCTATGTAGGTATGTCTACGACAATAGCTTTTATTTATTTATTTATTTATTTATTTATTTAAAAGGACAACATACAGCATATAATAAATTATAAAACATAAAGATAATTTGATTAAAAATAAAGCCAATTACAGGTTGTCGCTGAAGTTATTGTAATATATTAAGATATATTAGGAATGGTTACATATTATGGTGAGATATTGTGTGAATGATGTGTGAAATTGCATAGGTATATAAATGTGTCAGTATAATTAAGTGTTAAATTTGATTATGACGATGAAATTTTAAGTTTGATATATTTTTTAAATGTGGGGGCGCTAAGTAAGAATATGTCAATCTCTTGGAAATGCCTATTATATGTATTACAGATTCTGTACATTGTTGCATGTTGAGCATAGTTGGTGTGTTGAGTGGTAAGACGGAAAAGGGGAGTGTGTCTAGTTCTACGGGTAGGGATGTTGAAAGATATATAGTTTAAGAGAGCAGGAGAATCAATTTTATCATTAATAATATTGTGGAGAAGCATCATATCAGATAGAGTACGTCTGTTTTCGAGTGAATCAATGCCATGGTAAATCCTTGCCTCACGATACGATGGGAAATCAAGAAATGCTTTTCGATTTAGGTGTTTAATAAATATATTTTGTATCCTTTCGATACGGTTTATGTGTGTTGCATAATGGGGAGACCAGACAGGAGATACGTATTCCAGGATAGGGCGAACCAGGGAAAAATAAAGAAGTTTGAGCGTTTTCAAGTTTATGAATGGTTTGCTGGTTCTGAATAAAAATCCAAGCATTCTGTAAGCCTTATCTATAATGCAGTCGATGTGTAAGTTAAACCTAAGTTTGGTGTCCATAATAACACCAAGGTCTCTAACGTTATCACTAGAAGCAATAGGTTTACCATTGAGAGTATATTGAAAGGCTATGTGAGATAGCTTTGTTAGCTTGAACATGTACTCAGTGGAACCGATCGATTTGCAGATTTTTCGCTCCTCACTAACCCAAGGGGATATAGTGGGAGTTATAATTTCACAATTTTTAAAGATATTTTTTTATTGCAGAATATCAACTAGTACCATGCTGAGATTGTATTCTGAAAGTTTCATCACAATGTATCTGTGTGTTTGCTGTGTATTATGTGATGTGTGCTATGTACGGCGTGTTTATATTACTAAATCGATTATAGACTAAAATACTTATTCCATTATTGTAAATTTATCTGAGTGGAAAAGGAAGACATATTATAGAAGAAACTCTATCATGAGTCTATCATTGGCAACATCAAAGTTAAACTATTCATCATACATTATTTTTCATAAACGTGGACTTTGGTAACTGCAATGTTTTTATTTACATTCACATCATGTCATCATCGCATGTGATCAATGACACGTTATGACGTTGATTAGTTTATTTCAATTTGTATTGTCATTGTCATTGTTTACAATGATTATATTTCCCATCGCATGGGATTCCCCGAAACTTGATGTCAATTCGTGACGTATTGTATTTTTATCGTGATTTGTTGTTTAATCTTTGTACCTTCATTTTTCTAATTAGGCTTGGGATATTAAAAATATATCTTGAGCCAATGAAGTGTTTAAAAGAATATAAAAAGCATTTATATGCTTATTTTAGGGAATGTAGGAAGATGTATATATGTACTTGTTTAACAAGGACATTTTTTATAAATTTAAACTTATTGTTGTTTGTATGTTATTTATTTTATGAACATATGTAGGAAATTGAGTCTTCGACAATACTAATTTCGGTCTATCCATGATATAGGTACATAATTGTTTTTTTTTATTATTATAGGAATTCATTCTGCAAAGTATTATGCATTGTGTTTCGATGTGAATAAAGCACTTGTTACAGTTTTACTTATATTTTAATTAAAGGCACTAACCGATGGCGTTCTATCAAATACCTTCCTCAGATTCTACATCTGTGTACAATAATTAATATTCTAGTGTCGTATTCTTCTATAACGAAACTCAAAATATAAAATTACAGATTATTCAAAATATGAAAATGAGAACAATTTTAAAATGCAATAGACATTCAATAATCAACTAGACTAATGAAAAACAATGAGAGGAATGAAAATTTGAATTTATGTTTTTTTTAATGTAACATTTAATTTAAAAGATTTCTTTTGTTTCAGGTATGTGCCAATGCATTTATAAGTAACCGTTGATTGATAACGTCCTATTCAGATACTAGTTTTCAGGTTTGTATCTCATTCTTTTATCATAACACCAACGTAACGACTTGTCATTAGGTAGTTTAAGTGTTCACTTTAATCACCATCAAAATATCAAACATGTATTCCTATCAATGAGTTTTTTTTTACTATTTTTGAAAGACTTTACCCCTGTGCCATTTGGCTTCAATGCCGACGTCCTAGGTTTGATTCCCAGCAATTGAGATTTTTTAAAATCAATTTTAATAAATCTCCTCTAATCTTGTTTCGCTAGACTGAAAAATTCTGGTCATTACTTGAAAGAAACCAATTAATGCCATTAAATTGCCACTTGTACAGGGAGTAAGAATCTGTTAAAAAGTAAATAATGTTTGTAGTCATTGTCAATTATTGGTGATACAATTTTTATTTATATTTATCGACTATCGTTACTAAACCAACGTGTAGTGAAATTTTATACCGTCGTCTTAACGCATAAAACTTTAAATGTTCTGTATTCGATTTCACCCCAACTCTATTTCCTATAACGAAAGTGATATCTATCTATGTATTGGAGTTCGTTGTCCTGTTACACCTATTCGTTCTCTTGTGGTTGATTTTTTTTCCACAAGGATTATTTAAATATCCTATATATTCAATTTATTTTACATATTGTTCAAATATAACATACCTTTTTGGAGTATATATTTTTGTTTTTAAATAAAAAATGAATATGTCTTTGTTAAACAAGTACATAGACAATTTCCTAGATTCCTTAAAATAAACATGAATGTACATATGTGCTATAGGTGAACGAAATCGGTCGAGGCAGGATTCAAACTCGCGACCACTGGATTACTAACCCAATGCGCTAACCGCTCTGCCACCGATCCGTCTTCTGTATGTTTATTGATTGTTTAAAAGAATTATTTATCAGAAGGATAAGATTATACGCGCGTGTTCAAAATATTTATATTTTAAATATCTACCTCCTAATATGATATTGCAGTTGTTAGTCAGTTCAAATTTATGTATACAATTTGAAATGATGAAGGGTTTCACATAAAAGATACATACTTACATGATTAACCTGCCAATACAGTGACATTCTGCCGTGTCGGAGTGTCATTGTATTGGTAGATTCAGACGTTGCGTCTGAATCGTTGTGACAATTTAATGTAATGACGTTGTGACAATTTAAAATATGCTGGGTAAAATCTATTTGTTTTTTTTTGTCTCGGTTCAATTGTTCCTTCTTTTTTTATGTTTTATTTTATTAGTTCAACATTTGTTTTCTTTCTGTTTTCCTACATATATGTATATGTGTATTTTAAACTTTTCTTTTAACTGTGCAAAGTAATGTCTTTTTTATAATATGAATGGTCAGGAGACGTTGATTGTACATACCTAACTATGCACAATAGCCATGCGGGAGATACCTGTTATTGGAGCACTGGAGATTCTATTTTTTGTTTCATGTTTTTTTTTTGTTTGTGTTATTCAGTGTTCTGTTGGTGTCTCTGTATATTAAATAAATAAATAAATAAATTAACATCAGTATATTTTTATGAACATTTGTGTAATTAAATA
Organism: Molanna angustata; assembly: GCA_963576475.1. Lineage (NCBI taxonomy): Eukaryota > Metazoa > Arthropoda > Insecta > Trichoptera > Molannidae > Molanna > Molanna angustata. Next base: position 15,855,500 of record OY754972.1, read on the forward strand.
ATAATTCAGATATTCGTGAACGTGACACTGTATTCACTTAGACGGCTGACGCATGAATAAATGTATGGCTGTCGTCAAATATCTTGAGCCATTTCGCCGAAAAGGGAGGCGATTTGCGCGGTTTACCAACGAAGCAAAAAGACACAAATTTGCGCTCGGCGTAACCGGAAGTCTAGTTCAGGATATTTGGCAATATTAATACTTGATTCCTTTGCCCGAACGGCGATGGGCTGAAGTTCGTTAATCTTCGGATATATTCGAGAACTGTCGAGGCTATGCACATTGCAGTTATTATTCAAGAGCGCAGCTTCAGCTTGGTATTTATGAACGTAGTTGTTTCTGATCTCCTGGATCAAACAATATGACAAGCTCAATTATTTGAAAATGGTCATCTTCAGATATTGAATTTTGACAATTGAATTAAACTTGTATTCGCGTTTTGTAAGTTATATATTTTCATCTTTACATTTTAGTAACGGAATGAAATAAACATAATATTTTTTAGAATGAATACGTCCTTGTATCAAAAAAATTACTAGACAAACGAATAACAAACAAGAAATCAAGTTGGAATCGATCTTCAGTAATAAATAAGATTACGAAGAAGGAATATCAAGAATATAAACATAATAATATTTTAAGTACATATGTATGTTTATATTATTGATATGAGCAACACTTTATAGAGAAGGGTGGAAAAGTAGAAGAAAGCTGACAACAAGCAACGGAGAGATGGCTAAGTAGAAGAAGAAGAAGAACATATATAACAAATACTTCATGCCAGGATTCAAAATTCAAGACCGTGTTCGATGCATTGCAAGACCAGGCACAACCATTCTGCTGCTTCCCTTATTTTTGTAAAATATGCTCTCGTTGCAATACCTCGATATTATTTTATTCAAGGAGTAAAAAAAGTAATTCAATACTTGTCCATCAGAAATGATTGATCCCGAAGATCCTCACTAGCTGTCACCAGCTACCCTGTGCCCGCTGCCACCTCATCTAAGGCTTCCCGTCATGTCATTAAAATATAAACCCCTCCAGTGTTATTGTTGGAACATCGCCATTGAGGAATCACGCATGAGAAGATACTGCGTGGTTGGATATTGGTCTATTCATCGTATTACATACCTTTGTGATGTTATGTTTTATTAGTTATAACCCGTCGAAAATGACAGAATTTAATTTTATTTTGCACACATTCCTAGCTTTCTTTACATCAATGCATCGTCTTATACATGCTCGTCGAGTAAGTCTCCATAACAATGACTTTTTTTCAATATTGGTAAACCTTAAAATGTCTTAATTGGATATTCGTATTATAACTTTTTTTACAAAAAATATATGTAATAACTCTATATAAAATATTGTAATAACTCTTATATATAAAATGTATATAAGAGTTATTACAATTTTGCATGGAATCTTAAGGTTTCATTAAAACAAAATGGTCTTTTACATCATTATTTGGAAAATGAATTAATTGCGGATTCGCAGCGCTGAATCCAGCAAGCTGAAATGTGCTGTGCTGGATCCAGCTGATTCCGCTGGATGCGGGATTCAGCATTTGCAATCCTAACAGCGTATCTAGCATTACTCATTTCAAACGAAGCACATGGCTTAGTTTAATTATGCTCTTCTGATATTTTAATTTTGCGATCGGTGCGTCATCAGCAGAATTACGTGAATTACACCTATTTTAATCATATTCTACCATAAACTTCTTACTCATTTTTTAAAAACTCTAAAAAAGAATAATGAATAAGTGGTTTACCTAGTGAATATGCCATTGAGGTGAATACACATAAATGGAGCTATGTAAATTATTATTATTACCTCTTGGTTCCCTATATGCATCTTTTAGTTAGGTTTTTAGTTGATTTTAACAGAAAACCAAACGTTCAAACAGACATCGGAAATTATGTTGTTATATTAACCGCATAGTTTATTTATAGATATCGTCCTACATAAGGACTGACACTATTATTTTTTATGTCTCAAATCTTCTAATAGTAATGATGGTACTTTGATAGCTTATTACTCTGACGTTGTGTAGGTAACTTTTATTGAAATACACTTTGTATAGGGTTATCACTACTTTTAGGAACCATTATGGGACATTTTTTCATAAAAATGGTCGCATGTCATTTTTAAAATAAAATCAGAAATCAATTAGTATTCAATGATATCTACCAATAATCTGTTTCGTTTGTCAGTCCATTGAGTCGTCGTCAATGGAAACTATTACATATTTCTAATTTTGCGTTGTCGGCAAAAATTTCAAATAGATCTGTATTCACATGCTTTTACTCAATAGATCTGTGTTCACAGACTTACGTCATAGTATAAAGGCTAACGTTTTTTCAGTAAAAGGATACCGCAACAACGATTGGATAATAACAAAACTTTTAACTGACAAACTTTTTAACATCTCAGTAGAAACGAAGTTGGGATATTATAGAAGAACCAGGAACTCCAGACACCTACAAGGCTTACGACCTGTCATAGGCTGGTTTGCGTGATCACTTTATGCGCTTACGCAACGTTCACCAAGTATGCCTTCTTAAATATGCAATTGAAAAAAATATTAGAGCACTGAGTTTGGTAGTTTTTGAAGATAACAGCCTTTAATGTGTTGAAAATTGCTATTTTTATTCAGTTATATTAAATTGCTATTTTATTCAGTTATATTATGAATCGTAATAGTACCTATATAGCGTGATTTTTTTAGTATTTACTTCAGACGACTATTATCACACATTCCATTTACAGACACTTTTCTTTTTGGAAACTCCCCGATAGACACCTTTCAAGTATAATAAAATATTATGTCTATTAAAATGTGTCTGTCGGGGGGTTTCCACCAATCAAAGTCTCTGTGAATGAAAAATACGATTTCTAATAGTCTTCTGTATTAAAATAAAAAAAAATATCGCTTCATACGTGACGTGTTACGTAGACGTGTTAAAATAGCAATACTCAACACTTTGGATACTGTTATCTCCGAACGCCACCACTACTTATGGTTCATATTATCCAATCGTTGTTAAGCTGCTGTGGTATCCTATTATTATATTGATGGCCGTCTGCGTCACACAGCCTGGCTCATCATTTTCGTATTTTATCGAAAAACGGGACATATACGGGATATAATATATTTTTTTGTTGAGTTTTATTATCTTTATTAATTAACTTTAGTCCTGATTGTAATTAGTGTTAATATTGAATTGTGTAAAAATATATAGGAGTTGTTGATTTTTTGTTGTAATTTTTAAGTGTTTTTATATGTGTATTTGTATAATAGTGTGAAACCGTATATGTTAGGAGGACATATAATGCTAAACTTAGTGACTGAAAACATGATATATTAAAACCGCCTAATGCACTTTGAAGTTACGCGTAATTAAGGGTGACTATCGCGTGCGTTAAAAAAGGTTTATACTTGATTTGAACTATCGGAAACTCCAAAAATGTTGATTTTTTGCATTTTAAGAACAAACCTTAGTTGAAATAAAAAAACTTTATCGGTCATTCACTTTGATTTTATGCACTCTTTAAGCACACAAAATATTTATTTCTGTACAACGCATAGTTATGAATTTAGGCTGAATTTTAAAATTGTGTAACGAACATTCACTAGAAAAATGTTGTAAAGACTTATACTATATTTTTCTAGAAACACACTGTTTAACAAATTTGAGGGATTTGATTTGAAATTGAGGTGTTTAGATTTATATGGGCCCTTAAAATAAATATATAGCGTTACGGGATACGATGGTCAAATACGGAAACAATACACGGTACACGGGACGTATGGCAACCCTGGCTTTATATACCTGTGGATAAGTATATTATTCCAAACGTACTGTTGAATTTATTATTTTTATTGCTTTGCACTATCAAACGTTTGCTATTGTTTATCATATTTTTCAATTCAATAATTTTAATGGTAGGTACAGCATCCATAAAAGTTCTCGTATTGTATTCTGATCACACATGATGAATGTTTGTTATAATTGCCGTGTGGTGACAATATTGCAAATGACTGACTCATCGTATCATAATTTTTTTATTGCTGTCGATTCCTAGAAGTTTTCTGCGGAGCCGATTTAAATTATGTGCGTAGACGTTTTATTTTGCTTTATATGGCAATTCGCCCTATTTAGTGTGCTATGCCTTGGATGAAAATATAAATAAAAATGGAAGGTTTGGAGCAGTTTTAGGAGAATATTAAAAAGTTCAAAATAAAGTTAAGAGTTAACCAAATTTTAAAGGTAAACAACCGAAATCTGAAGTTCAATGTTGTGTGTTTTAAGAAATTTTAACAACAAGACATAAATTTTTGAATTATTAAGAGATAACAGGTGGCAGATATTAATTGGATATGTATGAACAGTGTCGATCAAGGACTGATACAAACCACTGATATAAGACCGATTATTACAATTAAAAAAAACATATGGTCCAGAGTCTCCTCTAGACCACACTCATATAGGTAGTTTTGGCTTTATTGGATGAAAGAGTTTAAATTTCTGGTATGTCTTGTTTAAATTGCTATGTAGTTTAGTTGTACGTGTATATAGTTTTGGGTTTATTGGATGAAAAAGTTTAAATTTTTGGTATGTCTTAGGGGATTGTGACTCTTATTTTATTTTTGTACCTATATAATTGGGTAACACTTACCCACGTCCACGATTTTTTTTATACACTTTCCTTTTATTCACTCTGGCTATCTACAGACGCAAATTGCTGTCACTTCGTACCTTTTATATACTAATATTAAATACAAATGTTAATGTCCGTCCTTAAGCCTGACACCAACACCTGGGGGCACATTCAGTGAGACCAATTACTTACATCGGAAGCATCCCAATACGGAAGTAATATTATTTCTATATTCATTGATTTAAACCAAATTGCCGTTAAGGTGACACAACGGAGAATCACAATAAATCTCAATTGGTCGCATTTCAGGGATATTACAAAGGTTATTCTGCTACATGATTAAACATAATGCATATATTATTGTTTATTGATTTGTGGTCGTGTTATTACATATTGACAAACATGTATTGTTGTGTTTCAGTTTTCATCATAATTATCCAATAATTGATGTTATTATTTGTTGTGAGTCGCTCATACCACGTTTCCACGGCATAAGGCTCCGCTGCCAAAGCTGCCAATCTCTCTTGATGTCACGTTCCAACCGTGACTAAATGTTTCCACCGACGCTTTTCCTCTACAAACAAAACCTACCTATTTTGTTTTCATTTTTCGATCACGCCCACCCAAAGCGCAACTCTGTCAATTAACTCTTGTTTACCGAAGAGTGCTCCCTTCTGATGGAACAGGTAAATACATTGGTACACACATACTTGCTCATGCCTAGTTTGACAAGATCGCTTCATTGCATCCGCGTAACGTTTCAAGGCACTAAAAGCAAATTTTGAATTCACCTTCTTCCGTAAACTAATGACACAGTAATTTTGAGTTATAGGTATGTATCTATATGTACCTATCATATTTACACATAATCATGTTTCACATTCTTCGCGGATAGATGTCGGCCTTCGTGGTTTTTTAAATCGTGTTTTCAGTCTGGATCTGTGGCGACTTGTTATTAGGTGCGTGTTATATGAATATATGACAAACATAGTACCTGTAAGTTGCCCGAGAAGTTATATGAAATAAATAAATAAATTATGAACTGAACAAATATCTTTTACAATTATACTACCTTCTATAGCAGGAATAGATTAAAAAATACTTTATTCAAACTGACAGGAATTAAACATTTAACAACTATTAGTATAATGACATTGGCCTTGTGGAGTGTCGTTTCCAGAATTCACTGCAAATCCACTGCTATTGAATAATATATTATTGCAAAATTTAGACAAGATTAAAACCACTATAATACAACAAATAGGTAATTCCTCACCTGTACATCACTTGGAGACGCACAGGGCAGCTAGTTTACTCATCGATAATCCTTAAACTTTCACTTTTAATTCTATTGTATTTAAAATGGTCTAATAGTAATAACAAATCTCAAAAACTTTTAGCTCTTGTTTCTTTCATCTGAGGCAATTGAAAGGTATCCGCCGGAGCTTACCCAAAAACGAAGCTAAAACTCTTATTAATGCATTTGTGGTGTCACGGCTGGATTACTGTATTGCCATTTATGCGGGTTTGCCAAAGTATCAGCTTGATAGAATACAAATAGTTTTCAACGCAGCTGCTAGGTTGATATATGGAGCCGACAAAAGATGTCACATAACACCTCTTCTTAACGAACTGCACTGGTTGAGATGTCCAGAACGAGTAGACTATAAGGTATGCCTGATGGTGTTTAAAGCTCTGAATGACTTGGCTCCACACTACATTCAGGAATTGTGCCAGAGAAGTGTTCCATCGGGGAGGCAGCTTACGCTGAGATCGTCTGAATCACAGAGTACCAACTCTTTAAAAGAATTGGACAGAGTCAATAAGGCGGCTTACTATGATCGCGGTTTAAGTGTGAACGGGCCTTTAAAATGGAATAAATTGCCTCTTGACATACGTGGAGCTCAGAGCATTGACACCTTCGGTAAACTTCTTAAGACTGCTTTGTTTCGTATAGCCAACAAATAAGCTACAGCGCCCTTGGAGTGATCTTGTATCACTAAACGGCGCTTTATAAATTTTTATTATTATTATTAATGATGATGTCACATGATTTCACTGTTTGTTTATGATATAGTTCCAGATAGTAATTATATCATAACATTCTTGACTGATTCACGTAGATAAAAGATAATGCATAACATTTATGATTGAGTGAGACGAATTAGATATTAGGTCAATTGTATTAGTCAAAGAAAAGCTATCTTCATACAATTATGTATGTAGGTCCGGTGTGTGTAGGTACCTACCTATGTAGACTCGAATGTCTTGTGTCCAACCCACGTTAAATTGTTTTATTCTCGCTTGCATCGCATAATGTCACCATCCTTTGGCAGTTTGGTATGTTGCGCCTGCCTGCTTACTTGCACATCCACTAGTGAGGTGCATGGCCAATCTCACAAGACAGTCTTCGTCACTGAAATTCACAACCGTACCATTTCCAACTTTTCAATTTGAATTATGTTTACTTGTGCACCAGACATGGAAACACTTGGCAACGTGATATTTGAATGGCCGATACTTTATCGATTTGACCTTTATCCCAAATCATATGTTGCATTTTACCTCAAGGTGTGTTATAGCATCAATCTTTAACAATATATTAAATGTAACATCTCGAATATAGCTCTCATTCTTCCCTATGTGACACAAATCACTCTTCTTGTAGTGAATGACCTATATGATTAAAAAACAGTGAATTGAATATTTTTTTTATGTATTTATAGATAAAAAATATTCAAAATACCCAGGCCTGCTCTTTACCATCGTCGAAGGAATGATTGATGGGGGTAACTGTAGAGGTCGCCCCAGAAACAACTATATAGACCAGATAATCGGTGACGTGCGCTGTAGCAGTTACAAGGAGATAAAAAGACTGGCGGACGATAGAGTTAGGTGGAAGGATCGAGTGTTTGGTGCAGACCAATACTAGGATTGTGACCCAGAATAAGAAGATAGATGAAAAATACTAAATCAGTCATAATTTTATGAAAGCCCATATTTTTGCTAATTATTTTTTTATGAAATCAACTGATTTTATTTTCAATTATTTACATTTGTTTATAACATTAACACAAAAACTAACGACATACATACATATATTAAAAAAAGACTTATTATTAACAAACTGTGTACAATGGTTTCTATTTGGAAATTGAGTATCTCTAGATGAAACTGTTTGTTCTGAGGCAGTACTTTTTCAATTTGGTCTAAGATTACAACATGTTATTGAATGCAAAACAATTAACAGAAATAATTAAACATAAAAGAAAAATATACAGCGACCTCTCAGTTATTTGAACCCATAAAATTGTAGTGGAAATTATGAATGGCACCAAGCTATGGTAGAGATTCTCAGGTTACGAAGGCAGCAGAGTAGTGAATAATGTTTGGATATTTTACAGAATATGAGCAGATTGTACCCTGCCATTATTTTTCAGCCAGTTAATTACCAGTTTTTTGAAGTTTGTTCCGTCGCATTTAACCAGTTTTTTTTTTTAATATATTTCAGTATGAAAAAATAAAGTATTTCAGTATAAAGTAAAAACTACAAATCTAGTAAAATAAAGTAGTACAATATGAAGAAGGTTTCCTCAACATGTTGATTTGGTTTGTTTTTAAGGAGACCATGTACCTGTTTGAAGTTTAAAAATGAAAAAAAAACTCACTAGACAGATAAAATAATAGGTATATTAAAACTAAAAGATTATAGAGACCAGTTTAAGAAGTTTGATCATTATTAATAATTCAAGACGGGAATACTTTGAGACTGAACGTTTGTTCATCTCTATTGCATACAATCACATACATTGTACATAACAACGATATACAGATTGTAGGCGAGTTAACTTATTTATCCTCATAGTTTCCGGAAACCGTTAAAGGCTGACGGCGCCACGTCGCGGCGCTTCCAATGCACTACCTACCTTTACTAACGTCCTATCTTTATTCAAACCAATTTAAGTCATCGTAAAATATTTATAATATTATTTCCTTGCACCATGTGGAAGTGGTAAGTTTATTGCCAACCAACCGATGTTTCCAGTTTAAAAAAGCAAGGTTTCTATGAAATATAATTAAAATGATTTTTTACATAGAACTCGGGATGATGGCGTAGAATCCAAACGGTAAACCACTATGCCATGGTGATAACTTAAAATATAGCCAAAAACATTGACCGATAGGTGACTGAATTTAACCATTTTGATTAATTTTTTGCGCGTTAATTTCAAACGGTCGTATAATTCAATTGGTTTCAATTGGTCTTATAAATGATGTTATGGAGTATTTTTTTTGTTTACAAAAATATTACATTTATAAACTGATGACGCCTCACTAGGCAAAAGTCGGTCTTTGTATTTTGTATTCATGTTCTTGATAATTTGTTATATGTAAAAAACAAACAAATGCAAAGAAAAACAAAAAAACACGTAATAAAACAAATTGGTGCATGAAAAGTAATTACATGTAAACAATAAATAACAGAATAAAAGTAATCCGGGAGAAATTTCTCACGCAAATATTAATTCTCTGGTCTGGAAACACTAGTGAGTTGAAAGAAATAGGCTTATGTAAATAAGCTCGCAGCTTGCGCAGGGTGCAAGAGAGGGTCAATTATTTTATTTGGCTGTAGAAAAAAACAAACCTATCGCCGAGACGTCGAGAAACGCTGACTTCGATTCCTAGCGGAGAATAAATTTATTACATATTTATGTTTTCATTCATTCAAGCAATACAAACAAGAATAAAATATTTCTTTTGCGATTGTCTTTTCGCTGGATCAAAAGAACCTGATGGTTTAGGAAAAATATCATTTAGTCATAAACTCATAAGCTTACACGATATCTAGTGATGGTTATATTGTTTTCCATAGCACGCCAATGCACGTGCCGATCGCAAATGATAGATAGATTTTCCAGCAAAACATTAAATTGATAATATTGTTGCACGTGACTGCATCGAACAAACAATATAATTCGCCAGCTAAAGCAATGCAGTATTGCAAGATGACAAATATAATATTTCTGTTATAAACTTCAATAATAATAATCCATACTCGTGCCTATATAAGAATTACCCATTATCGTAGTCACCCTCTCTATATATCAACATCAACTAACGTCGGAATCAAGTTCGGAAACAGGTTTATTAAAACCACATCTCCGATTAAATCCTCGCTACAGCGGATAGATGATATATATTGCAAACACGACCTTGGAGCATGGATGTGGATGCACCCAAAGGACAGGAGAAAATCTGCCATATTATTTATGGACCACTCTCAACAGATTATGAAAATATCTTCCCGATGGCACATTCATTTACAGCACAGCTTGTTGCAAGGAGCCCGACACTTATAATTATTCTACGTTGATTAAATTTGTCTGAGATTGAGAATATAAAAAAAAACAATAGCATTTTTGGGTAAATAATGGAATAAGCACTGTAGTACTTTATTTTTTTTTAATTCACGCTATGATATTTAAATAATATATATGGGTAAAAGTGCAAGAAGAATGTAGGGAATTGACTATTTTAGTGGTATTTAGCGACATAAAAGAAAAGAAAAATGGGGTCTGCACTACATACATAACGTGCTTTTCGTAAAATAATGCCTTAACGTTATTTTCCACAAGGCACGGTGTTCTTTGCCAAATACGTTAATTCCTGGATGTCGCACAACAATAAAATATGTAAATTAGATTTGTGTTGAACTACAATGTAATGTACAATTGAATAATAATAATCTTCTTCTTCTTCTTCTGGGTCACAATCCTAAGATTGGTCTGCACCAAACACTCGATCTTTCCACTTAACTTAACTTAACTTAATAATAATAATAATAATAAAATACTTTTATTGGTTTATACAACCTTGCGGACTTATTGCCCGCAGGCAATCTCTACCAGTCAACCACCATGGTAAATACAGTCAGTAACAGGGATAGAAGAATACAAATAGAAAAAATAAATAAATAAATCATAAATTAAAAATACAAAATAAATATAAAAAACAAAATATAATATATATATAAATAAGAACAAAAATAAGAATAAAAAAATACATCAGATAGATACACTATGTTTATTGGATGGAGGATATGAGAGGAGAAAGGAAGAGGGATAAAGGGAAAAAGACGTGAATTTGTGTTTACGTGGATAGAAGTGTGACTTCAGACGCTTTTTGAATGCTATCAAATTAGTGGCATCTCTGATACTCTCCGGCTGCTGGATAGATTCCACATCCGAGCTGCATGTAAGTAAGTAAGTATAAGTAGAGGTGTGGTGTATTGGTATTGTAAGTGTGCTATTATGTTGGGACCGTATGCTATTGTGTTGGGACCGTAAATATATTTTTTAATTGAATATTTTTCTTAACTTTTGTAATTTTAAATTTACATTTTTTTGAAGAGGCTGAGTGACGAAACTTAATTAAATTCGTAATAAGCTAACGAAAGGAGGCCCAAAGTTATCAAAATATTAAACAAAATGGATGATATTTTTTTAGCTACAAGCTTAATAATATGCAGGGCAAGCATATTAGAGGAAAAATTAATATACTGAAATTTCTCTCGAAAATCTTGTTTTTTTGTACTGGGAACACTGGTTAGTTGCAAGAAATCACCATTTGGTAATAAACTTGCCACTTGCACAGGGTGCAAGGAAATTTAATATGAATTAATTAATATCGTGTCTGGAGAATATTGTGAATTTTCCGGCTGTAGGTAAATAGAAAATTGCCTGGGAGGCAAGTCTGGTTCAATCGGCGAAATCAAAACCCTCATGATTACCCATATCATGGATATAATTATCATATGGAGTTCTGTAATATCTTTAAATGTTATAGAACTCCATATGATAATTATATCCATGATATGGGTAATCACTAGGGTTTTGATTTCGCCGGTCGAACCAGACTTGCCCCCCTGATTGAGAAGACGAAAAAAAGTATTTTGTGTGATTAATAATAAGATAGCTGGAGCTCGGCGTCACAAGAGGCCTTGAGGGACGGGCAAAGTTCCTGAAAAAAACAGGTGTCAACCTATAAAAAGAAGAATAAGAAGAATAATAAATAAATTATATTGTGCAATTTATATGTAGTGTGTTTAATGAACAGATTAATGTGATGTAATTTTATATGACCATACGATAAATAAATGAATACGAATGAATAAAAAATCTGCGCGAATTTTATCGTGGTATGATGAACATCAATTCATTCTCTGCGCTTATTATTTTGCAGACGTACCAACTGTTTCTACGTTGCATTTACTCCAGCGTTATTATGCCGCAGTCGTAGTACGTAGTAGTAGAATTTTTTATTTTTTTTTTTGTGCCTCCCTTCGGCATTAACGATATTATACATATTATATCCAGGCGGCGCACCAACATTAAAAGAACTTCAAACAGCACCACACAGCGAGATGAGGAAATCCATCCAAATACACGCACACACATTCAAACACAGCAGAGTCGTTGCATATGTGTTCGTCTGGCGGCCGCCCACTGCATCCGCCTACAGCGGCAAAGTAGGTCACTTGCACAACGGTTTGTTTGGGTGCCGCCCTCATACCGCCCATCGATCCGTCACTACCTTAACACCATTCTGACCCCGATCCCGATACCCCCGAACAAAAAGATCCTACTCCAAACGTATCCTATAATATCTTCTCGGCCAGATTCTTCTGCCACTTTTGACGCGTTGTCCCAGTTCCGTTTCGTAATTTGGTTCCCGTGGATTTACTATCCCGGAGAATGGCGACGCAGTTAGGAGCCGCGTCTCCCTCCACCTCTTGCTGCAATGGAGTACGGTCTGGTCTGGATCAATACTGCAATGGCGTGATGCACCAACACCGCTATTATACGACTCTGTTCCTGCTGTCCTTATTCAGGTATTGATCCAGTTGTAACCTCTTTGCCAATTTTAATGGCGCATTATCAATTCAAAGCTGGATGTATACTAACAATTCATTTCGAGGCGTAGTTAGTTACGTAGCTATTCAATTTCATACCATATTGACATTTTCAATATATTGATAATTCAGGTACCTAACTATAATATTACACTGAAAATGAAATATTTATGTAATGTTTTCACAGAATCAAACCAATATAACTTTTTTTATTTATTCTATAAATTATTGACTTTCAGTTTTCGTAAATCTTTATCAATATGTATAAAGTATTTTTTCGAGTAAATCTATTTACGGAACAAAATAAAGTGATCTATAATATACATACTAAAACAATGAGATTTATAAATTCTCATTTTTCTTCCTTGTGGTAGACGTATGTAGTCTGTTTTCCAGAGGGTTGTTTTTCTTGTGAGGTAATTTCGAATCGTCCTATGTTTTCGGAAGGCTGGGTATATTTTTTTTGTTAAGATATCATCTATTTTTTTTCATTGCAATATTCTTTATAGTTTGTTCGAATTATTTCTCATTCGTTTAATATAGGTACATAACATAATGTTTTTAAACTATTCTTTTGTTTTTGAGTGTAACTCAATATTTATTTAAATCTTTTAAAGTGCATTTGGTTTTTGGTTATTTTATTTCTGATTTTTACCCACCCACAACTTTGTATCCCAGAAGTATGCTATGGAATTTACTTTTAACACTATAAATGTGCAGCAAGCTGTTCCATTATATAAGCAGAATGCGCAGTGCAATGACATACTTTTGGTCTTCCGTTTCATGTGCCCTGGATCCATGGACTAAATACCGTAAGGCTATTCCGGGACCTTTTTGTCACCTACTTTTAAATGCCAAAGGTTCCTTTAATAATAAATTTAGGTTGAGAATTTACAGAGCACACGAACCTTGACTACAACAGTTAAACATAGTTAAATATTGTTTAAATAATAATCATTGTGTGTGTTTTAACATTTCTCTTTACTTCTTATGTACTTAATTTACTTTACGAGTCCGAGTACTTCACCACTAGGCCTCCCCACTCGAGAATACAGTAACCGCAACGGCATTGGCATTAACCATATTCAAGTCCTCTGCGTCGCATCTCACTGGCATATCTTGACAGATGAGGAGGTTTTCGTCAGTTTGTATCTCGCCGCAATTACAGAAAACACCCTATTCCACCCTTATATGTACCCCACCTTAGTATGTTATCTTTGCATCTGGTGACACCGACGCGTAATAGATTAAGTGTCTTCCATGTCAGGTAGGGTATTTGGTGTCCCAGTCCCAAACTTTCCGACAGATCGACCTGATCTCCACCGTATTGTGCTTGCCAAAGATCTTTCCTTGCCCTATCTGGTGGTAGTTTTAGGGGATATGTAATTCTAAGAAAGCTTTTCCTTGATTTTAGTCTTGCTACCGGTGGTTTGTGACCAAACAAAGGATGTCACGGGTCAGTTTCCTGTTTATGTCTCTCTGCATTCGCAGCGACTTCCCTCCTGATGTTCGGAGGGGTAATGCCTATAATCGGGTATATGTCAATTACCCGAGTAGGTTGTAAACATCCAGATATTATTCGTCGTCCTGTCTCATTGATGGCAACATCCACATGTTTAGCGTGTGACGAAGAGAACCACACCAGAGCCGCAGAGAAACACAGTCCGAGGGCGGAAGTGCGTAGAGTGGACGGTTGTGCTCCCCAGGTTTACCCTGTCAACCTGGGTAAAGCAGTGTGTGAGTATTTCACCCCTCCATGTCACGCTCAGTTCCCTAGAGGCATCTCTATTGCGCAGGTGGAATCGATGGATTTGGCTTTAAGTAGTTCCCGTCATAATAATTTGCCAGATGTTCAAGAGCCTCGGTAAGTCTTGTCTCAACGTCTTCGAAGGCAACACCCTGAGCAGCAATCGCTGTATTATCAGCGTATATAATTTGTTGCGTATGAGGCGTCTTAGGTTGGTCATTGGTATAGATATTGTACAGAACTGGAGAGAGTACACTGCCTTGTGGAAGCCCATTTCTCTGATCTCTACAACGACTACACTTACCCGAGAGATTGATAAAAAATCTGAGGTGAGTTTTCGATGTTTGAGGATTGATTTCAAGTGTTATTTATTACAAGCACATATTGTTTGTTGACAAGCCAAGATAATAATAAATATTTTAAAGAATTATACTAACTTTATTATCTATTGTTGATAATAATTGATCACAAATATTTTGTAAATGGAAAAGTTTTGGCAATGATTTTATAAAGATGCTAAACTTACTTATAAACGCAATCAAATTGTACCACAATGACTTACGTTTACACGACGAAAACCTGACAAAAGATTTTTAAGAATAGAATCAAATAAATTTGCTTCTGAATCAAATAAAGAAGTGGGTAAAAAAACAGAGAAGACAGTGATAAATAAACAACTCTACGTTGACATACAATGACACACACGCACACCTCAACAATATACCTATATAATTATAAGCTGCTTCAGAACAGGTTTTTAACCTAGTGAAGCAATTTACATTCCGCATCTAGTTCTTAAGTATAAAGTATATATATATATATATATATATATATATATATATATATATATATATATATATATATATATATATATATATATATATATATATATATATATATATATATATATATATATATATATATATATATATATATATATATATATATATATATATATATATATATATATATATATATATATATATATATATATATATATATATATATATATATATATATATATATATATATATATATATATATATATATATATATATATATATATATATATATATATATATATATATATATATATATATAATATATATATATATATATATAATATATATATATATATATATATATATATATATATATATATATATATATATATATATATATATATATATATATATATATATATATATATATATATATATATATTATATATATATATATATATATATATATATATATATATATATATATATATATATATATATATATATATATATATATATATATATATATATATATATATATATATATATATATATATATATATATATATATATATATATATATATATATATATATATATATATATATATATATATATATATAATATATATATATATATATATATATATATATATATAATATATATATATATATATATATATATATATATATATATATATATATATATATTATATTTGATGTTTTCACGGGTGAAATATGTTATAATATTTTTATCTCGGTTTTAGTAGACGTGTGTCGCGCGCGTGCTTTTCGTTAAGTCCTTGAAAATGCCTGGTGATATTCAGGCGAAACGTCGGAAGACAAATGGTCTTAGTCAAGACCTACTGACACGGGAAAACCGAGATAAAAATATTATAATATATATATATATATATATATATATATATATATATATATATATATATATATATATATATATATATATATATATATATATATATATATATATATATATATATATATATATATATATATATATATATATATATATATATATATATATATATATATATATATATATATATATATATATATATATATATATATATATATATATATATATATGTTATATTTGATGTTTTCACGGGTGAAATATGTTATAATATTTTTATCTCGGTTTTCCCGTGTCAGTAGGTCTTGACTAAGACCATTTGTCTTCCGACGTTTCGCCTGAATATCACCAGGCATTTTCAAGGACTTAACGAAAAGCACGCGCGCGACACACGTCTACTCACACGTCTACTAATTGCAGACCACGAGCATAAAAAACAAGAATTAGAATACACGAAAAATGCTCTACGTTGTAATGGTTTCTCAGACTATATAATAAACAAAGCATTAAAGAGTCCAAAAACAGTGAAAGAAAAATCCAATGAAACACCATTATCAACAGCCCGACTACCATATATCAAAGGCGTCACCGATAAAATCAGCCGTCTATTAAACAAAAATAACATACGTACCGTTTTCAGCACAACAAATAAAATATCAACCTTTCTAAGAAACCCGAAAGACATCATTCCACTTGAAGCTCATGGAGTATATGAAATACCGTGCGGATCGTGCAATAAGACTTATGTAGGAAGAACCAATCGAAAAGTTGAAGCACGAATAGCGGAGCACAGAGTCGACATGAGAAACAAAAAACTTACATCCTCACTTGTACAACACTCGCTCACAGAAGGACATACAATAGATTTTGACCATTCAAAAATAATAGCAAGTTTAAACAGTGAACCTCTCAGAATTTACAGGGAAGCTATAGAAATATATAAGAGAAGGGATATAATGAACAATCGGGACGACGGAGTTCGTTTGCCTAGTACCTGGAAGAACATTTTATATGACAAACAATACAATAATAATATTAATAATACCATAGCGAAAATAACCCCAAAACACAACAATAATAATATTAATGTCACAACTAAAATTAACAATAAATCACAACACAAAAATAATGATAAAATATTATTACCAACGAACACGACAGCAGGTGGGCGTGTCACAAGGAGCCAATCACGTCGCGCTAACAATATTTGACATAAGCGGCCATCTTGTACGCTACGAGTCACTTGACGGTGAGCTTTCAGTGTGAGTAGACGTGTGTCGCGCGCGTGCTTTTCGTTAAGTCCTTGAAAATGCCTGGTGATATTCAGGCGAAACGTCGGAAGACAAATGGTCTTAGTCAAGACCTACTGACACGGGAAAACCGAGATAAAAATATTATAACATATTTCACCCGTGAAAACATCAAATATAACATAAATAACCTCTACGGTGAGGAAGTGTATCGTTCAACAAAACGATTTGAAAAGTTAAATACGAAAAGAGCAAAACTTCTATGTGATTTAACTTTCTTACGCCGATGTCGTGATACAGAAACAATACCAGTGTCTTTTACTTTAAAAACAAATAGAAAATCAGTAAAAACATCCAAAATATTAAAAAATACCGGTTTGACTCTAATTCGTGAAGAAATTAAATACATACGGTACAAACTAGATCAAGTGAGTTCTCAACTACGTGTACTTCATTTAAACCTCGCAAACACATTACATCCAGTGATATGGGATCAACTAAATAATATTGTGCAATATCGTGTTGACACCAATACAACATACACCACGGAACGCCAAATAAAGAAATTTACCAACCTACAGAAAAATAAATATTGTCACCAAGCCGCTCTGGATACAAACAAGGTCATTCACAATTTATCAAATTTTCAACTGAATAATAATGCTATTTCCGTCCTCTCAAAAGGTTTTAACTATGGTGTATCATATAAAACTATTCCTAAAGAAGAAATAATTACAGCGGTTGAATCAGCCATTCATAAATGCACCAATAATACTGCCGAAACAATTAGACAAGAAACATGCTCGATTTTAAGAAAAAATACACCACCAAAATGCAATTTATCAAAACTAGAAATAATAGCCCTCAAAGAATTACGCAACAACAAAGATTTGATAATCCTTCCAGCTGATAAAGGCAATGCCACAGTAGTGATGAACAGTGAAGATTATAAATCGAAAATGACCGATATCCTTGAAGACCCAGCATACAAAATACATGCAAGCAACCCAATCACGTATCTTGAGAAAACCACGAAAACTAAAATAATGGAAACAAAACTTAGTGATGATATCAAGAAGTCACTTATTCCACGAGAGAAGTCGTCACGCTTTCCAAAATTATATGGTCTTCCAAAAATTCATAAGAAAGATATTCCTCTCAGACCAATTGTTAGTTCCATTGGTTCGCCGTTACAAATGCTTTCAAAATTCCTCGCGAATATGTTGCAGCCCTATGTAGAATCCGCAGACTCCTATGTCAAAAACTCAGAACATTTCATATCACTCATCACTGACTTAGAACTGGAAAGTACAGATATTCTTGTGAGTTTTGACGTTGTTTCTTTATTTACAAATATTCCAATTAACGAGACACTAGACATAATCAAAGAAACACTCAATACCACAGACGATATTTTAAATTTATTTTATCACTGTTTAAATAACACATTTTTTTATTACAACAATAAGACATACAAACAAATAAAAGGAGCACCTATGGGTTTGTCATTGTCACCAGCAGTCGCCAACTTATTTATGACGAGGTTTGAAGAAGAAGTCTTAAAGAAAGTAATACTCAAACCAAAGAAATGGCTAAGATATGTGGATGACACATTCGTAGTATGGTCTCACGGAGAAGAAGAATTAAATAATTTTTTGAACACTATTAACAACATTCATAAAGATATAAAGTTTACAATGGAGAAGGAAAATAACAGACAAATACCTTTCTTAGACGTTTTAGTGTTAAAAAAAGCAAACGGTAAACTGGGGCACACAGTATATAGAAAGCCCACACACACCGATAGATACCTACACGCAACGTCCAATCATCACCCCGCACAAATATGCTCAGTCGCAAAAACACTAATAACAAGATCAAAAAGAATTGCAGACCACGAGCATAAAAAACAAGAATTAGAATACACGAAAAATGCTCTACGTTGTAATGGTTTCTCAGACTATATAATAAACAAAGCATTAAAGAGTCCAAAAACAGTGAAAGAAAAATCCAATGAAACACCATTATCAACAGCCCGACTACCATATATCAAAGGCGTCACCGATAAAATCAGCCGTCTATTAAACAAAAATAACATACGTACCGTTTTCAGCACAACAAATAAAATATCAACCTTTCTAAGAAACCCGAAAGACATCATTCCACTTGAAGCTCATGGAGTATATGAAATACCGTGCGGATCGTGCAATAAGACTTATGTAGGAAGAACCAATCGAAAAGTTGAAGCACGAATAGCGGAGCACAGAGTCGACATGAGAAACAAAAAACTTACATCCTCACTTGTACAACACTCGCTCACAGAAGGACATACAATAGATTTTGACCATTCAAAAATAATAGCAAGTTTAAACAGTGAACCTCTCAGAATTTACAGGGAAGCTATAGAAATATATAAGAGAAGGGATATAATGAACAATCGGGACGACGGAGTTCGTTTGCCTAGTACCTGGAAGAACATTTTATATGACAAACAATACAATAATAATATTAATAATACCATAGCGAAAATAACCCCAAAACACAACAATAATAATATTAATGTCACAACTAAAATTAACAATAAATCACAACACAAAAATAATGATAAAATATTATTACCAACGAACACGACAGCAGGTGGGCGTGTCACAAGGAGCCAATCACGTCGCGCTAACAATATTTGACATAAGCGGCCATCTTGTACGCTACGAGTCACTTGACGGTGAGCTTTCAGTGTGAGTAGACGTGTGTCGCGCGCGTGCTTTTCGTTAAGTCCTTGAAAATGCCTGGTGATATTCAGGCGAAACGTCGGAAGACAAATGGTCTTAGTCAAGACCTACTGACACGGGAAAACCGAGATAAAAATATTATAACATATTTCACCCGTGAAAACATCAAATATAACATAAATAACCTCTACGGTGAGGAAGTGTATCGTTCAACAAAACGATTTGAAAAGTTAAATACGAAAAGAGCAAAACTTCTATGTGATTTAACTTTCTTACGCCGATGTCGTGATACAGAAACAATACCAGTGTCTTTTACTTTAAAAACAAATAGAAAATCAGTAAAAACATCCAAAATATTAAAAAATACCGGTTTGACTCTAATTCGTGAAGAAATTAAATACATACGGTACAAACTAGATCAAGTGAGTTCTCAACTACGTGTACTTCATTTAAACCTCGCAAACACATTACATCCAGTGATATGGGATCAACTAAATAATATTGTGCAATATCGTGTTGACACCAATACAACATACACCACGGAACGCCAAATAAAGAAATTTACCAACCTACAGAAAAATAAATATTGTCACCAAGCCGCTCTGGATACAAACAAGGTCATTCACAATTTATCAAATTTTCAACTGAATAATAATGCTATTTCCGTCCTCTCAAAAGGTTTTAACTATGGTGTATCATATAAAACTATTCCTAAAGAAGAAATAATTACAGCGGTTGAATCAGCCATTCATAAATGCACCAATAATACTGCCGAAACAATTAGACAAGAAACATGCTATATATATATATATATATATATATATATATATATATATATATATATATATATATATATATATATATATATATATATATATATATATATATATATATATATATATATATATATATATATATATATATATATATATATATATATATATATATATATATATATATATATATATATATATATATATATATATATATATATATATATATATATATATATATATATATATATATATATATATATATATATATATATATATATATATATATATATATATATATATATATATATATATATATATATATATATATATATATATATATATATATATATATATATATATATATATATATATATATATTTTTTTATTTCTCAATAGATGGTGTTAGTATTTCTTCCTTGTTTTCATGCGAAAGCTCACCTGGTAAATAGAAATGAAATAACTAATGTCGATAAATCTGTATTGTATTTTTGCCTCTCGATGATCCTACAAATGTGTATCCGAATGCCAGAGTTTGGCGTTCAGTTATCTTTACCTAACCCGCAAAGTACATGACATGATGGTTTATATGCATCATTAACTACCACCACCTTAATGATTTCCCGTAGTTTGTACTTGAAAAAATCCCTAATAATATTCGATGAATTCCATGCGTATATCGTAAAACGCTGAGATTGTATAAAACTTTCATAAGGTCATCGATTAAATTTATATTATTCTGTCATGCCCTATAGACCTTGGGTACAAAAAAATTGTATTATTCATGACGCAGTTGTAAGAAGTGACAGCAAAAATTACAGCGTTATAAAATTTCATAGCATCAGCGACGTCGTCGACTGTGTAAGAATGTACACATTATATTGTAACCTTGTGCGACCTCTAATGTTTACTTCGAGATCAGTAGTAGTACATAGGTACCGAGGCGAGTGAATTTAGGTTACACATCCCTTCAAAATATTTGTGACCCAGTTACAATCGACGAAGGGCCGTGTAAGAGGGGACGCCGCCCGCCACGTGTCTGATACCCTCTGCCTTTACATCGCCACGTGGGTACGCTCCCCCCTCCGACACAACCAACTCCGCCTCACTTCCTCAACACGCCGTTTTACTACGATCCGTTACAACGTTACTACAATGAATGCGATGCCATGTACCTGCTGCATACTAGCCCGTCTACCGTATTATTATTTTGCTTACAAATAATGCTTGCTAGCCAAATAATTTCGTCCAACTATTCATAAAATTGCAATCGTATAATAATTATTCTTCGACGATCGTTTATTTTGTTACAGCTCCATTGTAAATTGATATAAAGAAAAACACAACGTTTTGATGCTACATTTTTACTCGTCCCGTAGTATTGATAACGTTATCGCAGAACGAAATAGTACCTACAATCAAAATTTACATTCAAAATATTGTGCTTTTACTGATGGTAATCATTTTCCTACTTATATTGAAATATTCTGCATAGTAAAAATCGAACTACTTTATTTTATTAATATTCATTTAACTTTACATGATCTTTCCCCAACAACTTATATATTTTTGTTAAAAACATAAATTTTGTGGTAGATGTATTTTATAAATTAAAACATACAATTAGAAAGAATTATATAATTAGGATATTTATTTATTTATTCATTAAGGAATACAAGCAGTTACGTAATATGAATGTGTGTATAACTAATACCAACATAAAAGTTATCGTCTATCTGTAACCTTACAATATTCACAATGTATACAAGTGAAAGTTTGCGAAGTAAAACAATAAAAATAAGAGTCCATAAAGGTAAAACAAAAAAAAAAAAAGAAAAAAGTACTATTATATTAATTTATCCAACTGTCGATTTGTTCAGGAGAACTTTGTTCTCTTAACATATCGACAATGTATCAAGCCAGAATACGCGAGAATTGTATGGAGAGGTCTACTTTTTTCACGGCTTTTCCAACTTTGAAGTCAAAAAACACCAACTTAGAGGCTTCGCAGCATATATGTTCCATACACAGATTTACTCAGAATTCGGAGTAGAACATTTCGTGTGTCTGTGTGTGTGTGTGTCTGTGTGTATGTGTGTCTGTGTGTCTGTGTGTCCGTCCCCCCCTTATAACTTTTGATCCGCTCAATTTACAGAGCCTAAAATTTCAGAATATATAAACAGTTACAGGCCTACAAAACTTTTATACTCGGAATTTTGAATTTTTGTTTCAATCAGGGGTTATCAACTTTTGAATTTTTATTTTATTTTTCCATATATCTCAGAAACCATAAACGTTAGAACGCTGAAAATTGGTACAAACATAGACAAATACAAAATCAAAAATTAGTTTTTTCAAAAAAATTCCAGGGTTTCTCAAACATTTTTTATTAAGAAAAATATTTTTTTTATGATAAATTTATGAGTTTAACTGCCTATATTTCCAAAACTTTTACAATTATCGAAAAAAGCCGAAACACCCCAACTAGATAATTTAATTTTCTATAAAAAATATCAACATTGTAGTAGAAGATCTCAATTTTTTTTTAACAATTTTTTTAAAAATTGAATTTAGTGACGACATCGCTTCATACATTTTGTATAGCAGTCGCCTATACACAATATGTAAGAAGACTTAATAGTTTGATACTTCATCTCCAAACATACATACATACCATCATGCTATTTGCATATTCTGGGTAGGAAAAAGGATCTTCCTCCATACTATCCTATCTTGACATACATACCTACATATGTTGTATAGAAAACAAAATATCTGAAAATATTCAATAATTTGTATCTATGGGTTTATAGTTTGGTACATATTCTTCAACTATACATACTATCGCTATCGACAGTTGGATCTCATGTGTTACATGCAACTAGTGTATTTTAATGTTGTTCTTTTTCAACATATAATGTATATCTTAATGCTTATTTTGTTTTCTTTAATTGTGAATTTAACCATTTTTCAGTTTATTTATTTTCCTTAAATAATTTTTAATGTGTCATTTTCAAAAATGTGAATTTTCGTATTTCATATATTATCAATATTTTTTTATTAATTGTATTAAATCGATTGAATTAAGTATATGAAAGTTGTTCAATAATAATTGATCATATAATTTGTTTTCATACTTTATTGAAATTGATGCGTGTTTCTATCAGAATTGTATATGCGTGTGAAATATTAATATTTTATTGTTAATTACATAGTTCAATATTTTAATTAAGAAACGTGTGTAAAATTTTGAAATTATCTCATTTACTGCTCTTGCCTGGGTACGTTTCCCTTTTTGTAGATTTCTCCCTTCACTTACATTAATTTTGTTTATTTGCTCTAAAGACATTATGCTAATCATCTTTTGTTTTGATGTCATCTCGTAGTGTGACGGTACAATTGTGTAAGTAAATTAGTCACTGTTTGCATGAGTGCAAAATCAACGTACTTTGTAAAGATTGGGAGTACTCCCCTTGATAAAATAACTAACGAATCCAAAACATTTTCTTTTTTTTTCTTTACAGATAAAGATGTTCTTAAAGCGATCCTTCGTCTTCATTCTGATAGATGATTTTTTTATTTATTTATTTAATATTGCTTTTCGGGCAACTAACAGGTACTATGTCAAATATTAATTTAACACGCACCCAATAACAAGTAGCCACATTCTGGAGACTAACGTTATTTATCATCTTACAGATCCAGACTGAAAACACAATTTTAAAATCTGTGTCTCCACCAGGAATTGAACCCGGGACCCTTGGATCAGCAGTAATCAACTGAGCCACGAAGGCCGACAGTTTTCTTTTTTTTAACAAATTAATACATATATATACATACATACCATCACGCTAGGTCCTTCACGGGGTAGGTAGGGAGAACCGAACGCCATTAATTTAAATTGAATAAAGCATAATTGGATCAAATTTTATATCAATAGTGAAATGGATAACACATTACTTAAATCTGTAGCTTTCTGAGATAAAATAAGTAAAAAAATAATAATTTCAGTGATTTTTATAGGGCCGTTTCATGATTCAAGATCATCCCAAGGGCGATAATAGTTTTGTGCTGCTCTACGAAACATAACTGTTTTCAGTCTTTTAGTGAAAGTGTTCTAGTTTTGAGCACTGCAGACATCTCGAGGCAGTGCATTCCATTTAATTTAACCGATCAAACTAAAGCATCAATCATTGTAAGCCGCTGTAGTGCTTATCGAAGGTTCTTGAATGTCGGATATTGTTTATTTAAATTCTGTATTGGATTTTGTACGAAGACGTTGGTTCAGCAATATTTGAAATTAAGTAATTCTCGAACACCACAATATACTTATTTTGAGTTTTTCATTAAAAACTGCTGAATTGAATGCTGAAAAATTGAATATTAGATTAGTGTTCAATTTTGTTTTAATATGATGCATATCTTCACACTCATCGGTGCATTTAAATACTTTAATAATTAATACGGAGTTGTATATGAATATTATGAAAATAAATCAAAAGACTCTCGCTTGGCCTATTTTGAACAGTATTTATTAAAAATGTGCATCCATAAAATGTGTACAAAATATGCAATATTTAACATAACGTACATTTACATACGTTTCATATTTTCTAACTGAAAGTACAATTAAAAAATGTGTCATCACCGGGAATCGAACCCGGGACATTTCGCTCTAACCAACTGAATCACGAAGGTTGATAGAGGCTTATACAGTCTACACAATTTATAAAGCAAACAATGTTGCATTGCTTTATTAGTGGACCAGTGGAAACTCCATGCATTATTCAATAGGATAATTAATATTAATTACAAAATTTTACAAACAATGCGTACTTAATTTAGTTGTACTTTCATAAAAAAACACTAAAATATGACATCTGCTACTCTAATGCAATAAGGAAAAATAAGCGTTGCCAAACACAGTATGTAGGTAGATTCTGTTCAGATACTTACAGGAATGAGTAATGTTTACAATAATGGGTAAGAGAGCGTCGCGGCGTGCATCACACGGCGTTCACGTGGGCGGCTCGGCTAGTAAACCGTAGGCGGTTATCGACCGTAAACCTTTTTGGCGGCAGGCGGCGCGCGCATTCCACTGCAGCCAAACTCGAGACGCGCGCCCCGTCGTCCCCACCCACCCCATCCCCTCTGGGAGCACTCCCCCACCACTATCCTCCACCCCCCCATACACTCTCCACGACCAATACACAAACACATTCCCGTAGTCACAGACACAAGCGCGGGTTTCAGGAAGATGAAAGTTGAGTTGGGAAGACCTCGTGGCGATGTATTCAGCCTCCCCGAGTACAATTCAACCGACGCGACGACTCTCCATAGAGGACAATAAATATATTATATTATCGTCTACTACAATACGCTAAACTTATAGCCATTATTTCATTTTTATTTTGAAATATCTTAAATAACGAATTAATCGTTCGACTCTCCACTTTTTTTTCAATTAGAACTAATTGAGAAAATTATGCTGTCAGAAAATATTTTTTCTTTCACATTCAATTTTAGTAAGTTGTAACAAAAATCGCATATACCTAATAGGGTTGATTCTGTAAACGCACTAAAATATTAATAAAACGACAAATTTATTAATTTTATATATTTTTTGCTATCATGAAGATTGAATTGATAAGATTAAAATGACAATACAATATTTCAAACTTACAAAAATCTTATTGATAACAACGATAATATAGACATAATAAGCTCCCGCCCTCGCTCAGAGGGTCAAATTAAGGTTCCAAAATATAATACATCAACCATGCAGCATCACTATTCTTACCTAGGAATAAATTGTTATAATAAACTTTCTTTAGATATAAAAAAAATCAAATCTTTTGCAATATTTAAAAAAGTATACAATAATTTTATATTCTCAAATCAATGTTAAACAATTATGTATCTAATATAATATTTTTAATGTACCTATTATGGACTTGAAATAATTGCTACGCTCTTCCTCCGCTGAACACGAGATTTACTCTTTCAGTGGAGTAATACGTACCTATAATATAAATGTATTAATTATAAGAAATATTATATAACTATGTACCAACATATTATTTGCAATAAATAAATAAATAAAGAAATAAAAAATATCAAAAGTGTATTTTATAAAGTGGAGAAAGTTAAAAGCAACGCGTAACTTCATAGTGCATTGGGCGGTTTTAATATATCATGTTTTCAGTCACTAAGTTTAGCGTTATATGTCCTCTTAAATGATTTACATGTTTTGAGATCCTACGTACACATTTTATTTATTTATTTATATAATTTGTGTACAGATGTACAAAAGCGGGTTTATTGTCATAAGGCAATTTCTTACAACTTTTAATGATTTAACTACCCCGAGGGGATATAGTGGGAAGTCATGAATTTGTATTTTTTTTTGTTTATTTTTTGATGCTGATTATCAGCCAGTACCATGCTGAGATTGTATTCTTAAAGTTTCATTACAATTTATTTGTGTGAGTGTCCTGTGTACTATGTACGGCGTGTTTATTCTACTTTATTGATTTAAGACCAAAGTACTCATTCTGTTCTTGTCCAATTTTATAAATTTGTATTATCTAATACTCGCTTAGACCCCATTAGATTTTGTAGGATATCTTATCAGTGCTTCTAAATTTTATTTAACTGTCAAATATTTCAAAGTGACCCTAAAATCAGGATACTTAGAATTCGATATTTTTGTTTTCAAATTACTAAAAAAGGCACACCATTTTCGTACAATGGCATTGAAGAATTATCAAGTTATCACGGTGAAATATTTAAATCCAAAACAATTTATCAATACGCATTTTAAGAAAATGCTGAAAATTTTCCATACAAAATTTAAATATTTTGTGGGTTGACTTGGTTCTGAAAAGTATTGCGTTGGCCCCAACCCACTCGCTTTTCCTAGTTTAAATAGGATTATTGTGTTTAGGAAAGGAGCTCGTTAAAAAAAACTTTAATTTAAATTTGATTGCGCTTGGTGACGTTATTAAGATGTGGGAATAGCGAGTACAAATAAATACAGTTACGTATCCATAAATATTGTACTATTTTTTTATATAATTCGTTAGTTCCTATAACATGGAGGCCAGCTGAAACATTAATAATTCTTGTAAGAATGGGCAAAAGTTGTATGGTTGTTCAATCGGTGTATGGAATGTCACGTTAATTACTACGTCGATCAATTCCCATACACATGATAATACTAGTTGTTCGCCCCGGCATCTGACAGGTCTCGTTGGCAGTGCGACACAGGAGTACATCCTCTGCTCACAGCCTCCCCCTGGAGAAGTAGAGTGGGCGGCAAAGTTCTGGGGGGGAAGATGCTGGCATTTCTACGCCACCAGAAATCCATTAGGAGGAATGTCGTTTTAGTT
Source organism: Molanna angustata (assembly GCA_963576475.1). Taxonomy (NCBI): domain Eukaryota; kingdom Metazoa; phylum Arthropoda; class Insecta; order Trichoptera; family Molannidae; genus Molanna; species Molanna angustata. The sequence continues at coordinate 15,883,621 of OY754972.1, forward strand.
TACTCACTCAAAATTCCCCTTTGATTTCAACACAGAAACTACACAAAAATATTCAGTGTGTCTAAGTACCTTCTTACGAAGTTAATCTCTCAGCTTTCGTATGAACCATCTTAAATATTATCATTTATGATTTTCATACATGATAATATTTATTTAAAGTGAATATACATTTCGATTTGTTGTTTTATTATGCTTTTATTAGCAAATGCTTAGTAAAAGACTGATCTATTCAATAACACGTATCAGCAATATCGCAGGAGTATATCGGCAATTACGCAGTGACATGATACACAATACCAAACTCCTTTATTCCTCCCCACTCCCCCCAATTTCTACATATCCCATTACTTTTGTATGTTTTAAATTTTGAATCACTTATCTTGTATGGTCTTCTTTGATGAATTTTTTTTTGTATTTATATTTATTTTATTTCAATTTCTTATATCTTTAATTTTTAACTCGCTGTACTATTTACATATGTTTTAGTATTTTTATTCTTATATTACGCATAATGTTTCCTATGTATTATGATGAGGGAACTATTTTGGCAAATATTTAACATTCACTGTTGCCTTTTGTAATTTACAAATTACGAAAGAGATGGGTGGTGGCAGAGCGGTTAGCGCGCTGGTTTTAATAATCCAGTGGTCGCGAGTTCGAATCCAACCACGACCGATTTCGTTCACCTATAGTACACGAATTTATGTTTAGTATAGGGAATGTATGGGGATGTATATGTACTTGTTTCAAGGACATAAAAAAGAAAAGAAAAATGCTGTATGTTTCCCCTTAAATGAAATAAATAATGCATTATCTATATATTTTTAATTTCACAGTTTCCTTATCCGGAAGAATCGATTACCATACTTTTTTTACTTCATTTACAAAAATACATAAGGTATTTTTATTGACTATAACACCTCAATAGAGACGAAGTTGGGATAGAGACGAAGTTGCGATACTATAGAAAAACCAGGAACTCAGGCACCTACAGGGCTTACAATCTGTCATCGACTGGTTTACGTGATCACTTTATGCGCTTGCGCAACGTTCACCAATTATGCCTTTATTGTTACCACCAATTATGTTAATTTCAATAAAAATATAATTTGACTCCCGACAGGGAAAAAAATCCAATGTTTGCGTATATGCAATTAAAAAAATATATTCGAATACATCATAAGGCCTTTTTTCTATTTATTTTTCGACTTCATTATATTAATTTCCTTTTTTTAAATGGGTACCCAGTGAATGTACTGTAACATCCACTGAGCTTAGTTGATATGAGTGAATATCGAAAAGTCATTTATTACGTTTGTGATTTTTTTATGGTGGCATAGTTATTATTTTTAGGAAATAAATAATAAGTTAAAAATAAAATATAAGGTATTGTACTCAAAATCAACAAAATAAATTAAGGTTAATACCTACCTACGATTTTCACATTCTACAAATTGGTACATAGTTAAAAACAAACACGGATATCCGCTTTTACTGTCAGGTAATTTACCAATAATTGGGTTATATTTAATATTGTCTTTGCGTCGAATTTAAAACAAAATGAAGGTATGTATGCAAAACATAAACATCTATGTACAAAGAAACTGACTCTGAGTTCTATGAAAAACCAATATAGGCGCACAGATCAGTGCCTGAACCTGTTTCTGTTATCCAATTTCTGGGAAACCGTAATTGTCTCTGGTTGGTTGGGCCAAATCTCATATGTCGTATCGGATCTCGAAACTAATGCGCTTATTGTAATATTCTTGTATTGAAAACATATTTCAAAATAATCAGCGTTTTTGATTTTTATTTTTTACGAAACGTTATAACGCATATTTTTTTTCTAAAGAAGTACTTCGTACACGTGAATAAATCAATTTTATTAACGTGGAATAAAACTGTGACATACCTACTTGTAATAATTTTATTAAATTTATTTACCTACGTTAAGTCTAACGTCGGTCGTTTCGTTCACATAGTGAGAGGCGACAGTTGCCTCTGAGGATGATGGTGTTACAATCTAAACCGCTCAGGCTCAAAACTCATTATACCGTGGAATAAAACTGTGTCATACCTATTTGTAATAATTTTATTAAATTTATTTACGTTAAATCTTACGTCGATCGTTTCGTTCACATAGTGAGAGGCGACAGTTGCCTCTGAGGATGATGGTGTTACAATCTAAAGCGCTCAGGCTCAAAACTCATTATAACGTGGAATAAAACTGTGTCATACCTATTTGTAATAATTTTATTAAATTTATTTACGTTAAATCTTACGTCGATCGTTTCGTTCACATAGTGAGAGGCGACAGTTGCCTCTGAGGATGATGGTGTTACCATCGAAAGCGCTCAGGCTCAAAACTCATTATAACGTGGAATATAACTGTGGCATACCTATTTGTAATAATTTTATTGAATTTATTTACGTTAAGTCTAACGTCGATCGTTTCGTTCACATAGTGAGAGGCGACAGTTGCCTCTGAGGATGATGCTGTTACCATCGAAAGCGCTCAGGCTCAAAACTCATTATAACGTGGAATATAACTGTGTAATACCTATTTGTAATAATTTTATTTATTTATGAACACTGCCATACATTATACTATGCAAGTGGTGACTTTATTGCCATATGCATAATTTCCCAATCAGGTAACACTAGTTTCCAGCTAAGAAAAGATAAATAATAGTAGGACAGATTTACGCGAGAAATTATTTATAATTAATGATTCCCCCGCTAGTGATCAATCCCAGGAAACCAGCACACAAGCCAAATGTCTATCCACTGTTCCAAGGCGATTTTCATATACATATAAATATATTATTGTTTTCGAATGTTTTCATTAAGTATCCCATGTTTTATATGAAACGATGATAAAATGATGATGGTTTTATATAAAAATCGTACTAAGTTATAGGTACCTGAAAGTATTTATTTGATTACTCGTGTATTTAACTAACCCTCGTATTATTTCTACCTCACGTTTCATCGTGAGATCAAAGAAAATAACTTAAAAGTTGTCTATCGCGATGCCTTTTGAAGTTCTTCTTTTATTTACATTTTATGCTTAATTTCCCTAAAATTGTCCGCAGTTACCGCTCAACAATAAACACAGATTTTACCGTGAAAATGTCTGCTATTTGTTACGTAATATACACACCATATTATAATGTGTGTATTAGGCCATCGCGCTTTTACGCCGTTGCCGATGGATTCAATCCCTAATTTATTATTCCTGTAAACATCAAAGTCATATTATTTCTTTTTACACTTGAAACTACACAATCAATATTCCTGGTAATAAAATCTTTATACACCACGGAATACTTTATTTTGTATACCTATCTAGTCCTTCTTTTCCTTAGACATACTTTTCATGATTCAACTGATTTTTTGAGAAAATTACGCCCTTACTAAAAATATAATAATATTCCTTTTTTTTTAATTTGAGACCGCAGATATGATTTTATAAGATGGAGTGGCCTTGTAAAGTCCGCTATATGATCTTCAACCATCGAATTCTTTCAATCTGTCCATTGCTGTCCTGCACGGAGGTGAGTGGTTGAGTGTAGTCGCCGTCCTCCGAGGTCGAGAGGAAGCAGAAGAAAAATAAAGATAGGAAATTTTATTTTATGTAGCTTCTCGGGCAACTAACAGGTATTATGTCAAATTATTATTTAATTCGCATCCAATAATAAGTTGCCACATTCTGGAGACTAACGATATTTATCGTCTCACAGATAGACTGAAAACACAATTAAAAACTGTCTCCACCGGGAATCGAACCCGGGACCGTTGGATCAGCAGTCAGATACCTAAACAACAAATTTGTTATTTTTAAGTGTCCATATAGTAGCTTTTAGTGTTTAGAGCGTTATTCTTATGTAGACTTCTTCTTCCTTCTTGGGCTCGCGATCATCTTCTTCTCTCGTGTCAGCAGCAATCAAAATCTTCTCGACCAATACTTGGCAACGTCGACCCCTGCGCCGCTACAGCGTAGCATCTCCATATATGAGCAGGTAGCAGGGCAAGCAGTGCAGTCTCGCAGGCGGTCTGTGGTCTGCGGTATGTCAACTCACCCGAGAGGCACTCATCATCCGTTAGGACCCTATGTGTTAAGGTTGTCTTTAGATATCCCAACCAGGTGCCGACGCCACTCATAACTCATGGAATTCAACAAAATCTTTGGATGATTTTCGTCGCCACAGGGTGAGCCTGGCTTCCTCTGGAGATGTTTTTCATGGCTTTGTATGCCTTAAGAAACCTTTGCGGTATCTCAGCCTGGGTTTAGTAGTCTCACAGTTCTTAAGTCAGTGCAAGGGTTGGTGTTGGGCTTTGTCTAGATCCACACTGCAGTGTACCTCGCTTCTGATGTTACGATAAATGAGGATAGCTGCTGCACTTAATTACTCGATAAATGATATGCCCGTAGGACTGTTTTGGAATGTCTTCGGTTATTGAAAATCCTAAACGAACAAGGTTTTTTACCCTCCACGCATCCCATAACCTCGAGATTTTCGATGTTTTTGGAAACCCTCTGGAAATGAAAGCAAAAAAATAATGCTTTTTGAATGGTTGGGAAAAGAAACTATGACTCTTGGTCTATACATTTACCAAAACAAAAATAAAACTTACTATGATTTTACATCAACATTTGTATTTCTTGACATTCTGTTGTTAAGTGTGTAACATTTACCTACATATTGTGTTTAATATGTTAAAAAATATATTCTTAAGGTATTTGAATATATTTTGGTTCGCCTTTTTTATATAACAATGGGTAACAACAGACTTGTAGCCGGAAGGGCTGTACGCACATTATTTGTATGAACCTATGTAGGTATTTACATGTTGTTAGCTTTCTTATCTACACTCCTAGAAGACTTCACAACCTCGGAGGCCCACTTCTGCCTCTATGTATATACTTACACAATGAACACAATACAATAGATATTCACATTATATATTCATTTTTGTGTATACCTACATTCATTCACATCCATTAACAAAACTCTTTTATATTTAGCCTATATTGGAATGTACCTTAGGACGAACCCATTATTTGAATATTCATCATTATAATTGTGATTTTTTCAGTAATAAGATTTGCATTTGATACAATTATATTTGTTCATTCGCAATCTTCAGGCCTCCTTCATCCAGTAATGGACATGGGCCTCCCCCTGAGACCTCCACAGCTCCCTATCTTGGGCAGACCGCATCCATCCAGCCTCCAGCCACTCGTCTAATATCATGTATGTATACAAATTATATATCATATACTATATTGTACAGGACAGGTGCTGAATCTGATGCAGCATGTCGAGGATGGTTTTAGAGAGGCAAGATAACGGGCGTGGCCTTCGTGGACCTTACGGCTGATATAACAAACCATGCTTAACTGATAAATAAAATATATGACATAACGAAATATGTAGATGGGTTGATAGCAGAGCGGTTGGCGTACTCGACCGATTTTGTTCACATAGAACACAAGAATTTATGCTTAATTTAGGGAATGTAACAACAGAAGATTTGTGACCCATCAGGGGAAAAATATTCGATGGATATCCCAAAAAAATGGTTTACCAAAGGTAAGCGTCCTAGCACAACCAACATAGAGTAGACAACTCATATACGCTGACGATACAGCAGTGACAGCCCAGGAGGACACTTTTCAACTTGTAGAGAAAAGACTTACCCACACTCTAGACACACTTACTATAGTCAAAGTGGCCAAAAACAGACACCAAAAAAACACAAATCTGTGCGTTTCACCTGAAAAATAGAGTGGTGGGTTGAGAGCTGAATGTTACATAGATCGGGAAGAGGATTACACATTATCATGCACCCACATTCCTTGGTAGTGTACCTTGCTTTCATATAAGCATTACTGCGTTAATACCAAGCAAAAAGTCTACGCCAGAAACAACATCCTGAGAAAGTTCACCGGCACAACTTGGGGAACATCCCGAATGTCCTCCGCACCTCTGCTCTAGGTTTATGTATCTCCGCAGCTGATTATTCCTGCCCCGTTTGGCAAATTTCATCGCATGCCAAACAAGTGGACATTGCAGTAAACACCATGGCCCGCCTGGTGTCCGGATACCATAAACCTACCTCAGTTCATAAACATTACCCAATTATTGAAATTGCATCACCTGACATCAGAAGAAAGGCATGATGTGGAAAGACGCATACAGATTCATGACCCTAGGGACACCCTTCACAACCATCGGATGGCTGCACCGAGACTTCGGCCGAGAAGAACTTTCTTATTTTATTTTTTATTTGTATTTGTTGGTAAATTCACAGAATGTATTACATAACGTTGTTTACATAATCTTTAAAATATAAATACATTCCAATTATGAATTTACTCGTGAAATATTACAATTTTAAAAGTTTGGTAGAAAAAAGTATTAACAAATAAAACAAACTGAACTATGATGACAGAGGAAGTAACAATAACAATAAATTAACTTACGATAATTTGAACGAGAAGAAATAAATACATTAATAATATAGAGAAGAAATCTTAACACATTGCCCCCAAGTCAAATTGAAAACGCTGTTCGTTTTCGCCAAGCGCTAATTTTTTTTGTATGGGATTTGACGTTTGTTGTAGAAATTTTTTCTACAATAACAAACAACAAACGTCAAATCCCATACAAAAAAAATTAGCGCTTGGCGAAAACGAACAGCGTTTTGAATTTGACTTGGGGGCATTGTGTACAAAAATTGGTAGAAAAATCAATAGAAAAATCGAGGTGCACAATCTCTCAAGACTTACGTCATGAATTTTATCAAATATAAAATAAACGAAAGAGAAAAAAAATATCTATATTAAGGTGAAGTCAAAATTCATTTCAGGAAATATCATTGCCTGAGGATCTGTTTGATTTTACTCAGATATGGTTCGTATTTAATGTGAAACACGTCAATATTATTAAATGTTTTATTATATGTAGATAGTTTCCTGTTTAAAACAGAGTCTTTAACGTATGTCGTGTTAATATTTTTTATATGAAATGTGTTTGTTGAGCGAGTGGATCGCGATGGAACGTGTAAGGCGATCAAAGAAAGAATGTAAGGTGATTATATTTTGTTGTGTAATATATTATGAAGCAACGACATATCGGAGATAATTCTTCTGTTCTCTAAACTTTCTATTTTAAACAGGAGTAGTGACTCAGCGTAGTTAGGGGGATATGTTCGCGATCTATAATTGAGGTATTTTATGAAATTCCGTTGAACCCTTTCGATACGGTTTTTATGTGAAAACTGGAGACCATATAGGGGAAGCACATTCCAACACACTACGTACATATCCTTATATCTACCACCGAATCGGGAACCTCCACAAAACAGTATAGAGAGACAACAACTCGGAAGCAGACTCTGGATGGCACCATCTGAGGATGTGAAACCGCGTTTAGTATGGACTTACCAACATGGAGGAAGATACGTGCTGCGATTGCCGAAAGGAGCAGTATGACGCCCATCTACTAACATGCCCACGAATGACATGCAGCACAAGTGACCGCAATACAGTGAATGACAAGGCGATATTCGTATCCGCCTACTGAAGTGACAAGGTCTAAGGTCCGGACCCCCTAGTATATTTATTTATTTATTTAGGTTAAATTTAGACAAAAAACAGCGTTAAGACATAGTACAATACAATAGGAACATCAAGTATTGAGGCCTATTACATTTTGTCGTTGTGATTAATATAAAATAATACAATAAGTTTGCAAAAAATCATAAAATATGATCATAGATTGATATGTAGGTAAGAGCAACATTTCAAGTTTACAATAATTCAAAACATAATATTCAACTAAAAGGAAAAAGAAAAATACCATCAAGGTTTCCTATAATAAGCGGTTATTGATCTTCTTTTGTATAGAGTGTTTGAATGTTGTGGAACTGAGGTGGAAGATGTCAAACTATTGAAATCTGTTATTGTATGTATCGCACATTCTATGAATTGCCATGTTTTGTGCGTAATTGGTGCGATGAATTGGAAGGTGGAATAAATGTGTATGTCTAGTTCTGCAATTTTCTATTGTAGATTTTTATATTATATATTATATAATATAAAAATCTACAATAGGGAGATCATAATATGAAACATGTAAATGATAGAGGTGTTATACATTGTTCCAAATTAGTGATGGTTGAAAAATTTGCGTCCTTGCAGAAGTTTCACAATAACGGCGCTACATGAATATGTTAGTTTTATCAAATTCTATTCAGTTCCCAACATATTCAACCAAAGCGACGTCAAGCATTTAATTAAATTCCTTTAATTCATTTGATACAAACATGAATAAAATCAATCTTGTTAACATAATGTCAACAACAACAACAAAAATACTAATGAATCACAGCAATTTCAAAATAACTCTCTCTCCTCCTAAGCTTTTATCCCACGTGATAGTTGGGTAGGCTCTCCTTATTTCGCTTCTCCACTTGTATCGTCTTATAAGACACCCTTTTAATCTTTTGCCGGACACTCGATAATCCAGTGAAATGTAACATACATTTGTTATTGACGGTTTTCTTCGAATTTCGGTCTTCGTGGCTCAGTTGGTTAGGTATATGACTGCTGATCCAAAAGTCTTGGATTCGATTCTCGGTGGAGACACACTTTTAATTGCGTTTTCAGTCTAGATCTGCGTGACGATTAATATCCTAAGTCTCCAGAAAGAGGCAACTTGTTTTTGGGTGCGTGTTAAATTAATATTTGACATAGTGCCTGTCAGTTGCCCGAGAAGTAATGTAAAAAAAATATATATATCCGAATATATCTGCATATTATTGCATAACAGAGTTATTTTCAAAAGCAATTTGAAAATAATTGAAAAAAAGCAGAAAAAATATAGGTATTGCTTTAGTCTTCCATAAAATGATTTGAATTAAGACAACGAATCATTATCACTTATTTATTTATTTTTTGACTATTCATTTCAAACTCATATAATGGAATATAGTGGAGTGAATGGATACTGCAAGTGCAAGTTCTGCAGGTTGTGATGAACTTAATAAAAAAAAAACGTTTTGATTATACATCCTTTATACGCATAAAAAAATACCTTCTGCAAAATTCACCATATGTACATGTAAACTCTACGAAAAAAGATCTGTATCCTGCTAAATTAAACGAAGCAAGTACTGTGTCCTAATAAATTCTATGAAAAAAGTAGTCTATGCCAGTGGTCCCCAACCTATAGGCCGTGGCCCGGTACCGGGTCGTAGACCAAATGGTACTGGGCCGCGCCGTCTGCTTAAAAATCAAAACATTTTTTGAAAAAATCGTAGCATATAGCTTAAAAGAATTATTCCGTTAAAAACCCCTTCACGCTAAGTACATTCAATGTGACCCCCCTCCCCAATGTGACTCCCCCCCCCAATGTAACCCCCCCTACCATCAGTGGGCCAAGGTGAAATTATCAAACGCTGACCGGTCCGTGGTGACAAAAAGGTTGGGGACCACTGGTCTATGCTACTACATAAATTCTACTTAAAAGTATTGCGACTTACTTAATTCAACGAAAAAAAATCTGTGTCGCATTTAATTCTACGAAAAAATACTGCGTTTTACAAAATTCTGTAAAAAAATGTCCTGTGCATAAACTATGATCTCTGTATCTTATTTAGGTACTTCTATTACAAAAAAGTACTGCATCCTACTAAATTATTAGAAAAAAGAACTGCATTTCGCTAAATTCTACGAAAAAAGGACTGCATCCTACTAAATTATAACCTGTCATTGCCTACCATAAGACTCGCTGTATTATAACGCGGTACTTGCTAAATGTCACAGAATAGATTACATAAACATCGTGTCGGGGTTACAGTATACCAATTTTATGTAATATGGTATGATTGAACCTCGGGCCTACGTCTACGTAATGTACATACGTATGTATGTATCCACAGTATTACGTCGCTACATTGCGGCCCTCTACGGCATAGACTTTTTGCACCATATAGTAAGTCGTAGCGCTCTACGGATCGTTACGAACATGCTGCTACGTCAGCGTCGGCGCCAACGATCGATGCGCGGCGGCGGCGGCCGACCTGACCCGACCGTAGATACTAGAAGCGTCTGTTGTCATTATCCACCGCCATTATTATGTATAAAAAATTATTACTCTTCATATTTATTTTTATGAAAATTCCAACGCTGTGTTATATTAATTTTATTTTGTTTCTTTTTAAATATTAACCATTAAGTATTCGTTACTCTGTCAGGCATCGATATTTTTAGACGTAATGAATTCAGTAAAAGATCTGTATACTATTCCTTTTAATTCCCGGGATATTTGAATATGCCATTGACAGAAATTCCAACTAGAATCTCAATTAGATTATTTTTCCTAAATATATTCTAATTGGTCAACCTTTCTATATTTATTATCTTTAACTGTCAAATTATTATTACAGCCTTTTGTCACTGTCAAATTATTAATTTGCCTTCCCTTATTATTTATATTAATAACGTTATGGTTAATTAATACATTGCAAAAGTCACTGTCGTATTTCATTATTGTTATAACGTTTTGTATTAAATCAACTGCAATGTTCTTTGGAATAAGGACGAAAAAAATATATATGTAGGTACATATTACAATTTGGTACTTATATTTTTAATAGGTACTATATAAAAATAGCTATATTAATAATTGTTTATTTTCCTTTGACTACGATAACGTTATATCGAGATGGCCGCTTCTTCCTTAAGACGAGTGAAAAATTCTGAGAATAAGTCGGTGTTTTCTATAGACTTGTCACAATTATCACTTGCCAAATTAAGTATTTTGTTAATTTTTTATTTGTTGTTTATATTTTGTATTGTAAAGATCACTCGTATTATCTAGCCATTATTTTGATTGCATAAAAGAATCAGGGAACTGGTTTTGTATATAAAATAAATAAAACAATATTTAATTTTCAAAATAACGTGCTGCTCCAGTTTTAAGTAGATATAAAGGTGTTACCATTCGTGTAAATATTAATTATTTATTTTAATAAATTATAAGTAAATTTAAGAATAATAATGATACATGGTACGTTTTGTCTATTATTATCTTGATATTTGCCCATTTCGGTAAACGTACATGAATGCTCTTTTATGTTCAATAGTGTGTTTCTAGGCCGAGGCGTACGGTCCTGGGTAAGTAGGTCACGGTGCGCGCGCATCACGACGTCGGCAAAGCCGCCGCCGCGACGCTGCACCGCAACCTAGTGCATGAAATCACCGTCTACATTGCGGAGCTATGACCTTCGTCAATTGCTTTTCGGACGATTCGTCTTTACTTTTATGGAAAGTCGCTTCCTACTATTACTTACATATATCACGACTTCAATTTATTATATTCATCTACCTACATTAAATACCATCGAATAGATCTTATTATTTTATACAAACTGAAAATGTATAATTAATTCACTTACTTGGCTATCGTTTTCACTCATCGTGACTTATTTATTTCTTTGTTACTTCTCGGGCAACTACAATGAAAAAAATATATTTTAGTAACCAAATTTCATGTTTAAATTAACCAGACCTTTGTGACTACAAAACATTTGGTTTCTTGCAACCAAATATTTTGTGCACACAGCCCAACAATACAGTCATAAATAGATGAACCTTTACAACTGACAACAAAGGTTCGGTTAAACGCAGGTAGCCAGTTCGGTTGTTATGATATTTTTTCAGTGTAACAGGCACTATATCAAATATTAATTTTACACACAAAAAACATGTTGCCACATTATGGAAACTTACGATATCAATCGTCTCACACATCCAGACTGAAAACACAATTATAAACTGTGCCTCCATCGGGAATCGAACTCGGGACCTTTGTATCAGCAGTGAGATTTCTAACCATCTGAGCCACATTCATCGGTGATGGGTTCGATCCCGGTGTAGACATTTTTTTTTTGGTTCCAAAACGTTCAATACCATCATCATCATCAATGGCTCCACAGCCCATTGCGGGCCTTGGCCTCCTCCAGCATTCCTCGCCATCTCCCTCTGTCCTGATATGCTTCCCTCCAGTTCCTTACACCAACAGCCTCCACATCCCGCTGCACGCCATCCAGCCATCGGAGCTTGGGTCTACCAACGTTTCGTCTTCCTTGTGGCTTTGTGTGCAGGACCCTTTTTGGCACTCTTTCATCGCCCATTCTTTCCACGTGCCCTGCCCATCGTAGCCTCCCTATTTTTATCATCTTTATAATGTTGAGCTCATTATAAATATTGTAGATCTCATCATTGTGTCGTATTCTCCAAGCTCCGTTTACCTGCACAGGTCCGAATATCCTTCTGAGAAAACGTTCAATATACGCAATAATATTATTGAGTAATTAAGTGAAACACTGTAACAGGCTTTTTCTTTTTGAATTGTTCACAAAATACTGTCGTAAACCAACCAATGTCAGATCGTAAGCTACTTCGTCTGTATGGAGATATTAAGTTTGTCAAAAAATATTCTCACTTAACCTCTCCGTTTTCAACTAACCACACCTCAAGCACATTTTACTTACATTCTTTAACACCTTAAATAAGTTACTGGCAACTTTAATTTACATATATCTAGCAAAGAATAATCCCTTCCACTTTTATTATTTTTTTAGTATTTTTTTTGTAACTGTTATATACACTTGTGATTAGTATGTAATTGGTCTTATTTTTTGCATTTTGTTTTTTGTATATTTTTCAATTTGACCGCATGCATACTGGTCTAAATAAATAATCACGAGGATCTCAAGATAACCAATCGAAATTATAAATTACATTATTACGTCGCAATCACGATTTGTTCATGAGACTTTGTGTATTTCTCTTAACATATCGACAAAGTATCAAGCCATGATAGGTATGCGAGATTTGTATACCAGGTCCATAGAATAATAATAAAACTATAGAATACTCATTCCCATACAATACCTCGCTGAAAAAGCCGGCTTGTGTCAATATATGTATGACTCTGCTGGTAGACATTGTTCGTATAGTACTACTCGTTATGACTGCGTAAATAATTTTGCAAGCAGTTAAAAAATTCCCTATTTGAAGAACGTATCACGCAGACGGCCAAATGATTACTGAATGCTCGTAGCAAAATGTTGACCAAATTAGTCAACATAAAGCATTACCAACTTAGAGGCTTCGCAACGTATATTTTTTTAAGTATAAAAAATGAATATGTCCTTGTTGAACAATTACATATACATCTTCCTACCTTCCCTAAATAAAGCATGCTTGTGCTATAGTTGATAGAAATCGGTCGAGGCAGGATTCGGACCCGCGATCACTGGATTACTAGCCCAGCGCGCTAACCACTCTGCCGTCGACTCATTTAAAATTACCTGTTAGTTGCCCGAGAAGCTATACAAAAATAAAATAAAAGTTTGAATTCATTTAATGAAACAATTCGTTGATAAATCAGACGTAAATATAGAAGTACTATACATATATACCAGTGGTTCTTAACCTTTTTGGAGGTAACGAACCCCACCTTATTTGAAAAATAAAATAAGATTTTTACAAATTCAAAACATGGTATATATTTATATACAGGTGTACAAAATGAAAAAATAACAAAGATCAAAACATTAAATTTTAATGGTTAAATCAAAACATGAAACATATTAATCAATATTTAGGTACTTCAAATTAGTGTGACTTCTGCTGTTGCCTTTCAGAAACCAATTCAGAAATTCCGCTGCTTTACCTTGGCAAGTGCCACTCTCTTGTCATTTTCACATCAAAGTCTATTCCTCTTCTTCGTTTTTATATCCAGCAAGTCGGGGGTCTTGACCTCCACCGAACCCCCGAGACTATCTCATCGAACCCCTGGGGTTCGATCGAACCCAGGTTAAGAACCACTGATATATACCAACACGCCATGTCCCTCACGGGGTAGGCAGAGAGAACGAACGCCAAATTTTTCTGTATTCATCGCCTCGTCAACATTCATGCATCGTCTCATAAATGTTCGTCTGTTGTTGTTCAAGGTTCCGATGTTCATTTCCCACTTTCAGAACGTTGTTCACGTGGTTGAGTCATACTATTCGTGGGCGGCCCCGACTTCTCATTTGATTACTGTCCGCATTGTATAATATTTTCTAAAAGCGTAGAAATACTTAATAGGGTCATTGGATGACATGTGCTTTCTTAAGTATGTTTATTGATAAACAACCCCTCTCAATGTTGATACTGAAATTATTTATTATTTCCATATTTAAATTACGAAGTCACGGATAAGTATACGTCTTAGAATATGTAATTTAGTAATTCTACAAACAACCATATATACGGACTCCCTGGAGAAAATCAAATATAATGACGTGTAACTTTTACTACTGTTATTAGATATGACCGTATATTTGTTTTTGTTCGTGTATAACATAACATCTGGTCACTATGTCGTAGTTGTAAGTAGTAAAATCATCATCATCATCATCATCATCTGTGGCTCCACAACCCAGGTCGGGTCTTAGCCTCCTGCAGAGCCCGCCTCCATGACTGTCGTTCCTGCGACGCATTACGCCAGTGATGGACGCCGATGCTGTTCGCATCCTTCACCACTCCGTCCAGCCATCGAAGCTTCGGCCTTCCAACTTTTCTTCGTCCCCCCGGTGCACCATTCATGATCCGTCTTGGAACGTCCTCCTCGCTCATTCTCTGTACGTGTCCAGCCCATATGAGTCTTCCTATTCTTATTTCTGTCAGTATGGTTGGCTCCTTGAACAGATCATACAATTCGTAGTTGTGCCTGATACGCCACTCTCCATTGTCACAAGTCGGGCCGTAGATCCTCCTCAGCACCTTCCTCTCAAAAATTTCCAGGGCTCTTTCATCAGATTTAGCGATTGCCCAACATTCTGATCCATATGAGAGTACTGGCCGAATTAGAGTCTTATAGAGGAGGACTTTCGTTTTTCTGGTGAGGTGACGAGACTTCATGTGTCTCTGCAACCCATAGTAGCACCGATTTGCGGACACTATTCGGCGTTTAATTTCGGTTGAGACATTGTTGTCACTTGTCACCATAGTACCGAGGTACACAAACTCGCTAACAGTTTCGAATGTGTAATCGTCGACTCGCAAATCTGGCGGTTTTTGACGTTCATGCACTGGCATATACTTTGTCTTTCCCTCGTTTACCATCAACCCCATATTCCTTGCTGATGCAGCCAGGGCTTTAAGTGCAATTTTTAAATCATTTTCCGAGCCTGAAGTAGTAAAATCATATTGATAAATTTTCTATAAATTATTTAACAGCTTTCGGTCGTTTTAAGCTATTGCGCGTCATACCTTATATGTAACAGATTGTATTTATGAATAAGTATTAATACTTGATTTATTTTCAATGCGCGTTTTGATTTAAATATGATTTATTAACGATCGACCTAAATAAAAAATTATCTTTTTTCTTCTTCCCCTTCAAATAAGATTGCGTCATGAGCTCTACGGATCCTGATTTTTTATGGAAAAGTCGCAGTCACCTACCCCACTCCATAGGGAACGTTATAGAACTAAAGTGTTCTGTTCATCCCCGGAGCGGCTGCTCGTCGGACGAAACAAGAACTACCACCATGCATATTTCATACCACTGCCACTAAGAGTCCAACCACACTCGTGAAGGCCCGTGAATCATAGCAAGGGTTACCCTCCCAGCAGCTCCACGAACAACAGACTGCAACAGGGAGCCTCCACCACACCCGTAGTACTTTCAGTTCTTCGATATCCACACCAGGCGCAGCGTCAGCTGCACCTGTCTCGTCATCAGCTCGGGTACCGCCGAGTGGGTCGTGCCGGCCAATCATCACGGGGGGCTCCTCCACCCCTTAGTACTCATGTTGGCGAATTTCAGGTACACCACCGGACAGTACTTTCAGTGCTTCGATTTCCATCGCCCGATGATGCATCCTTACTCATCGCCACGTTTGATGAGTCACCGCCGAGCGAGGCATTAAGGCGTCTGCCCTGCTCTTCCATAGGTAAGAATTGAAGAGGGTACTGACCTGTTACCCAGAATCCTAGGGTGGGGCTGCAGCCACCCTCAACTTTACTGGCTAGGCCCCTATGGCCGAAACCTAGCCCCAAATTTATATAAATGAACAACGGACATCCAAATATTCTGGAAACAATATAGTTCGTCAATAAAGAGTGATATGTAACAGCAAACTCTCGAAGCCAGATTACAAATCAATCTCAATCTACGATTAAGACATACCCGCCTTATACATTATAATTATTACAAGTTGCATGTAACACATGAGATTCAACTGTCGATAGCGATAGTATGTATAGTTGAAGAATAAGTACCAAACTATAAACCCATAAATACAAATTATTTAATATTTTAAGATATTTGGTTTTCTATACAACACATGTACCTAGGTATGTATGTATGTCAAGATAGGATAGTATGGAGGTCAGTCCTTTGATCCTACCCAGAATATGAAAACTGCATGATGGTATGTATGTATGTTTGGAGATTAGTATCAAACTATTAAGTCTTCTTAGATATTGTGTGTAGGCGACTGCCATACAAACTGTATAAAGCAATGACGTTACTATATTCAATTTTTATAAAAATTGTTAAGAAAAATTGAGATGTGCTAATGATAATATTTTTTATAGAAAATTAAATTATCTAGTTGGGGTGTTTGGGCTTTTTTCGATATATTTAAAAAAATTGGAAATATAGCTGTTAAAATCATAAATTTATCATAAAAAAAATATTTATCCTAATAAAAAATGTTTGAGAAACCCTGAAATTTTTAAAAAAAAATTAATTTGATATTTCGTATTTGTCTATGTTTAAACCAATTTTCAGCGTTCTAGCTTTTATGGTTTCTGAGATATATGGAAATATAAACCAAAATTTCAAAAGTTGATAACCCCTGACTGAATCAAAAATTTACAATTCTGAGTATAAAAGTTTTGCAGGCCTATAACTGTTTATATATTCTGATAATTTGGGCTCTGTAAATTGAGCGGATCAAAAGTTATAAGGGGGGGGACAGACACACAGACACACACACACACACACACACACACACACACACACACAGAGACACACAAAACTCACATAAATGTTCTACTCTGAATTCTGAGTTAATCCATGTATAGGAACATATATGCTGCGAGGCCTCTAGTTGGTGTTATTAACATGCAAAAAGTCCACTACGCCATACAAAATGTTCCTTCGTACACGCATCTTGGCTTAATAATGTCGATTCATTCAGAGAATTGAATTCTCATGAACGAATCGACAGTTGGATAAAGATTTGAACATAATCACATTTGCAAGATCACATAAATGTAACTTTGAAAGATTGAGATACCTACTAGAAGTAAGAATAATAGAAGAGCGTGTATGAGACGATGCATGGACGTGAATGAAGCGAAAAATGTAGAGAAGTCTGGCGCTTGATTCTTTCTGCCTACACCAAAAATGTAAATGACGTGATGGTATGGTATATCATACGTAGACTTATACATTGTACCCACCGGAGACACTTGGCTGGGGCTACTTAGGTGCGACAGACACTTGGGTGCGACAGACACTTGCTTGCGACGGACACTTTTATTTTTTTCTTCGCAAAAATTTTTTCGTTCTGATTTTGGTAATGTTATTTATAGGTATTTAAGTATTTAGATAAACATACATAGTGTAAAGATGAGTAGGTATAACACGGTTATTAACAAATAAAAATTTGTTGCGTCTCGCGTGTGCGAGTTTCATTGTATACCTACTGTATATTGTTATAATATCAATAAAAAATATCTAATAAATAGTATTACGTGTGAATATACTTTAAACATCGTATAATTTGGCTAGATTTTAAATTGAAACTTTTAAATATTTTATTTAAACTCACGACCATGTGGGCTCACACACAAATGTCCCACATCCAAGTGAACGTGGCACCCAAATGTCCCGCACTAACGTGGCCCGCAGCCAAGTCACCGTGGCACCCAAATGTTCCGCACCCAAGTAGCCGCAGCCAAGTGACCGTGGCTCCCAAGTGACCGTGGCACTCAAGTGACCGTGGCACCCAAGGGCCCCGCACCCAAGTGACCGTGGCATCCAAATGTATCATCCATCTTAAGATATTTGTCACCATAATGGTTGCAACACCTTCTTCGTTGATCCTTAAGTACGTTAGAAACCCATGTTATGATTCTAGAATATAATCCTCTTGGTACTATTCCTTGTATGTTTCAGGTGTGATCCTATAATTTTTTTTTTTCCCATTTGTCGTAAATTGTGTGTTAAGCTTAAAAAATTACTTGATATGATGTCCTATTATTATGAACCGTAGTCTTCATTTACTTGTTTTTTTTTCATTGTTTTTAATATCATTATTCTCTACTGTACTGTTGGATATCCAAAAAAAATAAAAATGTTCCGCACCCAAGTGGCCGCAGTTAAGTATCCTAGACCGTACAATGTACATATACATATATTTAAAAATTTGACATGTTTTGCGTGCAGTGCGTGTAGCGTAACAAATTTAATCTAATTATTGTGTTGTTATTTATGATTCTTACAATGGAATGAAGTCTGTTGTCCATTTGTTTGGATTCATCCGTCTCATGTGTTATGTTTGTGTAATATCTGTGTTCTACATATATTGTATCAAGGTTTGTTATTAATGCTATTACCGGCTTACCTCCGAGTGTTTAATAATGGCAGCACACCACAACACGGGAACATTTTTATCGATTTCCTAGTGCCATAGTAAACGTGCAAGTATTAATAGCAGCGACAGTCGGCGATTGCAGTCAGAAACCCAAAAACCCCTAATGGAGCTTTGTAGGTCACACAGAACACACAACGCACGTTATCGAAACAAAACTACTTAACTTTAATAAAAAATCTCCTTAATTTATTTCATTAATTTCGTATGCTTTCATATTCGCATATTTCATATGGTCAATACAATTCCGCATTATAAGTAACTGCTCAGGTCCTTTTTATTTACATGTATATTTTACTAGACATCTCATCATCTTCTTTGGGTTCAATCTTGGGGATTTGACTCCGCTCAATCTTCAGCGACTCTCTTCAATTCTGTGTAGGAGGTAGGTACCTACACTTTTTCATGCACATCTACTCTAGATACTCCCGGCGCAGAAGCCCTCTGCCAATGGTTCATCTCATCTAAACAACAAAAACCGAAAATGGAAATTATTACATGTAATGAATTTTATTACTCAACGGGTACTCTGTCAAATACTAATTTAACATGTACTTCACATGTTACCTCATCCTGGAGACTTATAATACTTACTGTCTGTCTTACAGATTCAGGCTGATAAGACAATTGAAAACTGTAACCAATCAACTGAGTCACCGTTACCGACAGTTGTATAGTAGATAAATAAATAAATATTCAGTAGGTATTTGAAATTTTTAGCCACTAGGGTAGGAATATTGTGGATCTAGGTTCAAGTTTTAATTCAACATTTTTTATTTAATCATGAAAGGCGTAAATGTACTTGCCACTCAAAGAAGATATTTGATACTTATTGCTTTAGATTGTTCTCGGGCATTTTTGAGTGTAGCTTTTACAAACAGTATAAAAACAGTGTAACATTAACTCCAATGCTCTTTCAATATTTTACAAACTCATTGAAACTAATAATAATTCATTTTTTTTAAATAATTAAATAAATTATTAAATTAAATTAAATAATTAAATTTAATTAAATCTAACTTCAGAGGGGCAAGTCTGGATAACCGGCGGAATCAAAACCATCCATATTTACCCATTCCATGGATATAATTATCTTATAGAGTTCTATAGTGTCTTAAGATGTTATATAACTCCATAAGAATTTTATATCCATGATATGGGTAAACATGGATGGCTTTGATTCCGCTCTGTTGATCAGGGGGGCAAGTCTGGTCCAACCGGCGAAATCAAAACCCTCGTGATTACCCATATCATGGATATAATTATCATATTAATATAGAGTTCTATGACATCATAAGATATTATAGAACTCCAAATAATATTTATATCCATGATTTATAATATACATATGTAAATGGTGGTTACGGTATTGTGATTTTGCAGTCCGACTCCGCGGCGCTAAATTTCAGGCGTAGTTTTCCACTATTTGAAAAACGACGTAGATAAATGGATTATTGATCAGGCTATGCTTGACCTTTTTGTTATTGTTTTCAATATTTAATTTCTACGTGGATACGTGTTAAAAATAACTGATATTACATACAGCCCACTATTAACATTGAAATTTTAGGTATATCACTTAGCAGAAATTGTGAATAAATATTTCCTTTATCTATATTTATTGTCAACGTCATTATTACCTTATAATTTAAAAAAAATTAAAATCCACACATAATTATCCAACTGTCGATTTGTTCAGGAGAACTTTGTTCTCTTAACATATCGACAATGTTTCAAGCCAGGATACGCGAGAATTGTATGCAGAGGTCTACTTTTTTCACGGCTTTTCCAACTTTGAAGTCAAAAAACACCAACTTAGAGGCTTCGCAGCATTTATGTTCCATACACGGATTTACTCAGAATTCGGAGTAGAACATTTCGTGTGTCTGTGTGTGTGTGTGTGTGTCCGTCCGTCCCTTATAACTTTTGATCCGCTCAATTTACAGAGCCTAAAATTTCAGAATATATAAACAGTTACAGGCCTACAAAACTTTTATACTCGGAATTTTGAATTTTTGTTTCAGTCAGGGGTTATCAACTTTTGAATTTTTATTTAATTTTTCCATATATCTCAGAAACCATAAAAGCTAGAACACTGAAAATTGGTACAAACATAGACAAATACAAAATCTCAAATTAGTTTTTTCAAAAAAATTCCAGGGTTTCTCAAACATTTTTTATTAAGAAAAATATTTTTTTATGATAAATTTATGAGTTTAACTGCCTATATTTCCAAAACTTTTACAATTATCGAAAAAAGCCGAAACACCCAACTAGATAATTTAATTTTCTATAAAAAATATTAAATTGTAGTAGAAGATCTCAATTTTTTTTTAACCTTTTTTTTAAAAATTGAATTTAGTGACGACATCGCTTCATACATTTTGTATGGCAGTCGCCTATACACAATATGTAAGAAGACTTAATAGTTTGATACTTCATCTCCAAACATACATACATACCATCATGCTATTTTCATATTCTGGGTAGGAAAAAAGGATCTTCCTCCATACTATCATATCTTGACATACATACCTACATTATGTTGTAAAGAAAACAAAATATCTGAAAATATTCAATAATTTGTATTTATGGGTTTATAGTTTGGTACATATTCTTCAACTATACATATACTATCGCTATCGATAGTTGGATCTCATGTGTTACATGCAACTAGTGTATAACTCTCAAATAGTTATCTATTGAGGTTTTACATAGCCAGGATATTATAATAATAATAATAAATCATTATTAGCTAAAATAAAAATTCAAACATAACATCATGCATAGAAGAAAACATCATTATAGCAAAAGGCTATAATAAAAAGGCTATAATATTAATTAAAGACTAGGCTTAAAATTCCATCTAAAATAACAAAACAGCACCAACATTTTTTCACAAATACAGAATTCAGGATACTGATTTACAACACATGTAAGAACTTTAATGACCATACTGATATTTATTATTAATATACCTATTTGACCACCGACGCGACGGGTGTCGCTCAAAGAGCATCTACAGAATATGTATAAGTGAAAGAAGTATAAGTTAAGATGGGTCGTTGGCAGAGCGGTTAGCGCGCTGGGCTAGTAATCCAGTGGTCGCGAGTTCGAATCCTGCCTCGACCGATTTCGTTCACCTATAGCACAAGCATTTATTTGCTTATTTTAGAGAACGTAGGAATATGTATATGTACTTGTTTAACAAGGACATATTCATTTTTATTTAAAAAAAAGTTTTTTTAAACAAGTACCTACTTATTTTAAGTAGGTAATTGATAATGTCATTTATAATGAATTCCAACAAGTATTAACAATCGAAAAATTACTTTATTTCAAATAGAAGAATAACTTCAATTCGATATGAGTATATTTAGATGGGTCGATGGCAGAGCGGTTAGCGTGCTGGGCTAGTAATCCAGTGGTCGCGAGTTCGAATCCTGCCTCGACCGATTTCGTTCACCTATAGCACAAGCATTTATTTGCCTATTTTAGGGAACGTAGGAAGATATATATGTACTTGTTTAACAAGGACACATTAATTTTTTTATAAAATAAAAAAAAAATTAATTTCATATGACGTTATTTTTGTGGTAAATTTGAAATATTTTTTTCTTTTTTCTTATTAACATATCGCGCATTACAAACACATTGTTCATAAATTAGTTCATCTAACGAGCTTTAACCTTCTGCGAGATTTCTATTACCCACATTTACGGTTCATTTCTATTTTCCATTAAAATATAAAGAAAATATCATTTTGCTCATATCGAAGTTCCATGGTTTTTATTCGATTTGATTGCTTTAGTATAAAAACCCTTATATTATTTTACCGCGTAGGAGTATTCTTATAAAGGCAATAT
This sequence comes from Molanna angustata, assembly GCA_963576475.1. Taxonomy (NCBI): domain Eukaryota; kingdom Metazoa; phylum Arthropoda; class Insecta; order Trichoptera; family Molannidae; genus Molanna; species Molanna angustata. The sequence goes on from OY754972.1 coordinate 15,906,225, forward strand.
TATCACGTAAACCAAATTATTGTCCTCATGAATAGTATATTATCAGCTATAACTGAAAATGTTACTGCGCATAATGTTTCCTACGGCGTCGACGACGGTTCTTTCGAAACCTTTCAAAACAGAACACTCCCGGTAATAGATTTTCAAATCTTCACCTGCCCGTTTTCTGGATCATTCCGAGGTGTTGTACATACTCTGTCAATAATTAATATGAAATTAATTCGCCGCATCTGCGTCGTATGCCGCCAACATCGCATTTTGTCTATCGGCCGAAGCGTGGAGCTTCGGTAAAGGTCGGAGGTCGCAATCTGCTGGCATTTCCAGCTAACGGTGCGTAGGCGGGAATTTTCTGGAAGCTCGGATGTTCGAGGGAGAGAAAGCTATAAAATTCTGGCTCATTCTGCTACGACCCTATCACAACATTCCGATGCGTCATCGTCGTGTAGGTGGTATTCTCCGAATGTGAAGGTGGAAGAGAGATAGAGATAAAATAGTGACGCACGTGAATTTCTTTCCCGCGATGAGCTGTCCTCTCTCACTCATTTTACCGTAGAATGTTTCACGTGAAAGCTGACTAATGGGTTGATTTATTTTTCTATGAATGACACCACTATTTGTAAATGGCAAACTACTACATAATTTATTTTCGGGTAGTAAGCAGAATGAAATAGTTAATTATAATACAGTTTGAGCATCTTTTTCAGACGCGTGTTTATTTAATTCCAACTAACTTAAACATTTTTTTATATACTATACTATTGTTGTTCTTCCTATGATTGGGGGGTACTTTTTGAAATTATATTGCGATACTTGTTGCCTTTAGACTATTTATTTCATAGGTACGTAACGAAAAAAAAACTAATAAATTGCAAAATAATCATAAAAAATTCAATGACATATTATGCGCATTAGTAAATTTATACGAATCAAAAAATACATATTATATGAAGACGACATTACATTTATGGGAGATGGTCAAATGAACGAATACAAGTGATTCAATTTGTAGGTGATAATTATGATTTTGAAAACCCCTTATGATATGATCGGGCATCTGATTCCACAACTGGTCTGCGTTAGTTTTAAACATGTGAATTAGTTGGATTGTTGCTGTATTCCTATGCACCTTTTAACTATTGTTAAGTATGTGAAGTATTTTATTCGATACAAAATATACTGGTCCATTTTTAATTTTATACGAACGTATTAATTTACAAATTCCCACGGTGATTCGATGTCTATTTTTCTTTCCCCTTAAAATAGAATAACGTATTCAAAGAACTTATATAAGGGAAGTACTTGAGTGGAATTTATATACTGACTTAAATGTCTATATTATGAACTCACCTACCTTCTCATTTCTTGATAACTCTTGAACGTCATTCGGTTCTCTTAATAAAGTATGTAGGTACCTTATTTTTTAGAAGATACTTTATTTCCCTACGGGGAAGACTGAACGAAAATACGTAATGAATTTAGTTATTGTTGTCCATTCTCTAAAACTTCTGCTTTTCTATTTTTTTAATCTATTTATATATTTCTATGCATTTATTTGCAAAAGTTTTTTCTTTGTAACATTTTTTCTATATTAACTGTTGTCTTTTTCTTCTATATTAACACATTTTTTCCTTACACATATTCAAAATTTGCGAATAAACCACTCCGAACAATCATGAATGATCAGTATATAACAAAGGAAGATCAGAGTCTCGTCCTCTACACCACACTCACAGATGGGGCTGTTAAATAGATGTATTTTAAACAGGTGTATAGCCACAATACAGTGACCAATTCTCACTCTCGTTAAACAGGAAATGTGTCTTCTGGAAAACCCTCATCTCTGAAACGAAGGTTTAGAGGGGATCGTGGGTTGGATTCCAGCATAGAACGATCCTGCTCGAGTTCGGGTCACTGACAAGTGATCATTCCATCTTACGCATCGTAAGGTTTTGTAGGAAACACAAATGGTCTGAAGTTGGGAGCTACAGTTTGTCATCGTTCATAATGCCTTATATTAATGTAAATTTATCTAAATCGTTTTACATTAAGTAGCAACCTATCTATAGTTGTCGGAAAAGCCGTAAACAATGAAGGAAAAAAATATATCTATTGACATAAGTACATAAAATAGCAATGGCATATGACATAATATTTCAATTTGTTTGTTACATATATGTGGGTATGGTTTCTTACAGTGTTATTTATTAAAAAAAAAACTTGGTTCAATTGAACCCGGTTCAAAGTCTTATTCTGAAATTCAAATATTCTTATACAAGAATTATTTATTCTTATATTAGAATATTTGAATTTCAGAATAAGACTTTGAACCGTGTTTAATTGAACCAAGTTTTTTTTGTATAAATAACACTGTTTATGTTTACTGGGTAAATATAAATAACTATCGTATAATATTGCACTGACAACAAAGTTCTTGGAACATACAGTACAAACGACGGTAATAACATTATTAAGACTAGTATACGTACAATTATTATTTGGCGCCAATAGGCGACTATAGGTATATCGTTTCGCGGAAAAAATCATTCCATGCCCATATCAATGTGATATTATAAATACCATCCATAATTATCGGGAAGCATCGGCACATATTATTACTTTATATATGGCGCTGGCCGATTTACTAATGATATTGATCACAATTAAGCACGATAAATAATAACACTCAATTATTTTTATTACCACTATACACTTCCTCAAAAGAATTGGCAGATCAATGCCTAAATTGTAAATTATTTAATAGAACAATATTAAATGCAACAAACGCATCAAGCTTCCAATTGGTAATAATTCACCCATCCAGATACTTAACATATCAAAGCATTAGGCTCTGAGGAGGTCTTTATACTACCTATCAACCCTACTGATTCCCGAATATTAACGTTTAAAAAATCTTTAACGATTCTACATGAATTCATTATTACCGTTTTATGCAATTTATTACTAAGTTTTTCCAATGTATTTATTTATTTATTTATTTGTGTGGCAACGTTACATAATTACATTATACATAATACAGCGTTAAGTAACAACAAAATAATTTCAAGATTACAGTGATAATATATTCTAAATTAAATACAATAAATCTAAAATTTCTAAATTACGGTTTAACTATTTTGGAATAATGCCAGTGGCTGAAATAATGAACGGTAATATTATTGTTTTACGAGAATGCTAAAGTCTTTTAATCTCGTTACCTAAAGCCGTGTATTTTCTAATTTTTACATCAAATGATTTTATAATATTACTATAATTTGGAATAGCCACGTCGCATCAATTAATTTATATTTAATGCTACTACAACTGTTGCTACTTGGTTATGTCTAAATGTATATTCTGATTCTGAGAAGAACAGCTTGACATTATATGCTCGATTGTTTCCGGAAAAGCCAAACATTTCCTACAAGTATCTTCTATTACATTTATATCTTTTATTATGTATTTTTGATTATTTTTAGTCTTTATTTCTCTATCCTGCCAACCTAGACAACGTGTCATTTAGCTCAAGAAAAGAAACAAGAAAAACAACTTAATGTATGGAAATGACAGGTGTCACTTGACAGACACGTTTCTTGAGCTAAATGACATGTTGTCTAGGGGGGCTGAATTGCTATTATAAAACCCTCTAAATCCGCGTCACCAATACTCAATCAATTTTTTGAAAATTATAGTATCACTTTATAAATTCAATTAACATTTTTATTCATTCGGAGGTGTTACTATTCCAACTGTCGATTCGTTCATGAGAATTCAATTCTCTGAATGAATCGACATTATTAAGCCGAGATGCGTGTACGAAGGAAAATTTTGTATGGCGTAGTGGACTTTTTGCATGCTCATAACGCCAACTAGAGGCCTCGCAGCATATATGTTCCCATACATGGATTTACTCAGAATTCGGACATTTTATGTGAGTTTTGTGTGTGTGTGTCTGTGTGTGTGGGTGTGTGTGTGTGTGTGTGTGTGTCCGTCCCCTCTTATAACTTTTGATCCGCTCAATTTACAGAGCCCAAATTTTCAGAATATATAAATAGTTATAGGCCTACAAAACTTTTATTCTCAGAATTGTGAATTTTTGTTTCAGTCAGGGGTTATCAACTTTTGAAATTTTGGTTTATTTTTCCATATATCTCAGAAATCATAAAAGCTAGAACGCTGAAAATTGGTATAAACATAGACAAATACAAAATCTCAAACAAGTTTTTTTTTTAAATTCCAGGGTTTCTCAAACATTTTTTACTAAGAAAAATATTTTTTTATTATAAATTTATGAGTTTAACTGCCTATATTTCCAATTTTTTTAAAAATATCGAAAAAAGCCGAAACACCTCAACTAGAAAATTTAATTTTGTATAAAAAATATTATAATTGTGACAACACATCTCAATTTTTTTTTAACAATTTTTATAAAAATTGAATTTAGTGACGACATTGCTTCATACAATTTGTATGGTAGTAGCCTACACACAATATCTAAATAGTTTGATACTAATCTCCAAACATGCATACATACCATCATGCTGTTTTCATATTCTGGGTAAGATCAAAGGACTAACCTCCATACTATCCTATCTCGACATACATACATACCTAGGTACATGTGTTGTATAGAAAACCAAATATTAAATAATTTGTATTTATGGGTTTATAGTTTGGTACTTATTCTTCAGCTATACATACGTACTATCGCTATCGACAGTTGGATCTCATGTGTTACATGCAACTAGTCATTAAATACTGTTTTACGTGATTTGTTTTTTTTTTTCATTAATACATTGAAATGTCGGTAACGATTCAAAGAATGGATATCTCTTCCACATTCAAAATTATACGTAGGCAAAACGTTGAAAATAAAACGTATTTTTATTATCACTGATAATGACGGTTCACCAAGAATCAATCAATTCTTTTAATTTTTGATGTTACATATTATATATAAATAAAAAAATATAAGTATATCGGATAATTGAATATTATCATTTTTTGATTGATACCATTAATGAAGTATTAAAAATAATTTCTGGATCGTACCTACTTCTCCACATCCCTCTCCCGATACTAGTTTTGTTTTTTTTTAACAAATTAATACATACATACCATCACGCTATGTCCCTCACGGGGTAGGTATAGAGAACCGAACGCCACATTTTTATATCTTGTCACACATTCATCGCCCCCTCAACATTCATACATCGTCTTATACATAGTTGATCGTCTGTTTCCATGCTTCTTACATTTCCGTCTTTCAGAACATCGTTCACATACTCGTGTTATCCTTTTCTTGGGCGAACCCCCCCCCCCCTCTTATTCCGTTCCTGTCAGCTTTGTATATTTTCTTCGTCAGGCGTCCTGTATTCTTCCCAAGTGCGCAAATCATCTTGATTTGTTTACTTTCATTCTGTTAATTATTCTTCATCTTACATTCTTCCCTTTTGTCTTCTTTTCGTACCCTGTCATACATCGTTTGGCTAAAAATTCTTCTTAGCAATCTCATTGCAACTGCATTTTTTTGCTTTCGTGCAAAATATAAAAAAAATAATATTTTTTAAATATCAATTGGTATGTAGATTGATCGTTCTATGGATTTTATCACTTATTGTTTGGACGACCGTTTCACCTTGTATGGACCTATTCGTCTAAAATGGACCTATTCGTCTGTCGGCCTTCGTGGCTCAGTTGGTTAGGTATCTGACTGCTGATCCGAAGGTCCCGGGTTCGATTCCCGGTTTTTAATTATGTTTTTAGTCTGGATCTGTGAGACGATTAATATCGTTAGTCTCCAGAATGTGGCAACTTGTTATTGGGTGCGTGTTAAATTAATATTTGACATTGTACCTGTTAGTTGCTCGAGTAGTAATATACAATAAAAATATTAGTAGGGAGGAAGTTTTATATTTAATTATGAATATTAATTACATATCAGAAATGGTTGCGAGTTTAAATTATGTGTTCCAAATCGTCTCCCAAAATACATAACTACAACTATTTTAGATATTGCAATTTATTATAATCAGTTTAATTGAATTTAAATAGAAATAATTGAGTGATGAAGGGCTTCATAATAAAAGAGTATTTATTTTCAAATGTTTGAATGTTAACTTTGTGGTTCATATTTAAAAAATTAAATTTAAAGATATAACTTTGTATTAACCACGTTTTTTGGTTGAAACGATGCGACCGGTTTCGGAACTAACCGTTCCCTCATCAGGCTAACTTTCAACAGTAAGACTTTCAGTTGAAAGTTAGCCTGATGAGGGAACGGTTAGTTCCGAAACCGGTCGCATCGTTTCAACCAAAAAACGTGGTTAATACAAAGTTATATCTTTAAATTTAATTTTTTGAGTATTTATTTATTTATTTACATAATTAAACTGCACACAGACAACACTAGTTAAAAAATTACAATGAGTAGGCTTAATATATCATTCTTAAACTATCCCTACCTAGTGCCAATTACTTGTGGCAAATCAATTCATATAATTAATAACATACTTGGATGTGAATGTGTACTTACGTTTACTACATTTATTTTCAGATTAAATAATTTATAAAATATAACACTCGAATATAAATATGTTCCGCGATGATGAGGGCGATATAATTATTTAAAAGCAAGGCACTGTAATGAGCGGTCGGCTGATGAGCGAATAAATCTTCGTTGTAGGCGCTCGCTTCAGGAAGCGGTGTCCTTCGGTCGTCCTCGGCAATCTCCGCGAAAAGCGGGATTATTCGAGCGAGATGCTAGATGGTGTGGTAGGTAAGTACGCCACAAACATAAAATAAGATAATAAAAAAAATAATTAAATACGTATAACTATTAATGTGTTTTGATTCTTTACTTTCATATGTAGGTAATTATGTAGTAATAAAATATAACCGCTATCTCAATCGATAAAATTAATAGATAAATTGATATTTTTATATGAATTGAAATTATGAATTCAAATATATTTTAATGACATTCGTTAATCGCAATCAGTCCATGAACAATGGATGCCGCTGTAGATTATTTTGAGTTTTTGACGATCAATGGCGCATTTTATTGTTTCGTCAACAAAAAACCGATACTCTGTTATGTTTAAAACTACACACGTCATTCCCTTCTATTGACGTACGATTAAATTATGTTCAGTATTGTTTTTTTTATTTTAAAATTCGTTTGAGAAATCACATGTTTACGTAAGTTGTGTTTTTAAAATTAAAAACATAATATTCGAAAATAGAATAATTGTTATTCAGAATAATTTTAGATTGTACTTCTACGAACTTGAGAATTTACATAATCTTTTTTTTTATTTTTGCAGAATACGTTTTAAAATTAATAATTACGTAGGTATTCAATGCACTGCCCCCATTATTGTACATTGTACTTATAGGTAGGTAGGTGAGGTTTGTGTACTTTTGCTACACAAACCTCAATGGGTTTCATCTGGAAAGTGTAAGGCATCAGTTTTGCTTGGATATATTTGCATTCAAGGCCGTTCTTTGATGTTTTATTAAAACTGATTAAACAGCAAAAAAATCACTCCGTGGTTTTATTTTTTATTATAAGATCAATACAAGTATTTATATAAATTAAAATTAAAAAGGTTTACAATTTCCATGATACGATTCATAATAATCATCTTTAATTGAGATTAAATCTCGTATTAAAAGAGGGGAGTATCTATTTTGTATTGTTACATTTGCCAAAACATTGCACATCTACTAACAAATAGGAAGCTACAAAAAAACAAGAATGAAATAAACAAAAATAAATCAGTACAATTTTTTGATTTTATTCTTAAATTTACTATAACTTTTTTCGAGTCTAAGACTCAAAGGGAGTTCAGTAAACCACTCAGTGCCTTTATTCAACCAAAAGACTTTGATCCTCGACCGATATTGGTATTGTATATTTATTAAAATAATCAATATTTTTATATTGATTATTTTAATAAATATACATATTATTATTCTTGTCAACAAAAACATCCTCAAACATACCCTATTATGCATTAAAGTGTGAAGATGCTAGGAGGCTTATCACCAGTTTTTCCAGCACTACAGCAAGAAGAATACATTGAAATATGAATCACTCAATTAATCAAATAATGCCATTTTTACCACATTCAAACGATACTTGTCTACGCGACAAATTTCTTTTTGTAATAACACCAAAAATCTGACCTTTGAAACTAAATCTTTTCAATCACATTTTCTACGAATAACTAAACTTCGTTCTATTAAAAAAAACTCGAAACTCTGTTTTATTTTTTGAAATAAAATCAAACGCGTCCGTCTACCTGACAAACAATTTAGCAAAAGTCGTTGAATTTTCGCGACAATGATATCGCCGTCTCTCCTCGATTTTATGGCAGAAATGTAAATAAAAATACTGACCTATCTTCACATCATCCAATCTTTTCTGACCTCGCCAATTTTATGTCTGAAGTATAATAATAATATAAATGTGTTTTTCGCGCGATTAAAACGTAAAATTACGACTGATATTAAAATGCATTCATATCTCCCCGTCTCCCATTGGCTGACGATAGATTATTATTCTCCGCATTATTGATGTGATTTTTTTATACATTCAAGTATATTTGTATTTGTGACTCGCACCTTTTTTGCCATTCGTAAGATCAAAAGGTCTCATTGATTAAAGTTGTCTTTGATACAACAGTATTGAATGAAAACTTGGTCAAAAGAAGTATTTGGGTATTTTTTTTTTTACAAATTTAATATTTTATTTAGTATTTTATGATTATTTACTTGATTGAAAAATTCTATTATGAATTAAAATATGTTTTTATGTAATATATTTTTATACGAAGACGAAATCGCTGACGACGAAGTCAATAAAAATATGGAATAATAATAATATAATATTTGGATAGTTTATATAGCGCTGTTTTTGTGAATATCTCACCTCAAGGGCGCTGAAAATCAATTACGCTTTATCATTTTGGCTCTGGTAAGATTTGCGAAAAAGGTGCGTTTTAAGTTTTTTCTGAACGAAGATATATTTTCGGTTTGTCTGAGGGTGTGTAGGAGCTTATTTCATGCATTTGGTCGTGCCACAACAAACGCACGATCGGCGATATTATGTAGTTGTGTGCACCCGGTTCATTTCAACTAATTTCCCAACCATGGATGAAGAAGCAGAACGAAGTGATGGTTGTCTGTAATTTATTGAAACCGGAATGCACAGTTCGAAGAGGTAAGTACGGGCCATACCACGAAGTGCTTTAAAGATTATGAGACAAAGCTTATATTCAATTCTTTCGGGGACTTAAGCCAATGTAGATTACGAAGATGGTGAGATATGTGAGAATATTTGGAGGCACCAGTGATGAGCCTGGCTGCAGCATTGAACAGACTGAATTTAATTCATTTCTTTCTTTAGTAAATTCGCATATATGCAGTTACAATAATCCAAACGGGCGACAATAAGGCGCTTACTAAAGATTTCATGGCTTTAGTTGGGATACTCCTTCGGATTGACTTTAAACGTCTTACTTGAAAGAAAGCAGAAGAAGTAACTGTGTTTATTTGGTTTGAAAAAGGAATCATTATTATTTTGTTTTATTGAACTTAAATATGATTTGAGAACCAAGCTGAGATGGACTCTTTAGGCGTAGTCAATTGGAGACATGGAACCGATGACATATCGGAATGGCGAAGACTTCTCGTGGAGGCCAGATCCCACCTTGCGATGTGGAGAGGATGATGATTATTCAACTTAAATATGATTTGAAACATTATTTCTAGAGAGTCGAATTTTTTTTTCGATTTATTTCCATAATACATCAAATTAATAGGTACCTACAATATAATTAAACTCAAATATTAAAATGGATTTTTTACCTCACTAGGCGAAGCGTGTTCTGAGGTTATATCACAATAATTACACAATATATAAAATCATTTATTTATTTATTACGAAATCCAGTAGAGTAAAAAAAACATTGGTAAGGTACAATTTGAATATTATTTAAATATTTAAAAATGCTGACAAGTCATTGGCATCATATAAAGATTTATGTTCTTCGTATTTTTTTCATTGTTTGTATCCAAATATTTTTATAAAATGTATTGAATAAATCATTTTATCTACACCCCATCATTAATCATTTTATTTACACCCCATACATAAATTGTCAATATACCAATATACTCAATACATAAATCGAATATCGAATGAATCTAATCAAATACAATGATCGATATCAGTAAATTATGCATGAAAATATTGAAATTTACCTAAAATAAGCTATAAAAATACTCAAGTTTGCATAAGTTTGTGTAAAATAAATTGTTTAGTTCGCACATCAATATGTGATTCATATTAGTTACACCAACATAGTTAACTAGTCTCTTTCTATGGCTCTGAAATAAAAAATCGCGTCAGAGATTGTATTTATGACAGGTATGTATTATGGCGGACATTGGGATCTGGTTGTTCTGTTTTGTGTGAGCCTATACTATGTTTGTTGAGGTAATGATTGTGATTGCAGAAAGTTGAGATTGTGTACATATTTAGTGTGTTATATCACCTGGTTCATAATTGCATATAGTTGTCAATAAAAAATGTAAACTGCTAGCCCTAGAAAAGGATTTCCTAGTTGGGCAGCAGTAATCTACTTATTGTTGTCATTATAAATATGGTGTGGGATATTTCAAAATAATCACTTTTATTTATGGGATATGATTTTAAATTTATGTATATTTTTTTATATTTCCTTAATTTATCATAATCCAATTCCAGCAATATAATCTCATCTAACATTTTTTTAGATAAAAAATGTTTTTACACGGATTTTTTGTCTTGATAATTTAAAACTCGTTAAGGTTTTTATATACTCTTGATAATATTATAATTCCCTATCAAATAATTTCACAAATTTCGGCGTCACACATCTTTGTTTATTTGATAACTGAAACCGATAACTACATCATTCGTTATCTTGTTTCTGTTTTGGTACTAATATATCTTTGGCGATAAAAAATCCAGATACTTGTGTTCCCGGAAAACTGGCTCCAGCACTTGAAATTTTTGATAATGCGATACATTTTGTATGCCATATTTTGTATTATCTATTTATGATTAACGGTATCAATGATAAGATTCACCCTGACCATGATTTTAAATCGAATCCAATGTATATATTTAATGCATATATATACCTACTGTATTTTTATTGCAATTTGATATTTATAAATAGTTTACCTTTTTTTTTATTTATCGTAAATATAACATATCTTCATAAATGTTTGTTATTTTTATTTGAAATCTTCTTATGTAAAAATATATTTTACTACTCACAACCCCAAGGGGATGTTGTGGGGAGTTATGAATTCGTAATTTTTAAGGTTATTTTTTTATTGCAGATTATCAACTATAGTAGTATACTGAGACTGTATTCTAAAAGTTTCATCACAATGTGTATGTTTGCTGTGTACCTACTATGTACGGCGTGTTTATTTATTCGATTATTTCAATAGATTCTTTTAAAATTTTAATTTTTTTTATTATATCTAAGACTGGCTTAGATCCCAATATATTTTGAAATATATGTACATACATACATACCATCACGCCATGTCCCTCACGGGACAGGCAGAGGGAACCGAACACCACATTTTTCTATCTTGACACACATTCATCGCCTCATCAACATTCATACATCGTCTTATACATGTTCGTCTGTTGTTCACGCTTCTTACATTTCCATCTTTCATAATATCGTTTACATGTTCGTGCCATCCTTTTCACATAATTGAAATATATGTAATCAGTGCTATTATTTTGTTTATCTGTCCAATAAGTCAAAGTAACCCCAAAATAAAAAATCATTAAATTTGATAATTTTATTTTCAAATTGCTAAAAAGGCATATCTTGTTCATAAAATGGCATTGAAGAATAAATTATCAAGTTTTCATAATAAAATATTTTAATCAAATACAATTCAACAAACTCATTTCATGAAAATGCTGAAAAATTCCTACACAAAATCTGAATTTGAGTGTAAATAGTACCATCATACAACAGACTCCACCATCATGTGGGACAATAGCTTAGGAAAAGAAGTTGTAGGCAGATGGTGCCTACATTAGTAGGTCTCAAAACCCGTTGTTGTATTAGCATTATATGTCTTCTCTTCTTCTTCGTCAGCCCTCTTTCGTCCAGTAATGGATATAGGCCTCCCCTTGAGACCTCCACAGCTCCCTATCCTGGGCAGACCGCATCTATCTGCCTCCAGCTACTCTTCTGATATCGTCAGACCACCTGGTTAGAGGCCTTCCAACTTTCTCTTGCCCGTTCTAGGTCGCCATTTCAGCACTTTTTAGTCCATCTGCAGTCCGTGGTTCGGGCGATACCTTTTGGACAGCGTCGGCATAGCACATAGCATGTCCCCCCAATATGGAATTATATGTATTTTTATACAATAATCTAAGTAATTCTATCAGTCAAAATAGTTTTATTTCACATTTTTCAAAAGCTTTGGTATTTCCGAAGAAATTTATTTGAGTCATCTCTTCGTTACTATTTTTTTTATTACATATTCCAAAAATTACATTATTTTATATTAAGCAACATATGTATGTAAAACAATTTGCAAAATCTGAATTCATGTCCCTCCCCCCCCCCGCCCCCATTTTTGAACTTTATGTTTACAGTCAAAAAATTAATATAGAAGACCTTTAAAGTTTTCAATGATACTCCTCTTTTTATGACAGTTTCGAATAACATTTATTAGTGGAATTATGAAGTGAACCACAGGCCGTGGAGAACTATGGTCTTTTTTTAAATTGATTCACCGATAAATAAATCGCAATTTCAAAACTTTCAGCCATCAACGTTTGACATTCAAAAGAAGACTTGGTGTCATTTTGTGTGAGAATAAGTTTGAATATTATTATGTTATATTACCAAGTGCTGATACTTATCACAGCAATCAAATAATGATATCCATGTTCAGACAGAATTAGTAAGAAAACGAGCCTAGAATACTTGAAGTTGGCGACATGCTATATGCTATGCGTATATCATGAATTATTATTTCCTACAATAACGGATCAATGAAATCTAACAATGTTATTAAGACTTGGAAATATAAGGTACCTACTTCTCTACTAAATTGATTTGACATCACCCAATCAAATACATTTAACTAGATATTCATATTAATTTAACTGTAATAGTCAGTTGCCTACTTATACAAGAAAATTGAATTTATTATAACAGATTAAATTGAATGTTATTATGTGAAGTTTTCGTTTTAATAAGTTTTAGGTTATGGAATTAGGCACTGTCTTAATATGTAAAATGCAGTTTATCTACACACTATTCTCATTATAGTCCTCTTCTACCTAAGCCTGTTTTCTTCCATTCTCTGACGATCCACTTCGCTCTGCCGTGTGCAGTCTGCATCAAATCAAATCAGCTTATGTATTTATTTATTTAAAAAAAATTTGGTACAGAGTATAATATATTATAATACATATTTACTGTAACATACATATCTTATATACATCTATTACACATACCAAAAATCCCACAAGGCTTAGCCTGTTTGTGGGTATACCTTAATAAAATTAGAAATAAAAATGTTGATTGTGTGTTACATATGTGTTACATGAATATTGTGGTAATTCTGAAACAATAAACACCGATTGACTCTTGACATTATCACAATTAAAAATGGCGGCGATCGTCATTTTAAGATCGTCATGGATGTTATTCTAAACGCACATCATTGGAATGGTCGGTTGAAAAGGTTATTGAAATCACAACAAGCGGTCAAAGCGTGTTGTTCAAATTACAGTATGACGTTTTGTTCGATTAAATAAATAGATTTCGATTCGTTTCGATTTAAATGGCACAAGAGTAAGCACAATTGGCTTTAGTTGAATATTTAGAGGAAACTGACTATTCATGATTTAACTTTGTTGTTGGGATGCATGTATATTCATCACATTTTGTGTCGCCAAAATTTTGGGTGTTATACTGGTGTCGAATATTCATTCTCAATATTTGATGATTCAAATACAATAAATATTAATGTATCTTTAACCTAAACTTACAAGATAATCAGTTTTAGTGAATATCAACGGGTGTTGAGTTGTAACAGAATACTCTGAAAATAGTTGTAATTGTTTTTGACCATAGACAATACAATATCATGTTCAGAATAACCAAAGTGTTTAATATCGGATGACAATTCATTTGATAAACACTTACAGACATTATAATTTAATTCATTTCAAAGCAATCGTAGAAATTTCAGAATAGCACTCTGAGCTGATATTTCAGTTAGACCTCATAAATTGCTCATTTCTTTCAAATGATCTGAAAACTGTAATTCATCTCATGTATTCTGGAAATCTTTTTTTATATCCGTCGAAATAATTTATGCAACGGAAATGATCTTCGTATGAAAGCAGCCAACGATTTCCAACCCCTTTGTAAAAACTGTCTTCTGTTTGTCCTAAATTAAAGTTTCAATCTACTTCGTTATGAAACGTGGCGGAGAGATACATGTTGACCAATATACACTCATATATAATACCGGAATAAGCATATCTGGGCTTCAGAGCCAGAGGGTATTAAGTCCACTTTTTCTTGAAGGTGGGACTTTCGAAATATTATTGAAAGAAGTCAAAACTTCACAAAGGGTATTAAGTCCACTTTTTGTTAAATGTGAGTTTTTGACTTTCGAAATATTATTGAAAGAAGTCAAAGTGAGGTTTTATTTTAGAAATATTATTGAAATAAGTCAAAGTGAGGTTTTATTTTCGAAATATTATTGAAAGAAGTCAAAGCCTTACTTTTAACAAGGGCATGTACTTTATATCGTCTGGCTCTAAGGTCCAGATATTGATTTCATTCAAAATACATATTCTCAACTAAGTTTATAATGTATATTGATAATGTACAATAGCACTACATAGTAGTTAAGTAGAGATATGACTTTTTTATAATGTTATTTATATTTTAAACCTTCAAGAATGCTACTCTTATTGCATGTACATAGGGTACACATATGGCGCCTGGCGTTACGCATTAGCGATTACAGACAGAATCCTTTCAAATGTTTCCACTAACCGCAGAACTTCCCTTTACCTAAAACCGACCGTAAATAACCAATCAATGTATTTATTGTAAACAAACAAGATATGCGTTCATAATTTTTCTTTGAAAAATTGTTTTAACTACTTTAAACCGGCTAACTCCTCACTAACCCATGGGGATATAGTGGGGAGTTATGATTTCTCAATTTTTAAGGGTATTCTTTTTATTGCAGATTATCAACTAGTATCATGCTGAGATTGTATTCAGAAGTATAGTGGAGAGTTTACGGCCACAACTCACTCATTTTTAATAATAATGCACAATAATGTAGACACATTACACTCATAGATACCTTAACAATCTTCATACATCATCATCATTAGCCTGTGTTTGCCCACTGCTGGACATAGGCCTCCCCTCTCCTTCTCCACTCCTCCCGTTCCCGTGCGACTCCCATCCACTGTGGTCCAACAAATCTTTTTATGTCGTCCATCCATCTATTAGGTGGTCGCCCTTGTGGTCTATTGTCGCCTCTCGGTCTCCACTCCACCAGTCTTTTCGTCCATCTATTGTCGGTCATTCTTGATAGGTATCCTGCCCATCTCCACTTCTGCATGGCTATTCTCTCAACCACATCGGACAGTTTGGTCTGACTGCGTATCCAGTCATTCGTCTTCCTGTTTTCTAGTTTTATTGCCAACATTATTCTTTCCATTTTCGTTTGTGCTACACGCAGCTTGTTGGCAGACAATTTGGTTAAGGTCGTTGTTTCCATGCCATAATTCAATACTGGCAGAATGCACTGCTCAAACTCCCTTGACTTCAGGGAATTCGGTATGGGGCTACGAAAGGTGTTATCAAATTTTACCTTTTTGGTGTTAAATAGTCCAAACTATCCTATCCTTACATATATTTTTTTTAGAAAAACAAAATATCTTAATTTTTTGTAAAATTATCAAAAATTATGATATGAGGTTTTATAGTTTGGTAAGTATTTTTTATCTATACATACTATAGACATCGACAGTTGGATCTCATGTGTTACATGTGACTTATTAATTGTTATGTGTGTTGGTTCAAAAATAGAAATTAGTCAACAAAAATAAGTGGAACATTCAGGAATAAATATTTTATTTGTGATAATGTTATGTATGTATAATATGGCAGTCTGCTTTTGAAAGCTCAACATAAAAAGACCGTAACATATTGCATTCAAAATTATAATTTGTTCGAATTCAACGAAGCTCAATTTCGACATATTTTCGGCATTTATTTTTTTTTCGTTTCCTGTAGGTACTTGTTGAATTGTAAAATCACATTCTTCTTCTTCTTCTTTTTGTAATAGCTTTAGTATACGTCCTGTTCTTTTTTCAGGATGTGTGCCCCTTCCCGCAAGCCCTTCTGTGACGCCAATAATCATATTTTTTGTATGAATTTGCGGTTTATTGGACTGATTCCTGTATTAAGTTTATAATGTTACTTGCTTTTATACAGTATTAAAAATAAATAAATAAATAAATAAATAAACCAATATTTCAAATTATTTTTGACATCGTTGCCTAGTCACTTTTCCATTTCGTGATGCAATAACATACTTATTTTTCAAACATACAGCAGGATATTTCATTTGATATTTTGACATTTGATACGTCGATTGAATGTGAACATTTTCCGCCCATTTGGAAGTAACACACGCTCTTCGAAATTGGTTTTAAAACTCTATATACTTTATCGTGTATCAATATCATCATCTTAACCAAATATATTTTAGGTTTATTGAACCCCATTTTACTACACGCGACACTTACTCTTCACCCCCATTTTCAATTATATTGTTATGTGAAACATACCCTGTTTTGAAGCGCCACCCTTTATATGTTTAAAAAAAAACAACAGGTGGTCAATATAACCGTGTTACAATATCATGTATATTTTTTATATATTTGTATTTTTGATATTCCATAACGTGTTATTATAAACAACACACCATTAATAGAACGTCATTTCTTCGGGCGTCCCTCAAGGTAGTTTACTCGGGCCCCTCTTATTTCTTCTGTATGTGAACAATATAAACTTATGCTTTAAAATTTGTAATTTTGTACTCTTTGCCGATGATATGAAAGTCTACTCTGCTGTCAAAACAATTGAGGACTGCGTCAAAGTACAAGCTGACCTTACCCGTCTTTCGGATTACTGTATAAATTATAGTTTATGCTTAAATGATAAAAAATGTATTCATATTACGTTTACTAGAAAAATCAATAAAATTTCCTATTCCTACTTTATAAACAATGCTCGAATTAAAAAAAAAAGAGAAACAAGAGATCTTGGTGTCATTTTTGATTCTAAGCTCCTATTTGATAAGCGTGTGGACTTTATTACACATATATTACATCCAAAGCTTTTAGAATGCTCGGTTTCCTGTTGCGCTTATGCAAACATTTCCAAAACCCACGAACTCTTAGGATTCTATATTATGCCAATTACTAACTGGAATTGCACCACCACGTATAAGAAGAGCCGTAGCTTCTGAAGAGGAAAAGATGAGACAGCAGAATGACTCTCGACATCCGCTATATGGTCACATCCTCCCGCCCTCAAGACTCAAGTCTAGAAACAGTTTTCTCAGGAATACAATCGCACTAACCTCAACCAGCGAAAAGAGAAGAGTCGACCTGTGGAAGGAAGGGTTAGGAAGAGAAAACTTCCATGAACCAACATAGGTACTTCCAACGGGTCACCGACTACCATATGCAACCTGGAAATCCCTGAATAGACAAAAGACGGGTGTAGGAAGGTGCAAGGTAAACCTGGACAGATGGGGAATGCTAGATGATGACCAGGACATGGCATGCGAATGTGGGGAGACGCAGAACATGTCACCTGCTGAACTGCCCGCTTATGGAAGGAGGTTGCTCTGAGGAGGATCTGTGGCAAGTGAATCACTGGAGGGACACAATATAGGTTGATGATCTTGGACAATGAGCAGGACACGTGGCCAGACAGCTAAATTTAAGATGGACTCCCAAAGTCTTGAAGTGGAGGCCATGGGAAGACAAAAGGGGTGTCGGTCGGCCACAGAAGAGATGGGCTGACGATATTGTTGCGATCGCCGGAAAGAAATGGATTGAAGCGGCACAGATTAGAGGAAAATGGAGACAGATGGAAGAGGCCTACATCCAGCAGTGGAGGGAAGGCTAGGAAGAAGAAGAAGAAGAAGATCTTGGACACGGAAAGTAAAGTATTATGCCAATGTTCGAAGTCAACTAGAATACGTGTCACAAATTTGAAATCCCCAATATATTACTTATATAGAAAAAATCGAGAAAGTGAACCGCAAATTTATATGGTACCCTAACTATCGTACATTCATTCATGTTGATACATACAATGGAGCCCTTGACTTTCGCAAACTTGCGCCTCTGGTAAATCGAAGATAATGTGCTGACCAACTTATGCTGTACAAAATTTTAAATGGCCTTCTTGACTCCTCATCTCTTCTATCCCTAATAAACTTTCACGCACCCACTAGGTCAACACGGCAATCTACTCGATTTCATATACCAATAAGTAACACTTCGCCAAAAACAATTTCATAACCAGATCTTGCAAATCCTACAACACTAAATTCTGTAAAATAGACCTTATCATTATCAACCTTGTCTTCTTAAAAAACAACTGCACATACGTTCCATATCAGAAATCTAACGTAGTGGTGTTGAGCGATGTGGGTCAGAATGGAACTCTATAGATGTAACTAGGTTCAAGCAGCTCCCGTTTCCCAAATGTCCCTCTCCCAAAGGCCACCATATATGCTGCGATGCCTCTAAGTTGGTGTTTATAGTTCGGTGCGTATTCTTTAATTATACATACTGTAGCCATCGAAAGTTGGATCTAATGTATTACATGCAACTAGTGATAAAAATAGAATTAAGTGCATACAGTTTCATACAATTTCTAAGGCACTAAACACTACGCAATGTCTCACTCAATAGATTTATACCTACTTAATATATAAACATACTTCATGCTGCTTTCATATTCTGGGTAGGAAAAACAGACTGACCTCCATACTATCATATCCTGACATTGTATTCATTTATTCATACAAACATTGATGACATTACAATAATTATTGAATCTGCAATGCCCCACTAAGCAAAAAACCTGTGCCGGGGCCAATGCATCTCGAGACAGTGACACTTTATTACTTGATGCCAACATCAATCGTATTATGTTTTTTCGTAAATATATTTACAAAATAACAACATAAAAACAAAACAATTAACATCATAAAAACAAAACAAAGCATTAAAAACAAAACAATTGCACTAATATAATTAGAGCAAAATAATGTATAGGGTTGAAATCTATGGGTGAAAAATCTCCTCTGCATTAGTGTCTGCCTGATTCATTCCTTTATGTATTTTAGTTTTAAAAGCATGACTATTTTGATGTTTCACATAGAAAACAAAATATTTATTAATTCGTGTTTAAGTGTTTATAGTTTGGTACGTATTCTTCTATTATGCATACTATCGCCATCGATAGTTGGATCTTATGTGTCACATGCAACTAGTGTAAATATTTTTTCTGTTTATTTAACTTTTATACGGACAATTCGTAGTTAAACTCCATTGCAAAAAATATGAATTTGTTATGGTAAAATAAAACTACAGTTAATTTCTACGTGTCATTAAATAACTTTTAATGTAAATAATGTTTGTCATTGAAAAAAATCGACTTTATTATCGATAACAATCTTATCAATTTATATTATGATAATTTCCTGCACGTTTTTCGAATTATCGATTTCGATTACATCATAATCATCTACACATTGATTATTTATTGGTCAATGTCAAATCGCAATCTAACACTTTACTACCCACTGACATAAACATAAATATTGAGATAAAAAAACAACATTTTTATATCATTTTATCAATTTTATTGTATGTCTATGTTTGCCCAAAAAGCGAAAAAATTGAATATAGTGCGTTTGATGCGATTTCTCAGTTTGTTCACTATTTCAAATTAGTATGTGTAGCACTGACTAACGTAACCTCACCTAACAACACTGCATTTTATATGAACCTGGGAATCCATAACTCTTTATTGTAAATGATTTCAATAAGAATGTTCAATAGGTATTTACTTTTGAAATCACACTGTCTAACAAGGGTTCTGTGCCAATTCTATAGTTGTCGCCAAATAACTTGAACTTTTAACCGAGAAGGTGGGACACGTAAAAAGACACAAATTTGCGCACTGCGCAACCGGAAACACGTTCAAGATAAAAAAAACAGTGCTTTATACAAGAGGCTCAAAATAGTATTATCCTCTCATAGCCTAGATAATACACAATGTCAATTAAAAAATATGTAAATTCAATGCTGGTTTTGTAATAATACATCGACTGATATCAGGAGACACTTCCACATTGACTGATTTTAGGTTAGACCCTAATTAATTGAGTTCTGGAACATGATGTGTTTACTGATGACGCACTCTCAAAAGAACATACAAAGTAAGTACCTACCTACTGATTCAAATATTTCCAAGCGACATTGCTCCCTTCAAACATCAGACATTTAAAAAACTTAACAAAACCGCGTTTTTTATGCGTTTCACTTTGAAACATGTACGGTTTCTTTGACAATGAAGTTAATGTCTTATCGTCTCGAAGACATTTGAAAGTCATTCCGGTGACGCAATAATAATTAGCGTTGCGTACGATCCTTTGTAATCTTTGTGATTTGCGTCAATTCTGTTTAATAACTTTGCGTTTGTGAAAAATATTTTTTTGTAACAATAATATGTTCAGAAGCATTACAATAGAATTTAACACTTTTTTGTTTTTCAGTTTCACACCGTTTTATGTATAATTTTCGTTGTATCATGAATAATAAAATTAATAAAATAAATATAGGAGTTTTATTTTCTTTGTCAATTCGATTTTATTATCAGGACATCTTTTAAGGCATTCCCTCCAATGTTTTTATTTTAATACGATGGGGTCAGTTGACGGAGAGAATTTAAAGGTTCATGGAAAAAAAACTTGCAATGCATAAATAATAAGGTCATTTTTATTTTCAAGTACGAATGAGAAAGTAGACTTAACTTAATGAAATAAAACAAAACTTTGTGTACATCACTACAATTATAACTTTTATTCAATTTTATAAAAATTCCTCTACATGTTACGAGAACAAAGTTCCCTTCCTCAGGAGGATACAAAGTACATGTTTACTTTGTATCCTCCTGAGGAAGGGAACTTTGTTCTCGTAACATGTAGAGGAATTTTTATTCAATTGAATAAAAGTTATAATTGTAGTGGTGTACACAAAGTTGTGTTTTATTTCATTTACTTAATTTTAAAATGATACCACAAAGTAAAAAACAATAGTTTATCGATGATGAGGAAGTGTACGTTTCAAATTATAATATGTTTTAGTAAAGTTATTGCGTCCATATCTAACTGAAAAATGTACACTTAAAAGCAGCAAATCGGTGGCTTCAAATCAGAGCTTGGCGTTCGATTCATCTCTGTCAACCACAAATAAACAATATGCGTAATTGTTTGCTTGCACGTGTATGATTTATTCTCTTTTAAAATTATTGATAATTGACAATTCAACTTGGTTTTTTGACATTGATTTGATTAAATGCCTAAAACGTATATCCTGTAATACTTTCTGATATAATCTCTCGAATATACGCAAAATCCGATATCGCTATCTTGTTCAATGATAAGATTTAATATATGTATTTGAAGTGTAAATCTTCCTACTGAAACAAATTGAGTAATTACAATTATGTGTTAATTTTCAATAATTACAAAATTTCACTGAATCTAATTAAACAGTACATTTATTGTTAATTTCGCACGATCGAAGAACTAATATATTCTTTCCATTGTTCGCGGTAATGAAATAATTGATAACTATCAAATATTGCATCAATGACCATAAGAATTATAATATGTTATTTATCGTCTGATCCGCAATTCTAATAAATAATTATTTTTGCTAATCTCTTCCTGAATACCTACTGCTAACTTAAACACTTACAATTTGCGCAATTCGTTTACATGTTATTTAACATTACTTCTTGTTTCGTATGTATTGAATATTGCTTCCTTGCATTCATCATCGTAATATACAACCTTGGAATGGAAATAAATAGATGGTTTTTGCTTATCTGGATACATTGTTCCTAATTACATCTTTTTTTTTGTTATTTGTAGGAAAATCATAAATATTTGTTATGCCGGGGTATGACATAAGCGAAATTCATTTAAATATTAGCATCAAAATAAACCACCGTTTATAGTGTAGAGCTTCATTTTTATTTTCAGAATTATTTAAATTCTATAAAGATAAATATTCTTTCACAGAACGATTGCTTCCTATAAGAAAGTACTTCTCAATTTATAAAAGCATTTTTATTTATTTTTTGTTAGATCAATATTGCGGACTACACAGATACTTTGACAAGTATTCAATTAATGATAAACCCAATAACAAGTTGTCACATTTTTCGAGACTAACGCTGTTTACTTTCACCACTTGTTTATATATTTAACCTAACGAGCTTGTCATCGATAGATTGTAATGCGGGAGATACCAGAGGGACGCCGACCACCGGGAAGACCGTCAAAGAGATGGAAGGAGAGATGGACATCCTCGTCCCAGAACCTGTAAAAACAGATCATAGATCTTCAAAAAAAGGAAGAAGAAGAAATTAACGAGCTTATTGCCAGTCAGCATCCTCTTCCAACCAATCGACGTTGAGGTGTGAAGAATGTGTTAAATCACAAATAGGTAATTATTATTTTATTGAAGAATCAAGTGACTGCAGTTAATTGATCAAAATATAACCTTTGTAATAGTCGCATTTTTATGAAAAACCATCAACGATTAATTTTTAATGAAGAAATCATCAACATTGTATACGTTCACTTGAATTTTTTTTTCAAATTAATAATTGAGAAAGAAACGACTCATATTTGAATGCTAACTGAGGTTAAAGTTCAACTCATCGACACAATTAAAATTTTTGGCAGTACCTATAATATTTATTTATGATTACATTGCCAATACGTTTTTACTCTCCACACTATGGTATAGGGGAGAGTCATGATTTCGCAAAATTTAAGCGTATTTTTTTACATCAATTTCTCAATGGGTATCATGTAGAGAATGCACACTATGAGTTTCATCGTGATGTGTTTGTGTGTATGGCGTATACGGCGTACACGCCGTACGCCGTACGGCGTAGCATTTATCTTTTTTGTGTCCTCTATACAGCCCAAACTATAAGGCCTCGCTCACATTGGATGCGTTTTCGTACGAATTTCGCTCGTGCGTAAACGTACGTAAATGCACGAACGATCCCGATACTTGATGTACTATGAGAGTGCTCACACTGGATGCGAGTTGGTCGTACGTGATCGTACGTAGTCGTACTGTGGTCGAAAGTATACGCACGAATTGTTACGACGTCTGAGTTCGCTCATGGACATGCTCACATTGGATACGTTTACGTACGAAATTCAGTCGTCCGAATACGTACGAAAACGTCGAAAACGCACGAATAATCCCGTTCCTTTGAGCACTATTAGAGTGCTCACACTGGGTGCGAGTTAGTCGTACGTTGACGTGCGTATAGTTCCGACATACGAATTCGATCCAAACTTGTTTGGATATTTTGCTCCGTTCGTACTTTGATTACACATAAATGGATACAGAAAATTTTGTTTTTGGACACAAATGTTTATGAGATTTCTGATTACGTTATGCAATTTGATCCGAATTCAAATAACTAAATATTTTTTTATGACTTGGTATTTTTATCTTTGTAAACTGTTATTTTAAATTTCTCTTCATGTGTTGTTACCTGTTTTTTATAATTTGCTTACCCCAAGGTTTTGTGATGTTTTGTGCTATGTGAAGAGAATATGTTATTATAAAATGTTATAAACAAGATAATTTTGTCTATATATATTACAATTGTCGGCCTTCGTTGCTCAGTTGGTTGGGTATCTGACTGCTGATCCAAAGGTCCCGGGTTCGATTCCCGGTGGAGGCACAGTTTTTAATTGTGTTTTCAGTCTGGATCTGTGAGACGACTAATATCGTAAGTCTCCAGAATGTGGCAACTTGTTATTGGGTGCGTGTTAAATAAATATTTGACATAGTATCTGTTAGTTGCCCGAGAAGAAATATTAAATAAATGAATAAATAAATAAATGGGAATAAAATTAGATGGGTCGATGGCAGAGCTATTAGCGCGCTGGGCTAGTAATCCAGTGGTCGCGAGTTCGAATCCTACCTCAACCGATTTCGTTCACCTATAGCACAAGCATTTATTTTCTTATTTTAGGGAACGTAGGAAGATGTATATGTACTTGTTTAACAAGGACATATTCATTTTTATCTAAAAAAAAAAATTGGCTAACTCACAGAGAGGCTGTGCTGTGCCTTGTGTGATAGCTTTGTATGCACGGTAGCTTTGTTGTGATTGATATTATGTTTATGTGTATTGTTTGTTATCCGTGTACCAAATCTTAAATACATAAAATTGTATGACCAGCATCGTACGTCGACGTACGATCAAATTCGTATCAAAAATCGGAGAAAGCCGTATCTAGTGCGCGCACTCGACCAGTATCGTACGTATACGTACGATGCGAATTCGTATCCAATGTGAGCAAGCCAGTGCGCGCACTCGATTCGTACGACCAACATCGTACGTTTACGTACGACCAAATTCGTATCCAATGTGAGCGGGCCCTAAGTCTGATCGACTTCATATTAACATCATATGTGTAAAGTGCAAAGACCTAGAGCTGATTAGTTTTCCATAGACAACTTTTGATTTCTTCTCTATGAATTCATCATTTACGTTGTTTTTTTTGTGTCCTCACTGCAGCCCAAACTATAAGTCCGATTGACTTCATATTGATATCATATGTGTTAAGTCCATAAACTTAGAGCTGATTAGTTTTCCATAGACAACGGTTCATTTTTTCTCAATGTTTCTTTATGACTTCATCTATTAAAACTGAAAAAATGCTCTCACGACCTGGAAATTAGAGATATTTTATTTTGGTTTCCACTATTGATATACAATACCAAGAATCTTCATAAAATTGTATTCAAAGTTGGTCAATGTTAAAAGAAAAATATTCAATAATTTCAAAAATTATATTTTATTTAATGGATTTTTGTATGAAACTTATATGTAACAAGAGAATTTTTTATGTTTGGCAATGTTCAGTTCTTTGATTTCATATTGATATAAGAATATTAATAGCTTGAACTTAGAACTGATAAGCTTTTCATAGATATCATAAAATTTCTTCATATCATATCACGTGTCAAAATTTTCAAAATGCTCTAACGCTCTTTGAAACAAAATTTATCTGCTTTTATTAAAATATTTCATACAACACAAGCATTCTTCACCATACTGCATTAATAGTTAGTATATCTTAACATAAAAATATACTATCGTTAGAAAATTTATATTCCTGGTAGTGAAATTTAAAATGTATATAATAAGATAAATTTCTTATGTATGGAAAAGTTCAGTAATATGATTTCATGTTATAATGTAAAGAGCTTGAACATAGAACTGATTAGCTTTCCATGAATAACAAAAAATTTCTTCATATTATGATATCACTTGTTATAATTTTCAAAATGCTCAACCGCTCTTTCAAACAAAATTTATCTGCTTTTATTAAAATATTTCATACAACATAAGCATTCCTCACCATACTGCATTAATAGTTTGTCTATCTTAATATAAAAATATACTATCGTTAGAAAATGTATATTCCTGGTAGTAAAATTTAGAATGAATAAAATATTTCATATAACATATAAAGCATATTTTACCATATTGAGATTGTCAATATTTGAAGAAGAAAAAATAAACGCTTACCATGGTGTGGAGAGTTTAGTGTTTGCCATAACCCACTCGTTTTGTATTAATTTCTCAATTTCATTCGACGCGTAACCTATGTTCAAATCATAAAATTAAAATTATTTATTTAGGTAATTTTTAAATTATGTATATATGAATGGTATGTGTTGCATTGCACACCCCTACTCACGAACTGAAATAAAATCTTATAAAATCTTATTATTATAATTACTATTAGTAAAATAAAGAAATTCCACCTTAAAATAAAATAATATGATTTTAAGATTATTTTAAAAAATAAATAATATTTATGAATTATAATATATATTGGTATAATTGTCAATATGTAGGTATAAATTATTTGATGTATACTAGTTGCATTTAACACACGAGATCCAACTGTCGATGGCGATAGTTTGTATGGTTAAAGAATATGTACAACCAAACTATAAACCCTTAAATCGAAATTATTCAATATTTTTAGTTTTTATTTCTATACAAGGATTGTCAAAATTTAAAGAAATAAATCTATGGTATGCCATATCATTGTGAAATGAATTTCATATTTGTATGAAAAATGTATATAACAGAAGTAAATAGCTTCTGTAAGGGAAAAGCGAGTGATAAACTTCATATTGATATTGTATATGTCTCTATAGACAAGTGTATTTTTTACTCTCCACTTCTATCTTCCTCAAGGGGTAGGCAGTGAGAACCGAACACCGCATTCTTCAATCTTACACTGTCTCATACATGCTCATCTTGCTAGTAATGCAATTTTACTTAAAATTTCTCAACAGGTATCATGTAGGAAATACATACTATGAGTTTTGTGATAATGTTTTTTGTGTATGGTGTATTGTGAAAACTTTTGTCCTCTGGGAATCTTACATTTATTTAAGGATGAAGAAATGTACTTCATAATAATGCATTTCAAGACTAAAAAATGAATGCTTACTATGTTGTGGAGAGTTTAGTTTTGGCCACAACCCAGTCGTTTTTTTTTGTAAATTTATACATTTTTTTTCTTGATATTTTTTGTTGTTATAAATACCTATTTATTATTATGTATGTATGTATGTATTTTGCTTCGTGGTTCATGAACATAATTTTTTAATAATTTTTAATTGTGTATGTTTAAGCCCATTTAGGGCGTTTATATAAATAAATAAATAAATTCACTTACCATCCATTACCATCATTTTTTGATCATTACTACCTTGTGTGATTATCAACAGATCAGTGTCGTATTTAATGAATGTGCATTTTTGTTTTCTGAAACACACATCAAGGACTTATCCATTCAAGCAAATGTCAGATGACGTATTTGTATCTATATTTATACCGGTATTATCTTGTACTAATTTTAATTGAAAATAACGTTACATAATATTTATATATATGTACTTAGTGATTATATTTTATAATTGCTGTAATTAGCGATTTGTTTTGATACGTCATTCAGTATTGTCTATAGCACAGTTCCGTAATGCAAATTATGTTGAATTGTAATTTAATTATATAAATCGTTTAGCCTAGAATTGGTTTGCACCTAACATTCTGTCTTTCCACATATCTCTGTTGTCCGCCAGCCTCTTCAGCATTTGGTAGCTGCTGCAGCGCACATCACTGATTACCTGGTTCATAACTGTCTCTAGAGCGACCTTTATAGTTTCTGCCTTCCGTCATCTCTATAGCGATAGTAACAAGCAGACCCCGATGCCTGATGTTATGGCCTATCCATTATGGCCTATTGGTTTGGTAGTTTGAGGGCAACCTTCTTTAGGAAATGTCTCGTTTCTCCGACTCTGCTCAGTACCACGTCGTTTGGAATGTTGTGTGACCTGGATCCTAGCACGACCAATTTCCATTACAAATACATTGTTATTCGTCCTAAAAACAAACGATCGCTTCGAAACCATTCGTATCCAACAGCTCACTCACTCGTGGTTTAAAACAAATCATTCATACCATCAAGGAATATTCAACAATGAGTGATGACCAGCGACAGGTGTTCATCATCTTATAAATGAAAGCACGACACACGCGTGTATTGACACACACCAGTCTTGTCTCATTTATAAAAGATGGGTCGATGGCAGAGCGGTTAGCGCGCTGGGCTAGTAATCCAGTGGTCGCGAGTTCGAATCCTGCCTCGACCGATTTCGTTCACCTATAGCACAAGCATTTATTTGCTTATTTTAGGGAACGTAGGAAGATGTATATGTACTTGTTTAACAAGGACATATTCATTTAAAAAAAAAAAAAAAAATGTACTACCTTCAAAATGGGTGGTGAACCTCATTGCTAAACTATGTGAAATGTTATTTTTATTGACTTTTTAACATCTCAATAGAGACGAAATTGGGATATTGTAGAAGAACCAGGAACTCGAAGCACATACAGGGCTTACGACCTGTCATCGGCTGGATTACGTGATCACTTTATGCGCTTGCGCAACGTTCACCAATTATGCCTTCTTATTGAGTTCCCTTATCAATGTAATTTTTGAAAGTTCTATATATTTGAATAATGTGTAACAATTCACCTGAAAATAATGAACAATAATATTGCCATCTATGAAGTAACGGAAAAGCCTTTTTTGTTCCTGGTTCTTCTACAATCTACAATATCCCAACTTCGTCTCTATTGAGATGTTTAAAAGTCAAAAAATATCATTTGACTCCCTAAAGGGAAAAAAATCCAATGTTTGCGTATATGCAATTAAAAATACATTCGATGTGAAATGTTATTTTGCCTCTGGTATTTTCTATTATCTGGCTCTTTAGAGACACCAAAAAACAACGATAATAGAAAAGAGTGGAAGCACTATTTGAATCACGGTGCCTTATAACAAATTGTCGAAGTAAAATTCCTTAAAAAGGCTCCCCTTACTTCGAAAATGTGTTTAGTTAAATGTACAGTTAAATTAGGTTCAATCCAATCAATGTACATAGGTGTTATTTTAACATTAATTTTCTTTACGTCCAGACTTTTTATTTCTCTCATCGAGAAGCAATAATATTATTACGTTTTGGTTTTTGTGGAATCTCTCTATTTTATTAGAGAGAAGATCTTTTCCTTTTTTTAATTTGTGGGAGATCAAATTCAATTGAAAACTTGTTTTATAACAAGCACTTTTAATCAATATTTTAATACAAGATTATTTACAGTCAGTTAAGGCTATATACAATGTTTACTATTCGAGGTCTGTTCTAGAATGCCCTAGTCATTATTTTCACATTACAAAGTAAACTTTACATTGTTCCAAAAATATACATAAATATCTTTATTATCCAACTGTCGATTAGTTCAAGAGAAGATTCTCTTGAAGAAAGAGGCAGTTTAAATCCAAGACTCGTGTATGAAGGAACATTTTGTATGATGTAGTGGACTTTTTGCAAGCTAAAAACATCAACTTAGAGGCTTCGCAACATATATGTTCTATACATGAATGAATTCAGAATTTGAATTAGAACATTTTGTGAGTTTTTGTTTTTGTGTGTGTCTATGTGTGTGTGTGTGTGTCCGTCCCCCCTTATAACTTTTGATCCGCTCAATTTTCTGGGCCCAAATTTTCA
The DNA here is from genome assembly GCA_963576475.1 of Molanna angustata. Classification (NCBI taxonomy): domain Eukaryota; kingdom Metazoa; phylum Arthropoda; class Insecta; order Trichoptera; family Molannidae; genus Molanna; species Molanna angustata. The sequence goes on from OY754972.1 coordinate 15,935,821, forward strand.
GAATATATAAATAGTTATAGGCCTACAAAACTTTTATACTCAGAATTTTGAATTTTTGTTTCAGTCAGAGTTTCTCAAACATTTTTTTATTAAGAACAACATTTTTTATGATAAATTTAGGTGTTTAACTTCCTATATTTCCTAAGTTTTTAAAAATGTCGAAAAAAGCCGAAACACCTCAACTATATAATATAATTTCTTTTAAAAAATACAAACATTGTAGTAGTACATCTCAAATTTTTTTTATCAATTTTTATAAATATTGAATTTAGTGACGACATCGCTTCATACAATTTGTAAGGCAGTCACCTATACACAATATTTAAGAAGACTTATTAGTTTGGTACTTAATCTCCAAACATACATACATACCATCATGCTGTTTTCATATTCTGGTTAGGATAAATGGACTGACCTCCATACTATTCTATCTTGACATACATCCCTACATGTGTTGAATAGAAAGCAAAATATCTTAAAATATTCAATAATTTGGTTTTATGGGTTTATAATTTGGTACTTATTCTTCAACTATACATACTATCGCTATCGACAGTTACTATTGAAAACAAATTAATAATTTTTAACGGACATCTATCTTCCAATTATAGTACAGTAAATACTTTGAGAATGATCACCCCGAAGGTTCTGAACCAAACTAAATTAATACTTAAAAACTTACATAGATGTCACTTTTCACTTTTTTAATTAATAATAATATTATAATATTTTACAGTTTTTAATGTAAAATGACTATAATAATTAATCAGCTGGCTTCTTCGTCTGTCTTCTTCGTCGTTAATCACCAGCATCTGGTTCCAGCTTCGGTAGGAAAAGTCCGAGTCTGCGTAGGCGAAATGGATGCTATTATGTTCAATATTGTTATTGTGATTAGGTTAGTGCGGGCGGCCTGCGAGATGTACCTTGTGAGCTTTATCTAGCGTGGGTCTATCTCTCTCTGGATCTCCTCTTTCTCCCTTTCGTCTCCATTTTCTATTCTGAACCACCATACCCCGCACCATCAGCAGTCGGCTAGTTGGCGCGATTTTAAGAAAAATAATCGTGGAATGAAAACATCAACAAATGTAATGTATCAATGAAGACCTGTGTGTTCAAAATTAATCACATATTTTCCTTTCGTTTTTCATGTTTATTGAAATCTAAAACTACAAACGCAGACTGAATGTAGGTGACCTGAAATCGTACTAAGTATATGCATATTTAAAATAATATATTTAAAATCTCCACTATGTACCTAAATCAATAATTATAATTAACATCTTCTTACACCAACAGCAAGTGAAAGTTTATTGATAAACGGCAACTTCTTTCAATTATCTAGTGTTTCCAGAATTAAGGACCACAAGAATTTTCTTAATTTTTTTTTTTGCAATTTCCTTTTTGTCTTGAATTTCTGATAGTGTCATTATTTGTTTTCTTTGCAGTTGTACCAATCGAAAAAACGCAAGCATGGTACTATTTATAAAAAAAACATAACTAAAACTTTCATGTTTTTTATTTGTTTTGTCTGATATACTAAACCTTCATAATATCTATATTACATAAATATGTATGTAGTGATGATTTCATTGTTTTTCTTAGTACTTTGATTTAGGCAGCTGTCCCTTAAGTTTTTTTTTATTTACTAGTAAATTAATTATGTATTATTTGTAATTTTTAGTAATTGATATTAATTATCCTTTTGAATAATGCATGGAGTTTTCACTGGTCCACTAATAAAGCAATGTAACATTGTTTGTTTTATAAATTGTAAAATTTTGTAATTCTCTATCAACCAATAAATAAAAAAAATAAAAAAGTTATGATTCAGGATGAAAATTTCCATCTTAACTGTATCAAACGGGATAGGCCAAGTTTTGCGACGCGAGGATCTCCTGTACATCATCTTGGAGGGGAATGGTTGAGGAAACAACTGGTAGAAGGATGAAGGAGTGTACCTCTTTGAAGTTGAAGAAAGTTGCTAAGACCAAGCGGAGTGGACGAAGATATGCATCGCTTTGCTGCCAACCAATTCCCAAGATTGAAACCATATAAGAAGAATTATGTCGATGTAATGCTCGGGATACACAACGACACTAGACACAAGTGTCAAGATGTGCACTGTACACATCGAGTTGCAGTATGTTGTAGTGGCATACATTTTCTGTGTCGCTGCCATCTATACAGGACACTAACGGTGTCCAAAACACTTGAGCTTATTACCATATGGACGCGGGCGTAAATGTGGACCATTTGGTGTCGATATTAATTTGTGTCAGTGTCGTCGTATATCCCTAGAATAAATAACCACGTTGAATACATCAGATACTTAGGTGGGTTTTCTTGTTGATCTGTCTATACTTACACAAAACCAATAACAGATTTAATATTTCAATGTTAAGTAGATAAGTATATTGATGTATGTAGATAGTTTCCGTTTTGCTAGCTCAGGATCCCCGGAATCTCTTGGTTGTATTATATTATTATGACTCACCTTGTCTTGACTTGTATTATGTGGGACGATTACATAAGTTCAGTGTCTTATATATGTACATTCAACATACAGCTGTTTTCTTTACAACATCCACAATAATAATCTACTTATCGCTCAAAAACACAGGGTGATGTACAAGCATTTTTTTATACCTGCAAAAATATAGTGACGGAGTTAACGAAATGGGGGTAGAATACAGCGATTCCGATCGATTTGGCTCACTTCATTTTCTGGAAATTGATGGTTCAAAGGTTAATCATTTTTTTATGTTTTTCAGAAAAATCTCAAACGTACTTCAGAATCAATTTAAAAATATCCACGAGGAGTTCTGGGGGGCAAATCTGTACAACGGGTGAAATAAAAAACCATCCATATTTACCCATATCATGGATATTTTTATCTTATGGAGTTCTATATATCTTCAGATATTATAGAACTCCATATGATAAATCCATGATATGGGTTAACATGGATGCTTTTGATTCCGCCTGTTGACCAGACTTGCATCCCTGATTATGACGATTATGTGAACATTCCTATTTTCAAAGTAAACATAACATGATTTTTGAAAGACGAATTATTTTGACCTTGTTTGAAATATATTTTTGTTAAGTAACCATATTTTTATGGCATCAATTTCATCCGTATTTTATTTTATTGTTTCTTATGGCAAAAATGGCGGCGTTTAAGTGATAGATCACCAGACACGGTTTTATTACACCAGTCCTTGTGGAAATATAAAATTAGTACTTTGTGTCGAAAATTCGCGTATGAATTTTCTACACGTTATCATATTGTTTTTATAAGATTACACAATGATGAAAATTGAGCCATGAATTCGCTTGTTGACTGCCGGAAATCAATATACCTAACAGACTGGGCCGTTGTGTTGTGGTGTTTTTTTTTGCGTTAGCCAAAACTTGGCACAGTTTCAATGTTTTTGAAATGTCACCGATGAATTATTTAACCTGGAAATATGCCCCATTTTTACTGCGTAGGTGCCTATGTACTAAGTTTGAGAGCATTTAGTTTATTTCGGCTATCCGGAGATTTATTTTTATCGTTATGTAATGTTTTTGTTCTCTCGCTTTTTTCCAATCACAATACAATCCCTTTCGGTATTCGGGGAGGCATCTCGAACTTCAGCGTCCAAATACAGCTTTTATGAAATCATACCTCTCATCAGAAATGATAAACAGCGTAGACTTTGCGTTCTTTGAAGCAATTTAAGACGTTTATGTACATTAGAAAATTCGCTTTTACGGAAACTTCAATTCACACTAGACATTTTTCGTTAATTCTTATAAAATCATTCTTGTTCATATGGACACCAACAAAAATCGAACTAAGACAACTATTTTGCAGCTTTTTTTGTATCATTGTTGGACAAATATGTACTATGTATGTACTATCTACATTAGACTAAAATTCCTACCTAGTAATCGTAATACGTAGTTTGTTTCTGTTCAAATTATAAATCTTAAATGATGAACGTAAGTACCATACTTTTATGAATTTACGAAATCAAATTCTTTTGAAGTAAATTCAATCTACCTATTTTTGGAATAACTCAAATAATTATCTTTAAAAAGGCGTAAAATTCCATAATATTTCTAGGCATAATATTTTTTTACTCAACCTTAAAATACTTACTACTTACTTATCGGGTCCGGATTTTAGGCCTTGCCACTCCAGTATGCAGCGACATTATATCGCCTTGAAATACTAAGGAACTTATTTTCAAATCGACCAGATACAAAATAAGATTACGAAATGTTCATAATTTTATTTTTATTTGAGTAAAACCAACAGCTTCTTTATATTAATTTTAATTTACATAAATGATCTCTGCCTTCTTAAAATTGGAGGAAAAATGATAACTTTTGCAGATGACACTGTATGAATCAATTTACAATAATTTGAAAGAGAAGAAATAAATACATTAACAATAGAGTTATTAATAAAAGAGTGAAAGCAGAACAGTGTGTCAAATAAAAGTAGAGAATGAATGGCTTGAACAAGTCGACGAGTATGTCTATCTGGGTAGTATGTTCCAACGGAATGGACGGCCTGATAAGGATATTGAAAGAAGAGTTATGGCAGGAAACAGAGTGAATGGAGCACTTAGACCAGTTATGAATGATCGCAACATATCAAGAGACGCTAAAGTTGCCATTCATAACGCAATCGTAGTGCCAACATTGACGTATGCAAGTGAGACCTGGACATGGCAGAAGTCGCACGAAAGCAGAATAAATGCAGTTGAAATGAGATCGCTCAGAAGAATTTGTAACAGAACGATGTATGATAGAGTTCGGAATGAAGATACAAGGAAAGAATGTAAGATAAAGAAAGATGTAATTAACAGAATGAAAGTTAACACATTGAGATGGTTTGGCCACTTGGGGAGAATGAACGACGAACGCCTGACGAAGAAAATATACAAATCTGACAGGAACGGAATAAGAGGTCGCGGGCGCCCAAGAAAAGGATGGCACGATCATGTAAACGATATTTTGAAAGATGGAAATGTAAGAAGCGTGAACAACAGACGAACATGTATAAGACGATGTATGAATGTTAAGGAGGCGATGAATGCGTGTCAAGATAGAAAAATGTGGCGTTCGGTTCTCTCTGCCTACCCCGTGAGGGACATGGCGTGATGGTATGTATGTATGTATAATTATCTTTTATCTTTTTACGATTGTTTTTTTTTTTCTCCTTCCCATTTTATTTATCTTTTTGTACATAATATATACAATTATATTCACTCTGGCAGGCTTATTGCCATTAGGCAATTTCTCCCAACCAAACAGATTACAAAGTATGACAAAAATATAAGTATATGTACATCAACAAAAGAATGAATCAAAGGAAATATGGATTACAAACACATCATAATAAAACAAGTGGGTTGTGGCCAACGCTAAACTCCTCACTAACAAGTCATTCTATAAAGTATTCAAATTTTGTATGGAAAATTTCCAACATTTTCATGAAATGAGTTTGTTAAATTATTTTTTATTTAAATATTTTATTATGAAAACTTGATAACTCTTCAATGCCATTTTATGAAAGTGGTGTGCCTTTTTACGAATTTGAAAACAAAAATTTAAAATTTTAAGTTTCCTGAGCTTGGGGTCACTTTGAAATATTTGACAGTTAAAAAAATTGAGAAGCACTATTCATATATCGTTCAAAATCTAATGGGATCTAATCGAGTATTAGGTATACATATTTGCAAAATTTGAATAGAATCGAATGAGTACTTTAGTCTACAATCGATAAAGTAAAAAATGAACACGCCGTACATAGCACACACACACAGATACATTGTGATGAAACTTTCAGAATACAATCTCAGCATGATACTAGTTGATAATCTGCAAAAAAAAAAATACCCTTAAAAATTGCGAAATCATAACTCCCCACTATATCACCTTGTGTTAGTGAGGAGTAAAAAGGTTTGGAAAAGGACAAGGAGAGGAAAGCGGTATCAGGTGTTTTGGGATAAATATTCCGAAGTGAGACGACGCAATATCCGGACTTAGGCTATTTCATAGTCTTGCTGATTATACTTCGAACGACGAGCTGAAAAACTCTGTATTATGCATAGGGATGGATAGTGCCGTACGTTCAGCAGATCGGAGTGTAAGTCCACGATTGGATAAATAAGTGAATTTGTTTTAAAGGTACTGGGGCAGGATTTGATTAGAGGGAATATTGTACAATAATAATGACAGAATGTGTAGGTATGTATATATTGAACCGCTGGCGTATATTGGGCCAACAAAGATTGCGATAAGATTGTGTGATCAAATTTTTTCAACCCAAAAATGAAATCTGATATATTTTCGTTCCCGCGATTGGCTAGTTAATACAACTTAGTTCTCTTACGACATTGATTTATGTTTTATCGAGTGTGAGTAACGGCACTATGAATTATTAATATTTGATGGCCATATTATGTCATAATATATTATATGTATTTGTTTTCACTATCATTGAATCTCTAGCTATTATCCGTCTAATAATATATCTGCGACGGAGGCGGGTCTCGAACGGAGCGTGTACATATGTTAGTATATGTATGCCTGTCTATTGCAATCCACGTGGGCGATTTTTACATAATTATTCCCAAATTATTCCATGATCTAGTCTAAGTGCCTTTTCACACGTCCCGGTAAGTGCCGGGCCGGCGCCGGGTAAGAGCCGGGTAATTGTATGGGCATGCATGCCGGTGCGTGTGAAAGCTACCATACATACGTGCCCATACACTTCGCTGCCGGTTACCCGGCGCTTACCCGGAGCCGCGCCGGCCCGGCCTCTATCGGGACGTGTGAAAAGCACGGTGTATCCAAACAGCTTTATGTATAAGACGAAGTAATTATCATTTAATGTTATCGAATGTTTGTTTATTTTGACGTAGACTATGTACCTACTCTTGATATTATCCGTCCTGGGGGCGTATTTACCTTTCCTTGTTGATAAGGAGGCAAGTACTGCCTCGAATTAGGCACTAGTTTGTTGCCCTAATGCACTTAAAAACTCGTGTTGAATTCACGGCACGTGTCCTTCAAATGAACACGGTTTAACAACGCAAACTGTTCCTTGTTAAACGAGTACATATACATCTTCCTACATTCCCTAAACTAAGCATAAATGCTTGTGCTATAGGTGAACGAGATCGGTCAAGGAAGGATTCGAACTCGCAACCACTGGATAACTAACCTATCGCGCTAACCGCTTTGCCATCGACCCATTTATATGCCTTCGTGGCTAAGCGAGATCCCGGGTTCGATTCTCGACACAGTTTTTCAACCCTTCTTTCTTCGTAGTTCTTTAAACGATCACATGTCAATTAATTTGTTTTTCTGGTGCGTATATTTGATTTATTTTTTACTTAAAATTAAACTTAAGCGCGATGAACAAAGTTTTGCTTTATACCACATTTGAGCAATCATTCTGGATTTTACATGTCCATAAGGTTCTTTTTTTTCGTTTACATGTTTTATGTTTCAGTTTAATTCTGCCTTATAATTCATTGTTCCTATTTCCGCACATAAACTTGAAAAAAACTCGTAGTGTTTATTTGTGTAGATTGACTTTTAGACTATTGACATTGTGATCGTATGATAGACGGTTCACTTATATTGTTTGATCATTATTGTTTGTCCTCAACAACATTATTTCCGCATTGTCTATATTGTCACTGCGTAATAATGAATTAACACTTTGTGCTATCCTGACACGAGTTTTTTTTTGTCATCATTGCATTTTATTGTTGTTTTTTCGACTATTTATGTAAACTGGTTTCTTTCTTATCAAAGTTGTAAATTAGAATGTGCCTTTTCAATGATTTTTATCATCGCAAATCATACTCATTTGGAAAACATACTGATTTTTTTTTAAGAATAAATATGTCCTTTAACAAATACATATACATCCTTATACACACCCTATATTAAGCATTAATGCTTGTGCTATAGGTGAACGAAATCGGTCGTGGCAGGATTCGAACTCGCGACCACTGGATTAATAACCCAGTGCGATAACCGCTCTGCCACCACCCATCTAAATATAAACACAGATGGGTTTTAGAACAAATGAAAAATGGTCAATAATCTCAAATGATCTTGGGTGACTTTTGTGTTTTGTTTTATATTTTTTCCTAATTCAATTATATAAAAATAAACGAATAATCTTATTTATTTACAAATTTGTATTGATTGATATGTATATAATATTATATACATATTTATATATGAGATTATTAATTTTCTTATTTTCTAATTTTTCGACTGCTGATTCGTGATGGATTTCCAACACAAATTTTTAACTTTTTTCCACTAATTTAAAATGTCAGTGGTTAACATTTTAAATAAGTGGAAAAAAGTTGAAAATTAGTGTCGTTACTTATTTTTTTAAGTAATTTTATAATATTGTTAATTTTCTGTCTAATTATTAAATGAAGAGAATCTGGACGTACCCATGGCTGCCTTGGAAATGTAGCCATACTACTACAGGGGCTTGGCTTGGATTCATTGATCAAACCACTCCTGCTTCGAAGACACTGATGTCCAAATACCCCTTTACCTTTTTTGTGGTCTGTTGGATACACTTTTTAATAGTAACAAAATTTCATGTTAAAATTTACTGAATTATAGTGACTACATAGCATTTGGTTTTGTGCACACAGCCAAACAGTACAGTCATAAATAGATAAACCTTCATTACTGATAACAAAGGTTTGGCTAAAACGCAGGTAGCCAGTTCGGCTGTCATTATATTTTTTTAGCTTCTTGTTATTTTTCTACCCCATCGCTTGACATCTTCAACATTGCAGGTCCGCCGAATTCCAGAGCTTCATACTCTTTTTCTGATGGTAATTCTCTTTTTGGGACAGAGATGTTTCATTCCTTCCTTCTCCTGATATCGGCTCAATAACATTATGTCGTGATTTGTACTTATTATGCTTTTATAAATTCGCGTTATTCGAATCTGCATAATTTTAGTTACCTAATGAAATTAATCCCGTGGGAGAGAAACTTCGTCATGTTAATGTTGCCTACTGTAAGAAATATAAATATTTGATTTTATTTCGACTCAACTGACAAGTCATTGGACAGAAAGTGTTACATAGATTCAAAGACACCTTACAACGTCAATTATTTTACGATTGTAAGTTTTACAACAGATTGATGTTAGTGGCGGATATAGCGAAGAGGGCTTTTTACAATCGCCAGTTTTAATTTTATTTCGTGACTCGTTCAATAAATAATATCATTGTGTGTTGTAGATACAATGTTGTGGATAAAATGTTGTGGATAACTGTTTTAAACTGTTGATTTATCGCGATAAGATGCGAGATTGTCGTCGCCGTTTCTACAACTTCAACTCAAAAAGAAATCGATTTCGTTGTTGAGATATCATGGGAATGTCTCCAATTAAGATCAATGAGAAAATAACTCTTATATATATCATCATTGATAACTTCATAATATAAGATGTTTTTACTCTACACTGCACGGCATAGTGACAGTAGAGAATTGAAAAGGTACGAATACGTATTTGTTTTTATTTTTCGACTAATCATTTTCAATAGATGCTATCATACCAGACATCGATATGTTTTTTTTTTCACCAGTTAGCCGTCTATACAATCGTATTAGGTACATAACGTTCTTATTTCCCTTACGGCACTTCTTTTTCAATATCTCAACTGAACTCCCTGTAGGGAAAAAAAACACCAATGATTGCTTAATATGTAACCATAATACCTCCACTACACTACTCGCGAAGTCCCTCAACGAAGTATTCGGGAAAGTTGACCGAAGTCCGAAGTACGTCGCCACACACTCGTTCTACTTCGCGAGGAACTCAGTTGTCCGCCAGCGCTCGCACGCTACGCGTCATGGATAATGTTCGAGTGGCAGCTGCCGTTGCAATGTACCTACACTCTCTAGTATTATAACTACGTTTGTATTTATCACTCGAAGAAAATTAAAAATAAATGGATTTATTGAAGATTTTATTGAAGCTTCTTTTTTTTACAGTAGCCCCTGTATGTAGCAAAAAGCGAATCTTTCTTTTTCTTCAATTCTTCTACGGGTATATATAATTCTTCTACGGGTACGGGTATAAGGTGTCCTGGATACGCACCCAAGCATCATTAATTTTCTTCTTGTCCTTGTGACCACTTTCATTTGGGTTCCAAATAATTGGCTCTACTTGCAATGTTTCCAGGAACAACAGAATTTGCTCCTGCGACCACTGTTTACCACTCATAATCGAGCGAAGTTAGCCGAGTAGTGTAGAGAAGCACCTCGTGTCGACACTTCGTGCAACTTCGAGTCCTTTGACTCGGGCGCAAAAAACCGACAACAAACGGAGGTCGCCCGAGGCGAGCCGAGGTTGGACGAAGTAAGGCGAAGTGCCTCTCCACACTATCGTATTCGCCTATCTTCGATCAACTTCGCGAGTAGTGTAGTGGAGGTATAAAAATAGTCTATTGCTGCACTCCAAAATTTCTGTATAAATCACTACATGAATACATTTTCTATACAACAATAAATATCATAACTCTCCAAAACGTGGCAACTTGTTAGTGGGTGCGAGTTAGATTAATATTTGACATACTACCTGTTAGTTTCCCAAGAAGCAATACACTAAAAATTGAATGTGTTGTGGCCAACACCATACTTTTCACTACCGAGTTAACCTACAAAATATTATAATTATGTATGGAAAGTTTCCAGCATTTTCATGAAATGTTTTAACTTGATAATTCTTCAATGCTATTTTATTTTGAAAGTGAATGCCATTTTATCGTGAAACAAATATACCAAATTTTAATTTTTCTGAGCTTGGGGTCAATCTGAAATATTTGACAGTTAAAAAATGTGAAACACTGATCATATGTCCTTCAAAATCTATTGGGGTCTTAGCTAGTATTAGGTATACAAATTCGCAAATTTTGAAAAGAATCGGCAGAGTACCTACTTTAGTCTATAATCGATTAAGTAGAATAAACACGCCATACATAGCAGGTACATATCACATAGTACACAGCACAAAAACATGAAACTTTTAGAATACAATCTCAGCATGATACTAGTTGATAATCTGCAATAAAAAAGCATAGAAAATACCCTTGGGGTAGTGAGGAGTAAAAAATGATAAAATATGGTTACACAACATAAACGCATGAATCTCCATGTATAAAGGTATTTCATTTTATTGAAAGGTGTCGTAACAATACAGTCACGCATTCAAACTTTTCAAATGAAGTTATTTCACTCAATAAATAATAATGCGCGTACAATGGTTGTTTATTTATAGGCCAACATGCGAATTGGTATTCAACGTAAGAATGACCTAATATAAAAATCACATTATTATTCGAGTATCCACGAATATCCCCAAAATCACCCTATATTCCTCGTTTTATAACCGTATTCGTTTCGAGTACCGTATCCCACCCATTTCCTCTATAATTTAGTTGATATCGTACGGTATTTTTCTCAAGTATCGACCTCAAAATGTAATATCATCTCGCTTTATAGTGCCCTCTACCGGTAGTGTCGAGAAGGACATATTATGAACGATTCATCGTATCAAATTCATACTGGTTCGATTTAGCTACGAACTATACCTTCTTCGTCTTCTTCTCAGCCATCTCTCCACTGCTAATTATAGGCCTTTTCCATTTTCTCCTTAATCCATTTTTTTCGGTTTTGGGATTATGTCGTGGACTGAACCTGTCATGAATCAGTATTATTACCAGAAAAACAATTGCAAATTGTGCAAATTAATTTTGATAAACTGCCAGGAGAGTACCAGATTGCCTCGAAAAGTTTGTTGTGATGGGCTCGTCGACTATATGGAATGATCAGTGATCTTGTTAAGTCTGCATTGGGGTCTGCAGTGACTGGTGTCCTTCGTTCCGCTTAAAACAGATCGATATAGAGGCGGGCCACACAAAGAGTAATTGAATTTAGCCACCTATTGATGAGGATAAGAACAAGAGAGAGATTTTGAAAAAAACGCATCATTTCGTAAAATTTTCCCTGCGCTACGACCAAAAAGTCTCGACATAATAGTCTATCGGAACAAATTATTCGAGAACTTATGAACCTTTTCGCACCACATTCACTATTATTGACAATACGCATCTGCTGAGACCGTACCTAATCGAATATTTTTTTTTATTGCATATGCGCAAACATTGGATTTTTTTCCCTGTCGGGAGTCAAAGATATTTTTTAACATATTTTTAATTATCTCAATAGAGACTAAGTTGGAATATTTACTGTAGAAGAACCGGGAAATCAACCTTATAAGTCTGGCGCAATTCAGGGGTGACTTCTATGCGAAAAATGCATTTGTCACCTCAGGTATAAGAATTGTTGCTCCCATTCTTTACAAAAAACCAATTCTCTCAATAGATGGCGTTACAACAAAAATAAATAAAAATAATAAGAATGTTGTTCATAATTTCACACATAGATGGCTGTAGTAAAAATTCCTTATTTTCATGCGAAAAGAATTTCAGTACCTATTACAATATATAGAACTTTCAAAATTTAATTGATAGGGATCTCACTAAAAAGGCATAATTGGTGAACGTTGCGCAAGCGCATAAAGTGATCACGTAAACCAGCCGATGACAGGTCGTAAGTCCTGTAGGTGCCTTGATTTCCCGGTTCTCCTACAGTAAATATTCCAACTTCGTCTCTATTGAGATAATTAAAACATCGTACCTATACTACAATATGCACTGAAGCAGTTGTTGGTGTACCATGATTTAATTTAGAAGATATTATTTGACATCTGGGGCTTCCTTTCTAAGTATATTGTCTATACATAGTCTAAATATATCACATTTCCAAGAGTAAAATTCTACGCATCACTTTCATCAGGATATATATTTTTTACTCTTCACTAACCTAAGAGGATATAGTGGGGAGTTATGATTTCGCAATTTTTAAGGGGCTTTTATTATTGCAGATTATCAACTAGTATCATGCTGAGATTGTATTCGGAAAGTTTCCTCACAATGTATCTCTGTGTGTGTGTGGTATGTGCGGCGTGTTTATTTTGCTTTATCGATTACAGACTAAAGTACTCATTCGATTCTTTTCAAATTTCGCAAATATGTATATCTAATACTCGCTTAGACCCAAGTAGATTTTGAAGGACATGTGAGTAGTGCTTCTCAATTTTTTTAACTGTAAAATATTTCAAAGTGATCCCAAGCTCAGGAAACTTAAAATGTGAAATTTTTATCTTCAAATTGGTATAAAGGCACATCACTGTCATATAATGGCTTTGTAGAGTTATCAAGTTTTCATACTAAAATATTTAAATAAAAAATAATTTAACAAACTCATTTCATGAAAATGCTGAATATTTTCCATACGATATTTGAATACTTTATAAATGACTTGTAAGTGAGGAGTTTAGAATTTGCCACAACCCACTCTTTATAATTATCTGCTCAATTACCTCTAAAATAGTCAAACGCTGATGATGAGTATTTATTTGAATTGGCAAAGCGTGTTTTTTACGGGGGATGAAAAGTATAGTGTATCGCGACACGAACTGTCCCAGAGACAAGACTATGTCAGGTCATTAGACGGTAAGGGTTGGACTGGCGAGCTGCGAGCACGTGAACAAACCAAAGAGAGAGATAGTACGAGAGCGATTATTGTGGGAAGTTTCACGTTACTAATGGACAGATAATCCTCGCGTCGTCTCTTGTTAGATTTATCTCCTCCTAGGGTAGATTTAGACACACAACGAAAAACGCCCACAGCATTAGATACATATATACCCAACAGAAACATTCATACCTAGGTACACACAATCACGCACAGTGATTTATACAATAGTAGTAACTTGATAAACTATGGTGAATTTATTGCCAAAAACTTTTTGTCACTACTGCTTACTTATTTCAATCGGTGCCTTCTTACTTCGTTTCTTTCCTTCAAAATGGCGTGGGTTGGATAAAAAAATTCCGTTATAGGGAGAAAATAACAATACATTTATGTACCTATTTATTACAATAAACATTTGTACACGTAAAATGACTATTTGAATACCAAATATTCTTTGGAAGAGGCGTTGATGTTGTGAAATTCATTTAAAAACCGAGTGGGTTGTGGCCAACACTAAACTCTCCACACCATAGTAAACGTTCATTTTTTTCTTGAAATGTTGACATTTTATGGAGAACATTAATATTAGATTCTTAAACAAATGTAAGATTCCCAGAGGACAAAAGTTTTCACAATACACCAAACACACAAAAATATTGTCACAAAACTCATACAATGCACTTTCTACATGATACCTGTTGAGAAGTTTTAAGTAAAATTGCATTACTAGCAAGATGAGCACGTATGAGTCAGTTCATCAATGTTGATGAAGAGTATGTGTCAAGATAGAAGAATGCGGTGTTAGGTTCTCACAAGTAGAGAGTAAAAAATGCACTTGTCTATAGAGACACATACAATATCAATATGAATTTGATCACTCAAATTTCCCATACAGAAGCTATTTTATTTTTGTTATACACATTTTTCATGAAAATATGAAATTTATTTTACATTGATATGGCAGACCAAAGATTTTTTTCTTCAACTTTTGCCAATCCTTAAATGCATTTTTGATGAGTGTATTTTTATTGTATCAAAATTTTAAACAGTATAAAAATACCTCGATTTTCCAGACCGTGAGAGCATTTTGAAAATTTGGACAAATGAAATTATAGAGAAGAAATTAACGGATATCTATGGAAAACTAATCAGTTCTAAGTTTATGGAATTTACATATATGATATCAATATGAAGTCAATCGAACTTATAGTTTGGGCTCTAGAGAGGACACAAAAAAAACAACGTAAATGATGAAATCATAGAGATGAAATTAAAAGTTGTCTATGGAAAACTAATCGGCTCTAGGTCTATGCACTTTACACATATGATGTGTACATGAAGTCAATCGGACTGTTTGGGCTGTAGAGAGGACACAAAGTGAGTATATGTAACATGAAAACAAAGGTGGGCTGATAAGTAACAATTACATATGATTTTCTTATTAATTATATTCTTAAATATTCATTTTTTGTACGTTTCCCATTTTGTTACATATGTCAATAAAATAATAATAATACACTGTTTTATTTAGATTCCAGATCGAAAATCTATATTCTCAAATTTTCAAACAGATTTCTAATTTTTAACTGTGTGAACAGAATTCTGGTTTTTAAATCATTAGTTATTTATTTAAATTCATCACCATCAGTGACGTAATTCGTTAATTCACTTTGCCTCTTGTAATTTCTTAATCCATTTCAATGTGTTAACAAGATAATTATATTATAATACCAGCAACAGATCTGTCAACGATGTGATAACATACTAAAAACCTTACCTACCGTTTAATCCGTACAAATATTACCCGTGAAAAACTTTACTCAAACGAAAATTTTAGCGCCTGGTTTTATTAATAAGCACGTGCCCTTTTAGTCATGGAAACAGGAATACGGGGGTGTTTTTCTTTGGCTAAGGTTTGAGCATTAGCATTAATGTAAATTGTCATTACCTTTGACCTTTTCGAGAGGTACATTTTATTTAAATTTTCCCACTCAAAAGGACGTGATACCTTTCACAATGTTTGTATACTGATAAACTGACTTTTATTCAGAAATTTAAAGGGGAAACAAGCTCTTTTGAAATGTTTCAAAAATCCTCTTAAATGCAATATTAATACGGTACGTACATGACATATTAACTTCAATTCATTTCGCACGGGTTTTGAAATCCAGGGGGGCAAGTCTGGTTCGACCGGCGAAATCAAAACCCCAGTGACTACCCATATCATGGATATAATTATCGTATGGAGTTCTGTGACATCTAAAGATATTGTAGACCTCTATATAATAATTATATCCATGATGTGGGTAATCACAAGGGTTTTGATTACACCGATTGAACCAGACATGCCCCCCTGGTGAGCCATAGGTAAAATATAACATTTCGAAAATATATTTGAGAGAATTGATTTTCAACTTTCTAAGCAGAGTTCTTTGCCGGTCTAGGACGCTTGGCAGTGGGACACTTGGATGCGGGACACTTTGTTTCGCACACTTGGGTGCGCGACTATTGGGTGCAGTACATGTGGATGTGGGACACTTTGTTGTGGGACATGTAGATGCGAGACACTTGGATGCGACTGACACTTGGTTGCGGGGCACTTGATGCGTGACACTTTGGAGCGGGACACGTGGATGAGGGACCCTTGGGTGCGAGACTATTGGGTGCGGGACACGTGGATCAGGGACACTCGTATGCGAATAACATTTGGGTGCGAGCCAACTCGATCGCTAGAATTCTAATAGTCCGTAATTAAGATAAATAATCAAATTTTATACTATAACGCTACCATAATTTGTCGGCCTTCGTGGCTCAGTTGGTTAGGTATCTGACTGCTGATCCAAAGGTCCCGGGTTCGATTCCCGGTGGAGACACAGTTTTTAATTGTGTTTTCAGTCTGGATCTGTGAGACGATAAATATCGTAAGTCTCCAGAATGTGGCAACTTGTTATTGGGTGCGTGTTAAATAATTATTTGACATAGTACCTGTTAGTTGCCCGAGAAGCTACATAAAATAAATAAAAATAATATGTAGGTACCTACATGTATAGCTGACGTTATATTTATCTGTTGGTAAATTTACAGAATATATAAGAGAATAACATTGTGTACAATTATATTTGTTTATACTATGTACAAGAAGATGTATAAATAAATAATTGATCTAATTTCAATAACCACTTCTTTGTCTCTCTCAATCAGATTTTAATTTTTTTTTCATTATTATATATGTTTTTTTATTTATTTATGTGCTTATTAGTTTGTATTGATTAATTATTGTAATAATTTAAAAGAAAATACTAATTTTCTTTAGTTCATTTTTTGTACTGAACACGCAATTTTTTTATTGTTTACTCTGTTTCTAATAATAATAAATATTGTTTTCTTTTATGAAAATTGTATGTTGGATGTCTGTCGATAAACCCTTTTTATAAATAAATAAATAAATAAATTAATTAATTAATTAATAAATAAATAAATAAATAAATAAATAAATTAATAAATAAATAAATAAATAAATAAACAAATAAATAAATATAAATGTATTCCATTCACCAATTTACACGTGAAATATTACAACACAGTGAATGCTTGGTACAAAAAGTATTAAAAAATAAAATAAACAGAACTAAATTGACTAAGGAAATAACAAGAAATCAATTAAACAATGACGTAAGTGAGATAAAAAATAAATAAAAATATTATATAGAAAACAAATCATAATAAATTGAATAAGTAAAATTAATTGAAGAATGATGTACATCTTTCAAAACTTACGAAAGGAATTTCATCATGTATGAACCATATGAAAAAAAAAATCCGAGTTACGGTGAAGTTAATACATATGTATTTTATTATTAGATGGTTTTATGTGAAACACGTCAGTATCATAAAATGATTTATCGTATGTTAATAGTGTCTTGAGTGTTTTACGTACGTTGTGTTAAAATAAAAAAACCTCAAAACATTGAATGAGGATTTTTTTTGCTGTTATCATCAAAACACTATCACTAGTCAGGGTTCATATAATCCAACTGTCGTTACCTGCTTTAATACGTTTGGAAAAAAAATCAGCCTTTATACTATGACGTTAATATAGCAGTCGCTGGTTTATAAGGCTACTGGTGACATCGGACAGCTCCAACTCCATAGACGAACCAAGGTAGGTACGTGAATTGTGAATTAATTATTTTATGCCAATGTACGTATTACTGTTTCAATCGAAATTATATATAAAGTCATAAAAACAAGATTAGACACGCATGAAAAACTGTTGTGAAATTCTATTTATGTTGCTGCTTCAGTACATTGTGTTGTTGTCTTCGTTTGAGATTTATTTATATCCTGTGGTGACATTCTGATACAACAACGCCCACAAAAATGTATGCGTCTATTTTTGGCCATAGATAAAAATAACATGTTTGGATGAAGGATAACATATGACTTTTTCTGTATTTATAATATACACTTAGTTGCCAGCTATACTTATTTACATCATTTTCGTATTCTGAAAAATACGCATAGGTATTGAATGTGTTGTATCAAATGTCCTGTATTTTTTTGAGTTAAATGAAAAGAATGGGCAACCTACAAAAATATTTTTTTATTAGTATAATAGAATGAATAACATTAGTTATAGTAACTTAATTTGTATTTGAAAGGGTATATAACGCTAAATCTAGAGACTGAATACATCATGATATAGTACCTACATACCTAATATTAAAACCCCATATTAGTACACGCTGAAGTAAGGCAACTATCGCTTGCGTTAAAAGGGGTTCATACGTGATTTAAACTATCGGAAACCCGAAATTCGTTGATTTTTTTAAGAAACATACCCGGGAGCGAGTCCCGTCAAACGGTGGAGTCAAAACCCTCATGATAACCCATATCATGAATATAATTATCTTATGGAATTCTGTAAAATCGTAAGATGTTATAGAACTCCATTAAATAATTATATCCATGATATGGGTTTTTATTCCTCCTTTTGACCGGACACGACCCCTTGGTTTAAACTGAAAAAACTATCACGAACATTCACTTTGATTTCGTGTTACATATATTGCAGGTAACAAATAATGAACTATTCATGTCTAATATAGCTCCTGAAAAGAGTCCTGGACTTAGAATATGTTACGCCATATCCCTTACGGGGTAAGCAGATAGAACCGAGCACAATAATCCTTTATTTTTGCACACATTCCTAGCTTCCTTTACATCCATGCATCGTCTCATACATGCTCATTGATTTTTCAAACTTATATTTGCCCTGATCCTTTCCATATTATAATAATAATAATAATCAGGACAATTTATAGAGCGCCGTTTTGTGACAACCGTGGTCCCCTCAATACCGATGCCTTAACTCACTATATGTGGTAAGGCATCGGTAGAATGTTGGATTCGGAGCGACGTTATTGTTTTTGAGATGTGCCATATTCGTCTGTTTGGTAGGTATCTTGAAGTTTATAATTTTCAGAAGATCTGTACAGTTAATATTGGGGTTCAATAAGTCAAAGAGTTACATTAAGTTTGAGATCCTTCGTCTTGTCTGTAAAATCTGCAATTCGTGTTTGCAGTAATCTGTTATTACCAAATTCGCAGGTACTTCATGTGCCACAAAAATATGTGTTGAATTCATTCACTATTCGGTCTTTGAATTATCGTATTTATTTCATTATTTAAAACTCCAACGGAACATTAGCATAATATATACAAACGCACTAACATAAGTATTAACAGGCGTCTGTCTCATAGTCAATAGGTACTATATTTAATTTGGTACAATCATAGTCTAAAATGTAATAAAGGAACTTGCAATAGTAATTTATTTATTAAAAATCAGCTTATTATGCCGCTTATTATGGACATGTTTTTCTTATTTTTACAAATATTGTGTTAATAATTTTTAAAATTGGTATTTTTTTTAATCACGCATTTTAACTGCCATACAAAAATTGATGAAGTTCCTATTTACCTCGTCCATAATTCTCTTATTTTTCGTCCTTAACTCTTCCCAGCTTATCTGGGGACGACCTTTCTATATTTATTGCAATTTTTAAGCACTCAAAAAGTCAAGAAGCATTGAATCCAATAATTTTAATAAAAGAGTTATCTTGTATTTATTTTGCGTCGATTCTTGTGTTCAAGTTTTCAATATTCTACGAACGTACCTACACTGCGGAGAAACTCGGTATCTCCGCAAAATCATCCTCAATACAGACGTTTCTGAGAAAATTCTCCATTTCATTGTACCAGATATCCTTGATTGGAGCTAATTGTTAATTCAATTCTCATCATAAATGTAGGTATATAAACACTTACTTATTTTTCGCGGAACAAATCCTGGATCTCAAGTCCGTTTCTTCTCGGAAGCTGCTTATTATACAATTTATTATAATTATTATCTACATTTTTATAACGTAGGTGTGACTTTTAAGAAAAATTCCAGCTTCTTGGAACATCATTTTCTTCTGAGTACCTATGCCTTACCTGACTAAAACGGTTTTTAAAACTAATAGATGGATGGTATCAGAGCACATAAAGGAATTACTAAGATACAAATGATAGATAATAAAATCGAATAATCTGCAATTTTTTCCTGCGTAAAATCTGCAATAGGTAAACGTAACCACTCCCAGGGGCCAGACTTACCTTTCTCATACCTATTTACAATAAAGGGGGTAAGTCTGGTCAACTGGCGGAATCAAAACCATCCATGTTTACCCATATCATGGATATAATTATCTTATGGAGTTCTATAACATCTTGAGATATTATTAACTCCATGCGATAATTATATCCATGATATGGGTAAAAATGGATGATTTTGATTCCGTCGGTTGACCAGACTTGAAAAAAAACCAGTTGTTGAAAAATAATTCACCGAAAACTTTGCTATCTCTGGGACTATAATATATATATTTTTTTGATTTACTGATTTACATTTCATTTAAGATGTGTGTTCCATGGAGCCATATTATCAATAAGTTCTTACCTACCTACATATTATTGTATGGGCCTTAAAAACACACTTTTGATTATTTTATATGTAAATAATATTAATTATGTTAATAATCATTTTTTCGTCTAGTACACACTACATTACAAATATTCAATAGTTTATGTATTTGTATTAAAAATATTCGTACACTTCCAGAAAAAGTAATTCACAAAACTGGGCTTTTGTTGAATAGTAGGTACCTACTCGTATTTCATGAAGTCGTCATAAATGAAATCCTATTTTTTTTTTCTTTTTAATTTTTTTTTTATAAAAAATGAATATATCCTTGTTAAACAAGTACCTATATATAAAATTAGCATAAATGCTTGTGCTATAGGTGAACGAAATCGGTCGAGGCAGGATTCGAACTCGCGACCACTGGATTGCTAGCCCAGCGCGCTAACCGCTCTACCATCGACCCATCTATAATAAAGAATTATATTTATTTTGTTTTGTATAAATTTATCTGTGTTGCGGTAATGTGCCATTTTGCTGCCATTTCGCTTAACACGAAAAAAGAGACGTTTTTTGAAAGGACTAAATAATGATAAAAAACATACACATTTTATGTCAAAGATGCGTAAATCATTAAAATGGTAGGTATGTATTGTATGTCCTTACGGATTATCAATATCTATCCTTTAGTGATTATTTTTAGAATTCAATTTCAATGCTTGCTTGCACAGAAACGTATAAGAGCAAAATAAATATTGATTAAGTAAGCATTTCTTTTCTGCATGACTTCTCATAACGCGCAATATGACCACTGGATATTAATTTATATATATAGATACACAGGATAGGATATAATATATTTCCAATTAAGTGATAAGTTACGGCTCATCTTTTAGGTATATTTTTATGTGGGTATAATAATGAGATTGTGTGTTTTAAATTCATATGAGATCGGATTGCAGGTAAATAATTACTGTTGTAGTTTTGATTTGCACATCGATAAAATGACTATTACCGTTAACAAAAATTACCGTAGACAAACTCAAGATCACCATAATATTAAACCTATTATGAATAGTTAATGTATATACAATGTACATATGGCAATCAAGGTACGTAATAAATATAAAATATTTCCATTCACACAAACATAAGTACACAATATTATAAATATATTCAATCGAAAGTTGTTACGGTTATCACGTCATAAAAATAATTCATTCAATATGCGGTGTTATCTATATCCGGTTGACTATCTATAACA
This sequence comes from Molanna angustata, assembly GCA_963576475.1. Classification (NCBI taxonomy): domain Eukaryota; kingdom Metazoa; phylum Arthropoda; class Insecta; order Trichoptera; family Molannidae; genus Molanna; species Molanna angustata. The sequence continues at coordinate 15,957,705 of OY754972.1, forward strand.
ATTTCAATGTTTTTTGTTTGCATTTATATAGACATAGGACAAAGGTTCACCTCAGAATTGATATACCTTCTCGATGTGGTGTTTGCGGAGAATATTTCGAACACAGTGAACTGCTATGATAACAAATGTGTCAATGTGTTAATCTTTGTGTTGAAATGAAGGGAAGAACAGCCATAGGTGCGTTGAGACGCTTTACCAAATTAAAGAAAGATCAAGGCATTACGAAAAACACCAAAGTATGGTTAACCAGGGCTTTACTTTTCGCTTTTCAGATAAAGAGACAGATACTTTAGCTGTGAGGCACCGGCTTAGAATAGTGCTTCCACTCTTTTCTATTATTGTTTTCGAGTGTCCCGTAAGAGCCGGGTAATCGAAAATACAACAGGCAACAATAACATCTCACATAGTTCAGCAATGAGGTTCACCACCCATTCTGAATATAGTGCCTTTTTAGGTGAGACGAGACTGGTGTGTGGGTATACACAGATATGTTGTGCTCCCTTTTATAAGACAATGCACACCCGCACACCTTTCGCTGGTTACCCCACATTGTGGGATATGCCGTGATGGTATGAATATGAATGAATGAAGATAAAGATACAGATAAAGGTTGTCCAAGACAGTCCTAAATTGAGGCAGATCATTCGTTGAGGGATTCAGTTAAGGCAAGTTTCTCCTTCGTTCACTGGATAAATAATCATAGTCTTAATTGGAAGCAAATCTATCTTTCGCTATCTAATCCAGGCCGCTATGTTGTTGAACTATCTACGTACGTACATACATACAAACATACCATCACGTCCATGTTCCTCGCGAGGTAGACAGAGAGAACCGAACTCCAGAACTGGTCTAGGTGCTCCATTATCTACTTAATCCAAAATTAATACATCTTTGAAATTAAACCAAATTTACTTATGATCGAATACAATTACAATTCGATTCAATCGTTGCGCAATATTAAGTGTTGTACGTTGGACAAATCGGAACGGAGCGACGATTTTGTAATTAGAAATCGTTTGGAAGATTTCTCGGTAATTGATTGTTGGCGATCCACAAAATTACGTCAGTCGATCGATCAATTATTATAATTAAGATGTGAGGAGACACACTATTTTTTCGCGTACCTACTGTTTGAAATGAAAGTATAATATTATTATTAGTTAGTCAATGTAACGCCAGTAACAGCTACGATTGTATCGGAAGGAAAAGTCCAACTCTCACTATTCGGACAGGCAAAAACAAACGCGTCATAGATGTTGGGATTTACCGCACTCGGTAAGTGGGTCTCGTGCCATTGCGTCAGAAGGCTTTTACACGACGACGCGACCTGAGTGTGTATACAGTTGGTTATTCGTACAATTATTATTGTATCACCGCACCGCGCCAATACACAAGCTAGCGAGAGTGCCAGAGTCCAATACTCGCGACCTTCCCCTCCACACCTCAAACAGAGAAAGTTATCTGTGCATACTAGATAATAATGAGAACTCTGCTGCAAAGAACTGCACTAATGAAACGTATTACGTATCAAGGACATATTATTATACAACTATTATAGAACTTTGAAATATTGAAAACCTGAACTTTTCAAATATAGAATTGCACTTTGTTTAATTATTCGAACATAATCAAGTGTTCGAAACGTATTACGGATCAAGGACATATTATTATACAACTATTATAGAACTTTGAAATATTGAAAAGCTGAACTTTTCAAATAAAGAGTTGCACTTTGTTTAATTATTCGAACATATTCAAGTGTTCAAAAGGAGTTAAACAATAATTTTGTGAAAAATAAACAAAAGGAAGTATTTGTTGAACACAAAAGCGTTGACACGTATGTTTTCATAGTATACATTTGTTTTTTCTTCAGATAGATACCTACTTTCAATAACTATAAACACAAAACTATAAACACTTAATCACAAATCAATAGATATTTTGATAATTATTAATTTATGTATGTTTGGAGATTAAGTATCAAACTATTGAGTCTCCGTAGATATTATGTAGTGTATGTAAACTGCCTTACAAATTGTATGAAACGATGTCGTCGCTGAATTCAATTTTTATAAATATTGTTAGAAGAAGTTTGAATTGTACTATCATAATGTATTTTTTTTATATGTAGAATATTAAATTATTCATATCCAAATTATTCAATATTTTAATTTTTTTATATACAAAACGTGTATATGTGCAGGATAGGATAGTAGGGAGGTCAGTCATTTTTCCAAAAACGAAAAAATATTTACAGCTTTTATTATTTTTGAGATATATTGAAAAATAAAATTAAAATTAAAAAGTTGATAACCCTCACTGGTCAAAAAATTCAATTCAAAGTATAAAAGTTTTGTTGGCTAATTTTCTAATAATCAAGCGGATTAAAAGTAATAAAAGACACAGACGCACAAAACCAAATCAAATGTTCTAATCCGATTTCCGAATTCATCCATATATGTATATCTTCTTCTTCTTCTTCTTCCTTCAGCCATCTCTCCACTGCTGGATGTAGGCCTCTTCTAAAAACTTCCACTCGTCTTTTTTTTGGGCTTTTTGAACCCATCTGTTTCCAGCGACAGGGATAATATCATCGGCCCACCTTTTCTGGGGCCGGCCTATTCCCCTTTTCATATCCCATGGTCTCCAATTTAGTATTCTGGGTGCCCATCTGTCCGTACCCTGTCTGGTAACATGACCTGCCCATTGCTATTTAAGTTTTGCAACTCGATCCATGACACCAACAACTTTTGTATGGCGTCTGATTTCTTCATTTCTAATTTTATCTCTTAGACTTACGCCTATCATTTGCCTTTCCATGGATCTCTGAGTGCATTTTAGCTTATGTATGGTCCTCGCAGTTAGCGTGATATTTTCTAGACCATACGTAAGCACAGGCAGGATACATGTTTCAAACATTTTTCTTTTCAGACATGTGGGAATATCTCTGTTTTTTAGGACATGTTTAAGTTTTCCAAAGGCTGCCCAACCTAGTCCGATCCTTCTGAGTATTTCTGCTGTCTGGTTATCTTTTCCTAATTTTATTTAATGTCCAAGGTATATATATTCTTCAACAGCCTCAATTATTTCATTATCAATTGTGATAGTGCTGTTAGATGGATGGATATTTTTTTTTTTTTTTAACAAAAATGAATATGTCCTTGTTAAACAAGTACATATACATCTTCCTACATTCCCTAAACTAAGCATAAATGCTTGTGCTATAGGTGAACGAGATCGGTCGAGGCAGGATTCGAACTCGCGACCACTGGATTACTAACCCAGCGCGCTAACCGCTCTGCCATCGACCCATCTATATATAAAACATATATATGTATATATATATAAAACATAAACTACTGCCAAGCCTGTAGTTGGTGTTTTTGATGGTGTTTAGCTGGTGTTTTTTGTAAACAAAAAGTGCATAATATACGCCATATACGGCTTACAGAATGTTCCTTCCTAGTCCTCGCATATTTTCTCAATACTGTGGATTCATTAAGAGAAATAAATTCTCTTGAACTAATCGACAGATGGACTAGTCTAAATATAAATAAGTTTTTATTCATCAGTATTCGAGTGCCATGAACGTTGGCTCAACAAGGTGATGTCCATCTTGTTCACCACGACTTTGATACAAGGAAATGTCCATCAAAATACGATTTGTTTTATAATGTCCTGTTTGCTTTCCTAGTCGTCTTTAATTTGTACATAGGTATTTTCTTTTTATGACAAGCATTTTTAACTTCAAATACTTTTAAGATTAGTGTTATTAAATAGTTTGATTCGCCAAATCTCTTCAATGCGTTTTTTGCTCTAGAGTTGAAACGTAGTTTTATCAAACGATACTATTTTGAAAAATTAAAAGTATTTCAACTTTTACTTCAATCTTTGCGGGAACATTCTTACCTCAAAAAAGAGAAAACACAAATACAACATGAATACATGATTGGTCAATTTAATTATCGATTATTTATTGCATTTTTTATTGATGTTTACTATAGTTTTTTATTGATAGTCTTAATTGGCAATAAAATTCTTAATTCTAAGTAAATAATCATGTTTCGTCATTTTGTTACAGCTTAATTTGATTTGCTAACAACTTCATTAGAAAGTTCCATTAAGAACGCTTCCGATAATCTTATTACGATTTTTATAGATCAAGTGTAAACAAGTACAGTGTTATTTATAAAAATAAATTTGGTTCAATTGAACCCGGTTCAAAGTCTTATTCTGAAATTCAAATATTCTCATATAAAAATAAATAATTCTTGTATAAGAATATTTGAATTTCAGAATAAAACTTTGAACCGGGTTCAATTGAACCAAATTTATTTTTATAAATAACACTGGTAGTGTATTGTGACAAACACTAAAATTTCCATCCACTTTTTTATTTATTTATTTTAAACATTTTGCACATTACGTAATAAGTGCACAATGGCGGGCTTATTGCCATATGGCAATATCTTCCAACCATATCTATTTGGTGAGGTAAATTGTGTTTATACCATGTACCATTTTATGTGAATAAAATAATAAACATAAATAAAAATAATAAAATGTAGGGGGGGATAAAAGAGGAGGGAACAAGGATGTGATAAGGAGACAAATTTAAGTGCTATAAAATACACCTCTTCCAACCATTCTCAATGGAGTCACTCGTTTTACTCAATCTTAAGAACCGTTCACAGTAAACCTTCAATATATACGAACCAGTTGCTTCTCGAACTCTATTAACACAGCCGGGCTGCTGTGTTAATAAAATAGACTATTTTAAATTTCATGCACGTATGATAGCATTATTAAGGGGGGGACTGCTGCCAACGTACCTATTTTTCAATTTGATATACCATCATTATTTCTTATCAAATCATTTTGAAAAACATAATTTAGATAGTTTGGGTATTAATAAACAAAAATTAACCTTAAATTTTTGATAATGTTCTGTATAAATTCTTGTAGAAAAATAATGGCATAGTAATATATTTTTTTTTAAATTAAAGAAGACAAAATTATCTAGAAAAATATGATGTGACGTTGCATTAATGCTTCAGTTTTAGTAAATAAACATAAAAAACATTTATTTTCCATTCAGCGCCATTGCGTAATATAAGTTTTTTTTGTTTATTTACTTAATCTGATGTATTAATGCAACGTCATATCATATTTTTCCAGGTATTTAGATCTTCTTTAATCTATAAAAAAAAATATTGCTCTATACCTTATATTATTTTAGAAATTTAAGATAAATTTTAATGTCTTAAATCGGGGTATGCTTATTATTTTTTTACAAGAATATATACAGAACATAATCAAAAAGTTAAGGTATATTTCTCTTTATTAATATCCAAACTAACTAGGTTATTTTTTTCAAAATGATTCGTTTAGTAATAATGATGGTATATCAAATTGAAAAAATAGGTACGTTGGCAGTAGTCACCCTCTTAAGTCAATATATTTTGGAATGTACGTTTGGAGTGTCCAAGATCATCAACCTATATTGTGTCCTTCCGGTAATTCGCAACCATAAAAGCGTTCTCATTCGCTTGCCACAGATCCTCCTCAGAGCACCCTCCGTCCATTAGCGGGCAGTTCAGCAGGTGTGACATGTTCTGCGTCTCCCCACATTCGCATGCCATGTCCTGGTCATCCACTATCATTCTCCATCTGTCCAGGTTTACCTTGCACCTTCTTACACCCGTCCTTAGTATATTCAGGGATCCTTGGTCTTTGATTTAAACAAAATAATCTCGATTTAACTCGAAGTTTGCGCTCTCTTCACAATAATTGTTGTGAATATATATTTTTTTTGTATTGCTTCTTGAACAACTAACGGATACTATATCAAATATTAATTCTAAACGTACCCAATAACAAGTTGCCACATTCTGGATATTTATCGTTTCACAGATTCACACTGAAATAATTAAAAACCCCTGTCTCTACCGGGAATCGAACACGGGTTCTTCTCATGGATCATGGAGGTTATCCTCATGGATCCCATCATCAGATCTTAATCAAATTCAAGTGGGATCAATCATGATCAAAATCGGTCAACTTGATTAATAAATAAATTATCGCCCAATATAATTACATCAAAAACGAGGAGGCTGTGGCCTACTCTATACGCCTCAGTACCAAGTCAACCCACAGATTTTCAAATTTTATATGGAAAAGTTCAGCAATTTCATGAAATGAGTTTGTTAAATTATTTTTAATTTTTTTTTTTTTTTTTATTAATACATGATAATTCTTCAATGCCATTTTATGAAAGTGGTGTGCCTTTTAACCAATTTGAAGTTTTCTGAGCTCACATGAGTCACATTGAAATATTTGAAAGTTAAAAAAATTCGGAAGCATTGATCAGATATACTTCAAAATCTAATGGATCTGAGCGAGTATGAGATAGTTGAAAATAATCGAATGAGTACTCTTGTCTTTTATCCATAAAGTAGAAATAACACGCCATACATAGCACACAGTACACAGCACACACACACACACACACACACACACACACACACACACACACACACACACACACACACACACTTATACATGTGATGATACTTTCAGAATATAATCTCAGCACGATACTTGTTGATAATCTGCCATAAAAATTATCTTAATATCGCGAATTCATAACTCGCCACTGTTATATCCCCTTGGGGTAGTGAGAAATAATAGGTCACGTAGAATTGACAAACTCCTTGTTTTAAGCCGGATAAAAAGCGTAAAACAATATTCTTATAATTGCATAATTAGTATTGCATAATTATCCTTGTATTGCATAATTATCTCCTAGTCACTTCATTATAAAAATTAATTTCGACCTTTTTGCTATGTTATTTGTATTTTAAACAAATATACTTCTTAAGATGCTGCAATTATTGTTAAGCATCTATAAATCTTAGTAATAAATTTAATCAACTATCTCCGTGACCAACATTTTTTTGTGTATTAATTTGCTGTAATATCTCTTTGATTTTCTTCAATTGAGACATCACAATTTAGTCTAAGCTTACTACGTGTAATTATATCTCGGCTAATCTGTTGCTGGTTGTGATTTCATAGTTTCAATGGAAGGTCGTATGACAGCTACAAATTGGTTACTTAATTTAAGTCAATCAGCTTATCAATGTCATTTTGCATCACAATCTTTTAACTAAACGTGCATCTCTGTGTAAATCATTGACATCGACTCCACTAACATGTCTGTTTATTTGGACGTGTCAATACGTAATTTTTAACCGACTTCAAAAGAAGAAGAAAGAGTTTATTGTATAATTAAACTTATACAATAGACATTGTCATATATCTTCGTATCGACGGAGATTCCCGAATGCTGAGTCGGACGCATTCGTATATTGAATGAGCAGCGGGTCATTCTTTTGTCTAGGCCTATTGAGTAAAACATCGTGTAATTATTGTTTGTGATATTTGCGTGCATAATTTACGAAAACCGTATTAATTTTATATTATATTAAAAATAAAACAATTTGTTTTAAATTCTACGTATATTTGTAAGTTCGTCGATAGCTATTTCGCCTTGCTGGTAGAATATTATTCAGTTGACTTTATTTTACACACAATATATATTAACAAATTGTTTTATTTTTAATATAATTTAAAATGGAATTCTACTACGTAAAATATCCACAAGTACGTATTAATTTTGTATATTGTATTTGTAAATATATATTGTGTGTAAAATAAAGTCAACTGAATAATATTCTAGACTTATTAATCACATACATTACAGACATGATCATGATACCCATTGAAACATTGATGTAAAAAAATCCCATAGATTTTAGTATTTTACTAGCTTTTATGTCCCGCCGTTGGCCAAGAATGTAAATTAGTGAAGGAATAAGCAATCGTTTATATACCTACATAATATTGTCACACATAATTTTTTTTAACCGTAGTATGAAAAGTAGTTTGAAATTTAATTGAGTTTAAGCGGTGTAAAATCTTAAAGTGATGGCCACAATCCATTTGCTTTTATATATAAGCACATACAATTTCTGCACGCATGGACTATGGGAAATGATTTTAAATATGACTTATTATAAAAAGACAACGTCGTAAAGAGTTTGGATTTGGCCACAACCCCTATTTTTATATATTGTCATCGAACGCAAATAATGTGTTTTAAATATTTAGTAATTTTGGATGATGGGAAATGGTTTAAAAATTGATTAAACAAAAGTACTGAAAATATTCTAGTGTTGGTCCCATCCCATTCGTTTTTATATTTTTCGTCAAGTGTGCATATAGTTTATTATAGTTTTGCACAATAAAACTGATAGACTTAAAACTGACACATAAGTCTACATTACAGAAGAAGAAGACTTAAGCTATGTTAAATAGTTTTTAATATTAATATAAACGTTGTGAAGATCCAGCAATGGCCACAACCCCGATTTTTTATATATTGTCATCAAAATGAAATGTGTAGTTATTGAAAATTAAGCAATATATGATGATATAATAAATGGTGTAAATTTGATTGAACAAAAGTAATGAGAAGATTCTAGTGTTGGTCACATCCCACTCGTTTTTATGTATTTTCATCAAGTATGCATGTTGTTTATAATATTTCGTTACAATAGACTATTAGACATAAAACTAATCCAAAAGACTAAATAAAAAAAGAAGTAGAAGCATAAAACTATAACAAATAGTTTGTAATAAAAACTGACCCAATGGTCTACATAGAAGATGAAATAGAAGAATTACACATTAGGGAATGTATTATATAAAAAACTGACCAAAATGTCTTCATAAAAGAAGAAGAAGATGAATTGAACTATAGGAAATATTTTATATAAAATTCACCCAACATCTACATAAAATAAGAAAACGAAGAATTAGACTAAAGGATAGTTTGTTTAAAAATAGTTTGTTTAAAAACTAACCAAAAGGTCTACATAAAGGAAGAAGAAGACGAATTAGACTATAGGAAATAGTTTGTATAAAAACTCACCCAAGGTCTACATAAATTAAGAAAAAGAAAAATTAGACTATAGGAAATAGTTTATTTATGAACTGTCCCAAATGACTTCACAAAAGAAGAGGAAGAAGATTTAAACCCCAAGAAATAGTTTGTAGAAAAAATCACCCAAAGGTCTACATAGAAAAAAGAAGAATTTCACTATAGGAAATAGTTTGTAGGTATATTGAATGTGTATTGTAGTTAACCTAAAATAGTTTAATAATTTTCCTATACAAAATCAGTATATTCTTGGTTTTTAAGTAGTAAGTATTAGGTATGTAGGTACCTACCTACAATGATGTTCTAAATTAATTCGAATTCGATTTATAACAAATTTTATTTGAATATCAGAATGTGTCCGTTGCCATAGTAACCATGTTCCAACATGTGAAAAATATCAAATGTTATGGAGACATTTTTTGAATATGTAGGTACCTACATTGGTTTGTTCGATGCCATAAAAATGAAAATTGTCAGAAAAATCAAATATTTTTAACAAATTATGCAATTTTATTACGCCTATATCTTTACTAATAATTAACAGACTTTTACAATATATGTCTTAAAACTTGCTGTAATGTCTTGTGTTTCATTTTATTATTTCATAATCACATTTATTTCAAAGGTATATTATTTTAAAGAACATATTCATTCGGTAGGAAAATTAAATATCGTATGAAAAGATATTAAAATGGTGGGGTTATATGTACATTTGTACAAAACGCTTACTTTAAAAATAAGTTGAACATTATAATTAGACAAAATATTCACCATGTTTTTCACTTAAAAGCTAAGTTATACTTGAAAATATATTTTTTTCGTGTAAATACGTACTTCTATCTTTTAAACTAACAGATATTTGCGTGCAAAATGTACACTTTTTTGACAGATATGACTTGGAAAATTTTGTATGAAAAAAATAATTATTGAAATATCTTTAAAATTCAGCATTTTAATCGCATTATTTTTAGCGTGACACTGCATCAGGTATACTGGTACACGTTCGCACATAAATTAGATTTTTAGATGCTCTTGGTTTTTCAAAAGGCGTGAGACAAACACACACACACACACACACACACACACACACACACACACTAACATATTGATTGCTTTATTACTTTAGATTAGTAAGTACCTATAACTTATTAATAATTGCGAAATGATATTATTCGTAATTAATTTTGTGAAATTTTCTAAATAATTTTATTCACATGGTGTAAACATCGAATGAGCTATTTTATACCTACAACTTTGCAACCCGTCCTAAGGAAGAAGCGGCTGCTTCGAAACTAGTCATATGAAATAACTCATTTGTAGTTTGAACAATTTGAATTATATTTTATAAGTTTGACTGTCTTATTCGTTGTCAAGACCTACCCTTAATATATGCAGATAAATTGCATAAAGACGTAAATATGCTTTCAAATCGGACATTGGGATCTGGTTGATCTGTTTTGTGTGAGCCTCTATGTTTGTTGAGGTAATGGTTGTGGTTGCAGAAAGTTGAGATTACGCCCTATTTTGATTCGTCTAAATATATCCGTCTGAATTTTAGTATATGAGAAATGTCAAAAAGTTGACTGCATTTATACGGGACTTATTACGACACACCGCGCAGATAAAATCCTTTTATCTACGGTCGACCGTTGGTTACAGACGTTGTCGTAATCTGAAACGAATCAGAATAGGACATTACGTGTACATTATGTAGTGTGGAACGGGAACAATCACCTGGTTCATAATTGCATATAATTGTCAATAAAAAATGTAAACTGCTAGCCTTAGAACAAGATTTCCTAGTTGGGCAGCAGTATTCTACTTATTGTTGTCATTATAAATATGGTGTGATAAAAGGTAAATAAATAAATATAATAAAATTAATTAACAATAAATTTGAACAAACATTATTTTATTTTTTCGGATTGTTGACTTTTACTTCTATTCTTGGTATATTTATATTTACACAAAAATATCAAACACTGCTAGGCAAAAGGATTCTTATATTATAATTTATACTGTATTCGCAGAAAATTTCATGCCCAAATATATAATTATAATAATAAATGGATTGTTTAACAAATTTAAGTTTTATAAATAAATCTTTGTTTGCACGTGCGGGTACCAACCTACGCTCGACTCTTAAAATTATTAACATACCATCATCCAATGTCCCTAACGAAGCAGGCAGGTACAATCGAGTGGCCATACACCTGTATCCTTGCAAAAAAACCCTGCTTTCTTTACATTCGTCCATTTACCATGCTCGCGGATTTTTCAAGCTTCTTACGTTTCATAATATCATTCCTTCTGTCTCTTTATAGGACGATCTTTACCATTCACTTCGCTTAGTTCATTCTTTCAATATGACTTAATTATCTTAGAACATTTCCTTTTCGTCATTCTTTTTCTTGTATTCTCAACATAACATGTGGCAATACATATCTATTCTGAATTCCTGCTATGAATGACCATCTAGGAACAGTTGATATAAAAATATTTTTTAACACTAATTTTTGTAAAAATTGAATTTAGTGACGTCATCGTTTCATACAATTTGTATGGCAAAATACACAATATCTACGGGGACTCATAGTTTCATACTAAAGCTTCATACGTATATACCATTAACCTGTTAATCTATTCGGGATAAGAAAAAAGTACTGAGCTCCACACTATCCTATTCTGAAAAATTAATATGTGTTGTATAGGAAAACAAAATACCTTAAAATATTAAATTATTTGGATATAGTTCGGTACATATTCTTCAACTATACATACTTCGCCATCGAAAGTTTGATCTCATGTGTTACGTACAATTCGTTTTACGAATTTTATACCTATTATTAGGTCGACCGTTTCGCCTTTGAGGGGCGAAATCAATAAATTTAGAAAGTAGGCATTTTTTTTTTTTTTTTTCATGGCATTGCATCCTTTTGGAAAGTAGGCATTTATAACCCAGTAAAAAATTCATAGAATTATCCTTTTAATCCTACCTTTTTAAACCGTTTCAAATCATATTATTATTATTGCAAGATGAATATTCTCCTCAGACAAATAATATAATATTAGGTAGGTACCTATATCAGATCTTGATAACCTAGTTACGTATTTAATAAGTCACATTATTTTGTTGGTATGTACCTACAATACTTTCTTCACGTTTGCTTCAACGTGGTTTTGTTTTAATTTATTATTTTACTGATCAAAGCTTCACGTAGTTATAACATTATTTCTTTGTGTATAAACAACCTTTCTTTTTATTTATGCTTGAAAGAAAACTTGGAAATATGATTCACAACAAACATTATTATTGTATGAATTTATTATTATTTATTGTTATGTATTGATGAGATGGCTGGACGACATCGAGGGAGACAGAAGAGCGATCGGACAGACAAATTGGAGGAGACTTGCTGTCGACAGGGCGGAATGGAGGCAGTTTCTTGAGGAGGTCAAGGCCCACATCGGGCTGTAGCGCCATTGCTGATGATGATGATATATAATTGATCAAAACAATAGTGTTTGAAGGTAACATAACCAATATAGGTGTTTTATTTTTAGATTATATTTCTTATCTATGATCTTTTATTCGTAATTGTCGCAATACCTTTCGATTTCGTATCTCACTACTTACATAGGAATGACAGTCCAAGTTCCTTTTAATCAATAATTGCACCAGGTGTTCAGTGATGTGCGCTGTAGCAACTGCCATGTGACGAATAGGCTGTCACATAATAGAGATAAATAGAGATATCGACTCTTTGGTCGAAACCAATCTTAGGATTGTGATCTAGAAGAAGAATTGAGATACAAAAGAATAAGAAAATAGAGAACATCGCATCCTTCATTATTTTAGACACATTGCTAGAAAGGCTCCGGATAACCTGGAGAAGCTCGTTGCAATGGGAGGCGTGGTGAGTAAAAGATCCTGAGATGACTCACCAATTCGTTCGAGTGTCCTTATCAAGTTCGCTACAGGATCTTCAACTACTGAAGTCCTACAATTTTGAAGTCTGCTCGAGACCGTCCTACATGAAGACGGATCACCCGTTCGGTTATTGTAGATTCATGAGTGTAGCCGTTATTCTTAATCGTGAGGCCACAGAGGAGAAAGAAGTGTCATATAGATCTCTTTTTAAACTAACAATAATGATATATTATTTGATGTGCTTAAAAAAGCTTAAAACAATGTTTTTAACTCCTCACTAATCCAAAACGTGATGAATTCGCAGTTTTCATCACGTTTGGATTAGTGAAGAGTTAACAACATTCAGAATACAATTTCCGCAATTCAACTAGTATCATGCGGAAATTGTATTTTGAATGTTTCATCACAATTTACGTTGTGCTATTTACGGTGTGTTTATTCTACTTTATCAATTATAGACTTAAGTATTCATTCGATTATTTTCAAATTTAGCAAGTTTTAATATGTACAAAATACTCGCTTAGACCCTTTTATTTCAAAGTGACCCCAACTCAGGAAACATAATTATTGTTATTTTTATTTTCAAATTGGTAAAAACGCACATCACTTTCATAGGATGACATTGAAGAATTTCATAATGAAATATTTAAATAAAAAATAATTTAACAAACTCATTTCATGAAAATGCTTTCATATTTCTGAAACCTTTTGAAGGTTCTTTATCAAAGGCGTGATGGCACCTATTATCATGCATATTAGCATTTTGATATCTTTTGTTTAGTACAAATTGGTCGGTGAATGTATGCCGAGTGCGTACCAAACATAATGGAGTGTCTACACAAATGTTGGTATATCGAAAAGGTGATCTGGTTAATTGCAACTTCGGCGGTCGTGGTAGGGGTTTGTTATTCTTCGTAATGCGGATTTGTTAATTTGTTCCTTGAACTGATTTCTGTTCGCTTATTGTTGGCTAGATAGATAGATATGTAAGTAGGTACCCACGCGACACTCGCTTTGCACAATCACCTCCGAATGCCACGACATCATTACTTAAGTAAATCATAGCTGATCATGTGCACATGGGACATTTTTTTGACGACAAAATTTATCGCAATTCACTCACTTTTGATTGTTTTTAACGGTAACAATATGTGTTGTAACATCTTTTTTATATAGTTCATCCACGAAACACTAGTTTAACAATTTCAAATAATACCTACTTTCAATATTATAAGAGCTGTATGATCCAACAGCATTTTTACTCCTCACTAACCCAAGGGGATATAGTGGGGAGTTATGATTTCGATTCTAAGGGTATTTTTTTTATTGCAGATTATCAACTAGTATCATGCTGAGATTGTATTCTGAAAGTTTCATCACAATGTATCTGTGTGTGTGTGCTGTGTGCTATGTGCAGTGTGCTATTTATTTATTTATTTTAACCTTCTGAGCACAAGTGCACAATGGTGGGCTTATTGCCAAATGGCAATATCTTCCAACCAACCATAATCATTTGGTGAAAAAACTATTTCATTTATGGTATGTACCAAAATTTTTAAATATAATACATGCAAAGGTTATAAAGAAAATAAAACATACAATGCTATGTACGGCGTATTCATTTTTACTGTATCGATTATAGACTAAAGCACTCACTCGATTCTATTCAAATTTTGCATACATATATATCTAATACTCGCTTAGACCCCATTTGATTTTGAACGATATATGAATAGTTCTTCTCAATTTATTTAACTGTCAAATATTTCAAAGTGACCCCAAACTCAGGAAACATAAAATTTGAAATTTTTATTTTGAAATTGGTAAAAAGGCATACCACTTACATAGAATGGCATTGAAGAGTTTTGAAGTTTTCATAATAAAATATTTAAATAAAAAATAATTTAACAAACTCATTTCATGAAAATGCTGAAAATTTTCCACACAAAATTTGAATACTTTATAAAATGACTTGTTAGTGAGGAGTTTAGCGTTGGCCACAACCCACTCGTTTAATAGTATACTGATAATCAAATTTTGCACTCTCCGATAATGGCAAATTCATTTCCAAATTGGCGTTTTTTTTTCAACTCGACACTAAGATATTGCAACTCCTGTGTAGGCTATTTTTACGTTATGCGACATGTAATTAAATCAATTAAATATGTTTACATATAACATCGACTCTTGGTTAGAAGAAAATTTATTTCTGCAAAAACCTCACCCTTTTCCTACAATATGAGACTGTGTTTGTATTCATAAACTTTTAATATGTTTGATTTGTGCTTTTACTGATAACAATTGTTAACGAAAGTAAATCGTGGTTTTTCAAATGTTAACCTTATAATTCATATGGTTATCTTCTTTAAATTTTATTGTTACGTTTTGATTTTGTTTACATTTAGAAACTCAACCGCTGTCATATTACTACATGGATTTTACAGTTTTGTAATACTAGTCACATGATATAATAATAATATTATTAGCTATCTATGTTAGCGAGAGGTATTGTTGTGTTGTGTTGTGTTGTGTTGTGTCCACGCGAAAGTGTGTCACCTCCGGCATAACTCGGAAAGGTGATCTAGTTTCGATCGTCTCGGGGGAGCCAGCTTGTGCAATATGGCGAACATATTTGCAATCATTTTTTGCTCGGCGATAGTCAGCCTCCGATAAAACAATATGAAATCTTTGAATCAAATGCATCATCAAAAAATGTGTCTCCAGCCTACCACTACGGCAACGTTTCCAATTTCTCGTACATTCGTTGAAATTCTATGCAATATGGCACAGGGTCAATCGTATTATCATTGCTTGTTGACGGCGGTCTTGAAATGATGAAATATTCTTATTTACAACGTAATCTTCGAATTGTTTTTATAGCTCCCTTGAATGCTCAGTTTTCGAGGGTATTTTCATCACGAACATGAAACATCAAATTCTTTCTCGTGGAAACTATTTGGATATTTTGCAATTAACAAAAAGGCAAGATTAAATTCTTACTTGCCGTACGGCAGAGACCCGTGTTACTTTCGCTTGCGTATTTTTAGCATTTTATTATTTAGCATCCATGTTGTTTGTTGATTTTGCAACGTGTCGTCGAAATCGTAGAAGATTGTGGGGCATCTCTCACCACGGATGCACCTTGGCATACATGATCGGAGTTTTAAGACGAGATTTGTGGATCTAATTATTATTTTTTTACTTATAGAATTCTCTATCAGCAAATTTACTTTTTTTTGAATTTCACAGATTTTTCTTGTGTTTTGTGAAGTGATGCGACAAATTTTTAGTCATTATCTTAATAGGTATTCGTAAATAATTTATTCGCCTGATTGTATTAACTTATAAATAATTTATGAATGTTGAAAACAGGGGGGTAAGTCTGGAAACCGGCGGAATTAATATCATAAGTCCTGTGAAACGGTGAAATCAAAACCGTTATGATTACCCATATCATGGATATATAATTATCATATGGAGTTCTATAATATCATTCATCCGGCTGACATGCTCCAACCACTGCAGTACTTTTATGACTTGTAAAATCATCAAAAGAATTTTTTAAATTCATTATCAGCTAATATTCCCAACCATCTGAACTAAAGATTTACACAATATGTGTCAACTTCAGACAAGACATAAAATACATTCACCTTGGCATATTTGGTTATAATTCGTGTTTATTTCTGTATGCCATCCTCAAGCCATATACTTTTTTATTGATACATAATGCAGTATTATGGAACCTGATGTCATTATCTATTGAGTAGCAACCTCCATCCACCTGGTAAATAGTTGTGTTTTGTAATATGAAACATCGACTGACTGGGTTAGTTGGCGTTGCCGAATTCACGACACGGCCTTGTCTTGGTGATCAAAGGCACATCGTTCATCGGCGAGAGAAAGTGCTTATTTAGATTTCTTTCGAGTGCTCATTTGAATGGCAAAAATCGGTGTTAAAAATAGCCGCGATGATAAATCTCACTGGCGAAATATCAATGAAGCTATTAATAACAAAAATACTTGATTTTTTTTATTATGAAACGCCACGACTTTTAATTTTTTGTTTGTTGTTGTTAATTTGATATCCATCAAACAGCTCTTGAAATACAGTTAGTGAATTCATACTTGTGTTGAAGAAATATATACATCGTGTAACGTTGTAACAGTTTTGATATTTGAAAAGTTATAGCTTAGGTAATTGATTCTTAGAATATTGAGGGAATGAAAGATTATGACGAATCTGGTCTACTTGTATACAATGTTAGTCAGTTTCATACAATTGGGTAGGTCATTCGAAATGAAGTGTTAACTATGTGTTCAAAATACTGTAATTTTTACGAAAAATGATTTATCAAGAACATGTAATGTCACTTTTTTGTGTGCCAGAAATCTGGATCATTATTTTTTTCTATTTCCAGCATCTGTAGTATAATAATAAAGCAGAACATTGTGTGTTTTTTTAATTTTAAATAATTTATTAAATGATTCTGTAAGTATGCAGAAGACGCGATGGACGCTAACCGAGATAGAAAAAATGTGGAGTTCAGTTATATCTCCCTACCTCGTTAGATATATGGCTTATCAGTCTGTATGTTTGATATTTATAATAAGATAAATATAATATAAATTCGATTTGATATAGAAATTAAACAATAGAGATCACATGTAGAACTTATATAGGTATATTATTAACGATTATGTCCTTACAAAATTCGGACTTATTACGTCGTTTGCCACTTTGACCGCATTTATCCCCATAGCTTAACCTAACAGACTCCAAGAGCTATAAAATGAATAGAATATAATAGGAGAGAGAGAGAAAATGACCAAGTTAGTGATGTAATTTTGGCGTAATTTAGTATCTTAATACCGATCGCGCGTGTAAACAAACAGTATACTAAAATGAAAAGTATCTCGAAATGGATAATAGATATGGACCTTTCGTTTCAAACGATTATCGTCAATTTTATCATTTTGATCCCGTTTCATTATTTCAAGTGAACATTATCCGAGTTGTTATGTTTATTTTTATATCTGCGGATGAATCCTAATATTTCTGAGAAAGAACGCACTTACTTTTGTCTTAAACTAATTACTGAAAAGCTTCGAAACGAAAATTGATGATTATTGATAATTTTTGAGTTGACTTTGTGACAGCATAAAACATGTTAATGTTGGATGAAAAATCTCTAGTAAAATCGGGACAATAAGTACTATAATATCCTAAAATATTACAGTACTAATATTTTAGGATAATTATATCCCTGATATGTGTTATCATAAGGGTTTTGATTTCACCGTTTAATCAGACTTGACACCCAGGACAGAGATGCTTACTCTCTTGTGATAGTCAACTTTGCGTTAGGGAGAACTGACACGACACTCAAATGAGAAGAAAATAGAATATGACCTCAATCACTTTGTTTTTACAAATGACTTAAATTTAATGTGATGATTTCTTAAGAGTCCGTAAGTTACACAAGAATTCATTTATTTTTATTTATTTATTTATTTATTTCGGAAAACAAACAAGATACAATGATAAAAGAATATACAACAGTTATAATAAATATGTATGATACAATTGCATCTCAATTAAATGTTTTCACATACATATAGTAATGTATATTTAATCATATTTTTACAGAAAAAAATAGTAAAAAAATCATGGGTGAAAAATATTATAATAAATTGTTACAGAAATAATAATAATAATTAAAATTAAAGGGTGAATTTGTAAGTATATTGTGTAAGCGAGACAAATTATGATGAAAGTAGGTAATAAATTTAGGTAAAGGTACTATTTATTGAATAATTGTAAAATGTATGATTTGAAATCTGCTTGTGATTTATGCATTATATTCATGATAGGATTGTTGTTTGGTCCTTTTTAATTTCTATCACTTGACCAAACGAGCGTTTTCAAAGCCCCATCTCTCAAATTAGATATTTAATTTGTAATATATTATCTCTATATTCAAATCATGATTTTGTTAAATATCTAAATTCGTTTCGTTTGGCATATATTCGTTTTGTGGCACAGTTGGTACGCCGTTTGGCTTCTGTGCGGGCGTCTGGGCTCGATCCCCAACAGAGGAAAAATTTATTTACGTTCATTTCTCACGCAAATATTGCTTTTCTGGGTTGGAAAGATTGGTTTGTTGGAATAAATTATCATACGGCCTTAAAATCGCTACTTGCGCAGGGTGCAAAAATATTTATGAATATGATAAAATATAAATATGTATTAATTATCGACGAAGTTTTTATTTGGTAGAATTCCATTATAAGTTTTATCTATAATTAAAAGTAAAGACTTTTTTGATTCTACATAATTTTTTTTTTCTGCGCGATAGGCCTATTTCGCCTTGTTAGGGCATTAACTAGGGCATAAGCTAGTTAATGCCCTAACAAGGCGAAATAGGCCTATCGCGCAGAATAAAAAATTAATGTAGAATCAAAAAAGTCTTTACTTTTAATTATAGATAAAACTTATAAATATGTACTTATAAATTTTTATTTCCCCATTATAACTGCGTGTGTTTCCAGTTGAGGCTGGTAAAGAATAATTAATATTGGTTTTACATTGAAACATAATATGTACCTACTCAATATGTGTATGTGGTGTTTTGTTTTCCGAATTGTATATATTTGGGGTTGTTTTGTTATTTGGAATTTTCGGTCAGTTCTACAATGGGTTTTTCTCGAAGGATAATATGGGAGTTTTATCTGAAATATTCAATGTTTTCGTGTTGTTTCAGCTGTGTAAAAAGCTGAAGATTGTAGTACGTGTTGCATTTTAAAGACAAACATAACGAAATGTTAAAATGGTTTTGTCCACGTGTGCTTTCGGTTATTTTTTGTTTGTATTAAACATTTTCCGTGTTTCGGTACAGCTTTCTCTCAAGGCAATCTAAATTGTTGTTTTTAATGCAGATTTGTGCCGATTTGTTTTTAACTTGTGCAAATTAAACCTGGACATAGCTGCAGTTGAATAAATAGTGTTGAAATATGGTAATCGAGATATATATGTAGGACTTGATAAAATTAATCAATGGTTAGACGTTAATCTACTGACACTAAATATTGAAAAAACAAAGTACATGACTTTTAGTATAGACCCTAGACGTCAACCTAAGCTCGACAGCAACTTGACTATACACGATTGTACTCTACGTCAAATTTGCTCCTGCAAGACTCTCAATAGGACAGCGGAATTTAAATACTTAGGTATTTACATTGACAATTTCTTTAGATGGACTGAACACATAAACGCAACTGCGAAAAAAATTAGAAAACTTATATATTTATTCAAAAACATTCGTAATATAATGGACCAAAAAACTTTAAAAACTATATATTATGCTTTAGCACAATCCTCTCTTCAAAGCTCAAAAGCTCTCATTTAGTAATTACAAAAAAACCTTTTATTTTCCCAACCATTCAACTATTTAAAGACTTTAACGTACTAACTGTAACACAACTTTATGTAAAACAAATACTAATACACTTTCACAACGATAAAGAAAACCATATCACTGCTCAACATTCTCACGATACAAGACACAGACTTCAACTAATCACTCCGAAGACGAATACTGCATACGGACATAGACATTATCAATACTTGGCTCCAAAAATACTAAACTTAGTTGCTAAAGACATAAAGGACATACAGATAATGAAGAAAACAAGACTGAAACTAACAATTCATACGTGGCTATATAATAAAGGGATTGACTATTGTCAGCAAATTGTCAATCCTTAACAACATATTATGTATACAACAAATCTCACATAGGACTAACATAGTGAAACATAGACTGCACAATATAACAACATATATTATGTAACTAATTATTATGTAACTAGTATACCACCTCGGAACAGGCCTGGTCTAGTGAGGTGGTACAAACCAACCCATATATTTGAAATAATTTTAAGTGTAATTTTACTGATGTATTTTTACTTGTACTTATTTTGTAATTTTTTATTTTTGGTATTAATAAAAAAAATATATATGTACCAGAACGATATTTGGATATTGCTATCATATTGAAAGCTATTTTGGTGATTGACATATTGAATGTATGAATAATTAGCGATTCACTAAAAATATACAAAGGATGATATTAAATACAATATAGGAATGTTAAACGGCATGGTTCAGAGATTAATGCTTAAAAGGATTATGTACAAGGTGAGCTTTTTAAAAGCGGTACATGAATGAAATTGCAACAAGTGTTTGTAAGGATTGGTGATCTGTGCGATTTAAATTCTCTATCCCTTTTTCATTGGGATGTGACGTATAAAAATATATGTAACTTTGTCAGTATAGGTTTAAAAATGTGTTTTAAACGGAAAATTTTTGTTAAATACTCATCTTGTTCAAATAACACTTTCAAGAATTTCTAACCATCGATTTTTTTCACGTTTGGATAGTTTTTTATTAGACTACATTCGTTTCGTTGTACTTCTCCTCTAGCTCATGAAGGCAGAAGAAGTAGAGGCAGACCTAGGTTGAGATGGCTAGACGACGTGCTGTGCGATATAAAAGAAATGGACCTGATAAATTGGAGAAGACTAGCGGTCGATAGGGAGAGTTGGAGACGATTTCTGGAGGAGCTTAGGGTCCTTAGTGGACTGTAGTGCCAGTGATGATGGCGATGATAGTTTTTGTTCACTGATTATAGACAGGTAAATTCTTTGATTTGTTACGTTAAATCTTGTTGCATTATAAATGCATTTATCGTCTTTGGTGAGAGTTACCTTTCACTGAAAGTGAAACTTTGGTTAAATTAAAGTTATCTCATGCGTTTTTTCGTTTTTAAATATTCACATTATAGTATCATTATTTACTTTATTTTGATCTACGTAAAACATAACTTGTGATGATCAAGAATTTCTTTAAATGTTAAAAAAAGTTATGTGAGTTTAAGAGATTAGAGGTTGACAAGTTCATAAGGAATTATTCACATTACACCATTTAGTACCTATGCATATCAATTTTTCGCTTCATCAAGTACTGGAGAAGGGAACGATTTATTATACTGGTCAAACAAATAGCTTCGAGGCAGGGTTTGAATTCTGTTGTGGGTTCCAGCGCTCTAAATACTTTATTAGCACTTTAAAATTAACATAAAAGGTACCAAATTTAGATATGTACATCAATAAATTCCGCTCAGAAAAAATGCAACAGTTCTTTGATTGAACAGTTACTAAATATTTAATGGATGCGCTCGTAAACTACACGAATGTAAATTGATCAAACAAATTCACAAGTAAATTGACCGTCCTCTTCAAGCTCGCAATGTTTTGAAGCGATCGAGTCGACTACTTGTCCATTTAACGATCCCACATATCGTCTTCTTTTTCGTATTAAATAATATTTAATGCTTTTCTATAAAATTTGATTCGATCAATTTGGTTTAGAATGTTGATTGGTTAGCGGGCGATGGGATGGTTTGAGTGTGTGTGTGTGTGCCTGAGAGATGCATCTATAGTTTCACAAGACAATAAGGTCACAGTATCAATCGGTCAGTAGGTTTCGATAATGTATGATTGAGTTGCGTAATAATTTTTCCTCACTGAAACTAGAACACGCCGTTAATGCGCTACGTTTTGATTTGATCATGAAATGTTTTGTTGAGTACCTAGTATGTTATGAAAGTATTTGCCTTGCATATTATGTTGCACACAACTTGATTCTGTATGGAACAGTGAAATCATTTGAAGTTTTATTGAATCATACAATATTTGCATGTTATTTCTACGAAATAATGTTTATTATTGAATATGTTGAATTCAAAGTACATATGTTATCAGGGCCTGCACTAAAAAGAAGTGTTGAAGTGTTAATTGTATAGGTATTCACGGTTAAAGGCTAGCGTCAATACAGGCGCAGCGGACGGAGCGCAACAGACGGATTTATAGAATCGTTTGTATAGGAATTCATACAAATGCGTCCACTGATCGGCAGCGAACGGAGCGTTCGCATCGGATACTCAGAATGTCGACGGCGGACGCGGCGTTGCTAGGAGAAACAAAAATCCGAATGAATCTGTCATTTTTATATGTGCATTTTCTATTGTGTTGTAATATCGCCTTTTTTATGGAAAATTGTCATTTAATAATTTTCATCATGTTTACGTAGTTAGATAGTGGAAGTATCTCAATAATATTATAAATTCAAATGTTCGCATTTTTAGATGTTTGTTACTGAATCACGCGAAAACGAATGAAAGGTTTTGGATGAATTTTGGTGTTAAGAAATGTGTAATCTAGAAAAGGCTACGGGCTATATATGTTTTACATTCATTCTTATTTTCATTGAATAAAATCTTGTAAGAGCCGAGCATGCGATTACCAAGCCGAAAAAGTTGTGTCGGTAATTCGACGTGTGTACCTCTGTGGACGCACTGCCACAAACAAATCCGTCTGATGCGCTCCGTCCAATCCGTCCGCTGCGCCTGTATGGACGCTAGCCTTAAATGTGCTTTTATTTTAAGAGTATGCTGACCTTTGTTTGTATATGAACGACAGAAATATAGCTAATTGTGCAAAACGGCTCGTACATTTACAATATTCATACATTTTTCATATAACCATAACGGGTACCATAAAATCGACCACCAACTCAATGGTTGCCGGCACTGTCCATCATTGCTCCAACAGACCTCCGTACAGTCCATGCTACATACCGAGAGATAAAAATTTTCAGGAAAAAATCCCAATTGTTAGTTTTCAATGAAATTTTTCACCCACCTGTAATAAGACTAAAACCCATACGGCCAGTGGTGGCAGATGAATTCAATGTAGAAGAAATCTGAAGATTAACATGGGCCACAAAAATTACTCAAAATA
>OY754972.1:15986505-16006865 GCA_963576475.1 Molanna angustata
TATTAAAAATTATTTAAGTAGTTACTAGCTGAGAAGCATCGCTACGCTCAGCTTCTAAGCTAGGGCTTGCAGCCAGCTTTACCGCTGCGCGATAAACGACTGCCTGCGGTGGTTTGTTTTTTTGCTTTATATTATGGCAATATATAAAGCAAAAAAAAAACATTAGGCGTTTGTTAGTGAATCCTTTATCTAAATGAAGCGATACATTTAAGGTAGGTAGATACTTAAAAAATCTTTATTCCGACTTACCAGTATTTCCAGTACAAAGAAGCAATATTTGCATGAATTTTTTTTTTAAACTGTACTACGGCGGTCAGCACAGGCTAACATTTTTTTGAAAACTCGCCGATGGATGTCGAAAAAGCAACAATTTTCGTATTTTTTTTTTATATTCTAGGCGTTTCCGGGGAAAACGACTACTTTTTCCTTAATGTGTATTATAATATTTATATACATATATTAAAAAAAATCTCTGCTGGGGATCGACCGCAGGACGCTTGCACTGGGGCAAACATCTTTCCAACTGTGACAAGGCTATCTGCACCTGTTAACAATGTGTTTGAAAGATCGCCAATAGATGTCGTAAAACAACCATTTCTATGGATTTCTTCATACATTTATCGTTTATCATTTATTGACGTTAAAGACCATTTGTAAACAATTACCTAAAATATATGTAAATAATAAAAACAACCACCAAGAAAGTTCATTGACAATATTAAAAAAAAAGTAGACTTACACTCATTTGATTGTATAGCCCAAAATTAGATTCTGATAGAAAATAAAATAAAAAGAGGAAATACTTGGATAATAAAGTAAATCAATCTGGAATCAAATCTGACCTACGAAGCAAAAGGGAACTTTCGTACAGCGTAAATAACAGACGCTCGTGTACCGGATTTTTTGACGTCGTGCTATTCAGGTCTAATCACGGTGGGAACGATGTTAAGCATTAAGTTGTCGAGATCGCTACATTTGGTGTAATAAGTCAAAATTGACGACTGTACGATTAGACCAAAATACTTTTAAAAATTCTTATTATATTACATTTAAATATACTTTCTTTTGATAAAAATAAAAAAAAACATTTCAGCTCGTACGGCTTTGTGTTTTTTGTTGTTTTAATTGTAATATTATAAGAATGTAAGTTTTTTTGCTCTACTGTATAATGACATGGGCGGATTTTAAACCAATGTGACACAAGGCCGACTGACATGAATATAGCCCCGCACAAACATGCGCAAATCCAGAACGACAATCCTAAGAAGTACTTCATTTATATGCAGATTAAATTGACTCAATTAAAACATTTATTACGAGTATTTTGATTAATGCAGATGTACATGTTTATATAGTAATTCATTTCAGTCAATAGACGCACAATAAAGTATTGTTGTCTATTTAAACTCATTTTTTTGAATAAACTGTTTTTTTTATACTAGAATAAATATGTAGAGTCAACACCACATCCTTCGGTGATCGTTCTTTTGCTGTGGCTGGACCAGCCTTGTAAAATATACTACCACCTACACTGAGGCGAATTAAAGAGATATATCTGTTATTATTCGTAAATCCACCTGCTAAACCAATTGTTTAATTATTATGCCCTTCATGTGAATTTTCTATTAAAAAAGTATTTTATGTTGTGATCCATAAATTTGATACTACTTATTCTAAATTATTATTTATAAAAATAAATAAAAATATGTAATTGAGAATGAGATTGACTTTAATGAGTCTCAGCGCTTTCACCGAACACAGCCGGCTTCATTAGAGGCAAAAATCATTAGAGGAAAAAAAATAATATGTGTTTTTATTTATTTTTATAAATAATTTAATTGGGAATTTCAACTTTGCTATCGAAACGACTCTGATATTTTTACCACTATTTCATTTACTAACTTGATACTAACCATCGTTGATGGACATACTTCATAGCTGATAAAACTTTTAAATACAACGCTACGTTGGTTCGTAGAATAACATGTAAACAGTTCGCACGAGTAACTCATTTTAATTAAACCTTTCGTCTACTCATGTAGAGTCTTTCTTTCCGCATGTGCGTGCTGTGCTCTTTACTGACTGAATGAAGGATGACCCCGGTTGATTCCTTGGTCACTCCATCGTATCGGTGAACGTCCTCTTGGTAGCTGCTTTACAGTAATACCATGACGATGCCCCCCGTTTATAGTTTTGTGTGATTATGGGCAACAACACGCGCTTTTTATGATTTATGTATATCGAACCTGTGCATTTGGCACGGTCCGACGCACATGTACCTACATACCTGTTAGTGCTTCATTACAACAGAATCCCGCCGCTAGCTCTGGACTGATGTTAAAATTAATAATGCCTGCCAAGATTTCATTATTTCTTAAGGTAGGACTACACCGTCGACTATAAGAACAATACATTTTTTTATATTGAATTCCAATCAAATACGGTACCTAAGTTTAATATCCGATTTTCATGCTGCAGGAATCGGGTTCGATTCCCATTGGATTGCGTTTCTAGAACAAGATCACTTCATCATTGCCAATGGCGCTATACCATGTTTATTTATTTTAATTATTTTATTTATTTAAATTTTCTAATTTGTATTATTTATTTTTATTTACTTGTCGGCCTTCGTGACTCAGTTAGTTAGGTATCTGACTGCTAATCCAAAAGTCCCGGGTTCGATTCCCGGTGGAGACACAGTTTTTAATTGTTTTTTTCAGTCTGGATCTGCAAGACGATTAATATCGTAAGTCTCCAGTTTGTGGCGTCTTATTATTGGGTGCGTGTTAAATTAATATTTGACATAGAACCTGTAAGTTACCTGAGAAGTAATGTAAAATCAGCCTTCGTCGACCTTTGTGGCTCAGTTAGTTAGGTATGTGACTACTGATCCAGAGGTCTTGGGTTCAATTCCCGATGGAGACACGGTTTGTGTTATCAGTCTGGATCTGTTAGACTATTAATATCGTAAGTCTCCAGAATATGGCAACTTGTTATTGGGTGCGTGTTAACTTTATATTTGACAAAGAACCTGTTTGTTGCCCAAGAAGCAATAAAAAAATAAAAATTAAATATACTACACTATAATTTACTTTATAAGACATTAAAACTCCTACAACTTGTAATCCAAGAAAGAATACTAGGTAGAAGAGGACCAGGGCGTCGAGGAATTTCTTGGCTCCGCAATCTGAGGTAGTGATTCACTGAAGAGTGCTGACTACATCGCTGTTCAATGCCGCAGTAAGCAAGGTGGAGATAATCACCACCAACCTCCGTATAAGGGACAGCGCCTGACGTGAGAAAGATGTGAGAATTTCTGTTTATTTTTCGACTATTTTAAAGTACAGTGATAAGTTTTAGAAAATATCGGCTATCCTACTATTATCATTTCAAAATCACACGGTTAAAAACAGGTGTGGTCCAGTCTTTATGTTTGTCTCTTGGTAACGAGGTGTGACGAGACACCTCGAATCGTTGCGCATCAGGAACGTAAATTGCGTCGCCATAGTACGGACACTACGTATTATTTATACGTCAGACAAACCTACCAACACATTATATGTACCTACTCACTATCTCAAGCTATGATTCTAATTTCATATCTTTGTATTGTTGGGACATCAAACGATAGACGATCGTCGACGCTTTTCATATAGCCAAGAAGAAAAACCAACACAAGTCTGTGTCCTTTGAAATAATGTCCGGTCCACTTGTCGCGAACGCTTCGTCTCATGCGTGTTTCAACTTGTCCCTGGTATCTTCAAAGTAATTTAAATGGACTGTGCATTTTTTTTCTTACGACGTCATCATCGATCTTATTATTCGTTTTATTTATAGATTCTGCGCCAGATCATTACTTAACTGGACACCAACCCTAAACAACAAAATTTGATTTTGGTTTTCAATGTTCTTAAAATGACTACAAATACACTAAAAACTTTTTGCCGTTTGCAAAATCACTACAAATCGCGATTATTCCAACAGAAAAAAAACAGCTGTCTTTGTTCTTGGGAAAATGTATTACAGAAAAAGGTTATTTTATCAATACATTAAAAAATGAACATAATTGATAGAAACAAAACTATAACGATTACTAAATATTTTGTTGCTTGCAAGCAAATATTTTCTGCACGCAGCCATAATAATATTGTTGTTATAAACTATAATTATTAAAAATATATATTTATATTAAGCTCTATCTATTTTTTTTATATAATTCTAGTTGATTATGGAATTCAGTAATGAAGTGACAGTTTACAACGTTGAAAAAATTACTGTCATAATAGCTAAACTTTTGTTTAGCTACTATATGTTATATGGTTAGCTATCATTTTATATTTATTTCTGTATATTTTTTTTTTTTATATCATTAGTTTTAAAAGTCACAAAAATACAAATATTTTGTTGCTCGTAAACAAATATTTTCTGCACACAGCCATAATAATATTGTTATTATAGACTACAATTATGAAAAAATATATATTAATAATAAGCTCGGGCAAGAGAAGTGTTGGAAGGCCTCTAACCAGGTGGTCTGACGATATCAAAACAGTAGCTGGAGGCGGATGGATGCGGTCTGCCCAGGATAGGGAGCTGTGGAGGTCTCAGGGGGAGGCCTATGTCCATTACTGGACGAAAGAGGGCTGACGAAGAAAAAGAAGAATAAGCTCTATTTTTTTATAATTCTAGTTGATTATGGAATTCAATCATGAAGTGACAGATTACAACATTGAAAAAATTACTGTTATAAGAGCTAAACTCGTGTTTAGCTATTATATATTATATAGTTTAGCTATTATATGTTATATAGTTAGCTATCATTTTATATTTATTTCTGTATATTATTTTTTTTATATCATTAGTTTCAATAGTCACAAAAATACGATTTCATAACATCATTTTTGTTAAGTAGGTACCTACCTGCTCCGTTATTTTCATGAATATCAAAACATCTTTTTCAATTTATTTCATACTCTCAATTTTCTTTTGGGAAAATGAAGGAAGCCGGGGGTTGAGAGATTCGATTGAATAATGATAGATATTTTACGAAAACAAACCCTAAGAGGATTCGGTTCATCTGAAATGTGTAAATATGATTTTATTTTTGAAATACAATGTATAAAAAAAAACACATAAGAAGTCCTAAGAGATGGGATCATTATTCAGCTATGTCTAAATTATATTTTACAAAAAATGTCTACAACTATAAATTGCCTGTAATATATTATTATATAACCTGAAAGTATATTGATTCAATTATGATCATCTTCACTTTAGTCTAAAACCATTCCTAATCCCGGAACAACATGGATTCGTAAAGGGTAAATCAGTTAATACTAATCTTGTGCTCTTCACAGACTTCGTGTCTCGTCACATGGATGAAAAAATCCAAGTAGACGCTATCTATACAGATTATAGCAAAGCGTTTGATAAGGTTGATCACGAACTGCTAATGAAAAAATTACAATCTATAGGTATACACGGAAACCTTTTAAGATGGCTCTGTTCATACTTAAAAAATAGGTCGCAAATGGTGGTGATCGGCGGATTTATGTCAGACTGGGTCAATGTCACATCGGGTGTTCCGCAAGGATCTATATTAGGTCCATTGCTGTTTAACATTTTTGTTAATGACATTATCAACTGTTTTCTTTTTGCGCGCGTTTTACTTTACGCTGACGATATGAAAATATTTATGGCGGTACGTAGCATTGACGATTGTTTGAAACTCCAAGAAGATTTAAATCGGCTCAAGACTTACTGTAACAACAATAACCTAATTTTAAATGTATCCAAATGTCTCTGTATTTCATTCACTAGAAATCGCAATATAATTCATTTCAAATATAACTTCAATAATATTTTTTTGATAAGAAAATTGTCTATAAGAGATCTTGGTGTTGCACTTGACACTAAATTAATGTACAATGAACATTTTGATAATATAATCTCGAAAGCGTCTAGCATGTTGGGTTTCATCCTCAGACTATCTAAATCTTTTCGCAATCTTAATACATTAATCTTATTATACTATACATATGTTAGACCCCACCTCGAATTTGCCTCCGAAATATGGAATCCTATCCACGTGACTAAGTCACACCGATTGGAAAGAGTGCAGCATAAATTTTTAAATTACCTCAACTTTCGTTCATATCACAGATTTGCATCTAAATCAGATATTTTAACAGCCTTCAACATTGAGACATTGGAACTTAGACGTACCGTTACTGACCAAATGACATTATACAAAATTCTAAATTACATAATTGACTCACCCGACATATTAAAATTAATTCCATTTCATGTCCCGATGCGAAGTGGCAGACGTAACACCCTATTCTACACAGACCGAGTGCGTACCACTACAGGGCAGAACGCATTCATTGTGCGGGCTTGCAATAGTTACAACAATAACTTTGCAGGCCTGGACATGTTTGATAGTAGCCAACTGCGATACAAAATTGAACTATATAAAAGGTTGCATTCGCCTACAACGATAGTTGAATAAATATTAATAAATATGTTTACTTCACTCCTTACAACCCATCCTATAACCATGCTCATCCTTCTTATACTTATTACAATATATGAAATGCTTTTTTTTTATTCAATTTTTTGTAACTGTCATTATTCTGTACTTTCTGGGATTGGTATGTAATTGGTCTCATTTCTGTAAATCGTTTGTGTATTGTAAGTGTTAACATGACTGTTTACTAATCCAAATAAATTAATAAATTAAAATAAATAAATAAAATCGCAAAAATAATTTATGAAAATTAATAAGTATAGGTATCACAGTTTCATTTCAATTTTTCACATTGTATATTGTACGACAAAACGTGGTTTTTGGTGTCATGGTTGATGTCAATGCTGCAAAGCCAAAAACCTATTTTTTTTTTACATTACTTCTCGAGAAACTAACAGGTACTATATCAAATATTAACTAAACACGCAGCCAATAACATTCTGGAGAATTACGATAGTGATTGTCTCACAGATCCATACTGAAAACACAATTAAAATTGTGTCTAAAATTGTGGAATCGATCCCGGAACCTCTGGATCAGCAGTCAGATACATAACCAACTGAGCGGCCGACACGATATTATTAGTGTTTATAACCCTTACAAATGATAATACCAATGTTCCCTGTAAGGTGTGCGCGCGCACACCTACTAAAATGTCTCCGCACACATGTTTTACCCTCCGCACAGTCAATATTAGATATATAAGAAAATTTCCATTGCCAGATTTTAGTTATCTTTTAAATTTATTTCAAAAATTATCTTTGATAGTGTTGTTATTATATAAAATCACTGTGATTAATAAATACCATAAAAATATACATTTTAATTAAAAATTGTATGTGTGTTTATGGGGGGGAGGGTGTAAATTTATCGCATCGCTACTGCACAGATGCGTCGAAGATCCGCACATACAATAGAAAAATTAGAGGGAACGTTGGATAATACCATAATGGACTTTGGAGGATGCAATATAATCATGAACTACAGGCATTATAATGACGAACTCTACATAAAAGTACCTACGTAGACTGCAGTGGTTGGGACATGTCAGCCGGATGAATTATGTTCGTATCACCAAAATGATTCTCATCACTGATCCAGAGGGCGGAAGAAGTAGAGGCAGGCTCAAGCTATGATGGCTGGGTGACGAAGATGACGACATAAGAGCGATCAGAATTGCAAACTGGAAGAGAGCAGCAGAGGATGGGGACGACTGAAGAAGGATTCTGGAGGAGGCCAGGACCCACACAGGGCTGTAGCACCAATGATGATGATAATAACCCAATATTATTAAAAAAAATAACTTTTACCCATTATAGAATTGAGAATTTATTTAAATCCTCAAGAGCCCGCGACTACCAGACGTCATTTTGTAAAGGGGCCCATTAAAAAATATTACTACACCTAAGTTATTATAAAGGCTGATTTTTATTTTTTTTTGTAAAAGGATACCAAAGCGGAAAAACCGTGAAAAATATAGACCCTGCATACAAATTTCACGTATCTTGGCTTGATAATATGTCGATATGTTAAGAGAAATAAATTCTCTTGAACAAATCGACAGTTGGATTAGTAACTAGGTACTTAAGTATTAGATAAAACATTCACGCTTTATTGATTTACATCTGTCAGTTTAGTTCTTAATCCTGTGTTATGTCCGGGTATTAAACTTATTTGTTTATAATTGCTCGTGTGCAATGCGCATATCTCGTTACATAGGCTTTAGTAAGAATATTCAGCCGGAAATAGAAGTTTCACGTCACATTCCTTCACTCATTGTAATATTGTTCATATTACAAATATTTTAAACTCTGCTTTAAATTTCGTGTTTATTGTGTCATTAAACACTACCTACTACTCAATAATTAAAAATATTTCTTAACTGTTGAGAAAGCTTACGAAATTTGATATATTTAACAAAATATCTTTAAATATTTCGATTAAAGGGTTTATAGTTTGGTACGTATTCTTCAACTATACATTATATTGCCATTGACAGTTAGATCTCATGTTTTACATGAAACTAGTATTTTTCTCCTTAGTTAGTTAGTTTTCTCCTTTCAAGCAGCTTAGAGGCATTATTCTATAGGCATGTACAAATAAATTCTTTATTATCTATTGTTTTATGACGTTTTGTAAATAGTAGTCTCAGCATGAATAATTTCTAAGATTGCAAATAAACGGGACTTATGATACTAATGAGTGAACCACTATGGAGTTGATATCAGTTAGAACAAGGATAGTTGACTCAAAAATGTTTTCAACAAAAAAAAGATTTTTTCATATTTTTTCTTTACATCGCATTCATAATAGAAGTCCTAAAACTCCAATACATGCCCAATGGGACTGACGAAAAAAGATTAGACAACTTTGTAGAGCTCCCAACGGATTGTTAACAAATTGGAGCAATTTAGGATTTCCCAAGGATAGACTTAAAGACTCGCTAAGAACGACGTATTCTAATCCCTTGTGAATGATATACACTTAGCCTCAATTTTTCACAAATATTTGGCCATTCTAAATATACTATTTGATTAAGGCACCCTTTTATCTATGTTTAAATACAATGGAACAATCAATGACATTTTATACATAGACACGTTATATAATAACAAAACGCTCTTCAAAAATGGCACAGTTGAACGAATTCTCACAATGTCACCAAGAAAGAGCACACACGATAGAACACATTAAGTGAGTAAGAGATCATACAATAATAATTGACACACACTGAAAACGTATTATTTTATCTTTCACAACTAATAATTAGTGTGAAAGAGACGAACTAATATTAAGTTATAACTGTTGTGAAAAAGCGAATACAACAACAGAATCCCTCTACATACCTTCGTGCGAATATGACTTGACAACCTACTCTCATTTACTCGAAATAAAAATAATTACCTATCGAAAAATCCATGGAAATATATTAATAATCGATAAACATGCAGCATGAAATGATATATCTGGTTGTTCCTTCACTGTTCTAGCGCAATTATTAGGTACTTGTTTTCATCATACAAGATCACATTTTGACTACGACTTATTTTCGAACACTACAACATCTTGCGTGAAACTAAAATGCGCTAAGAATTAAGTGAGGTATGCGCCTTAGTATTTGTTTACTATAAGAGTGTCTAATATTTTTGTTTATAATTGGACACAATACTCCGCATTTAAATTTTGAAAAAAAAACAAATGATCACAAACAAGAATAAACCGACCACATAATTAAAGAATACTAAATGGAAAAGAATTGTCACGGCCACGTGCTACAAGGCCCCCATTCACGATCGTGCCATTCTTCCAAATGGCTTGCCATCACTCCAAAATGCGCTCGTAAATGTCAAATCCCGCGCAGCCCAATTGGCCTGACACACCAAAATGGAATTCCAAACGATCGAAACTCTAGTAGTAGTACCTACCGCGAAAACGGCGCGGTGCATCCTGTCTGCACGACATGCTCGTGAGTGTGAAAACCAGCGGTACATTGCGCTATCTCATTGCGCCGAGCTGTTTGACGCTCTCATGAATGCGAAAATACAACATTTTCTCTTTGTTTTTTTCTATTTATATATAAACAAACCGCTAAATAGCAGTTGTATAAAACTTATCATCAGAATTATAACTCACTTGAAAAATAAAAAAAAAAACAGCACTTATTAATGCGAAAGCGCCGACCGCTTGCATATACTTATTTTGATGGCTCGATGGCGCGATGGCGCGCCCGTGAGTGTGATGAAAATTTTACAATTCTCCAAATGGAGCCGGTCCATATGGAACGACGCCGAATTGCACGATCGTGAATGGGCTGCTTTAGAGTGTTGTACTAAAGAGTGTGCTTTAAAAAGACCGTAAAGAAAAGTAATATAAATATTTGTATAGTAATATATTGAACGAGTGGAACGTGTTTGCACTGTTGAGGGCGATATTAATTCCTTCACGTGTCCTTACAACAGTGACGAATATAATTTTATTCTCATCTTAAGATATATAAATTATATTATTGTCCTTTATAAATTTCATTTTATAAAAATAGAATTCCAACACGATTTAGTATTTACTTTTCATTTTTATTAATGTCTTGCAAACCCAGCTTTTATATTTAATGCTACCTCAGTGCATATAATTCATCGTTGTTTCAACAAAACGGTGTATGATGTTTTGGTAAAAAATTCAAAGAATCTAAAGTAATTTCTAAAAAGAAAATAATTTTGATTTAAATTCCAGATTTCTGTTTACAAAATCGAGTGCAAAGATTGTTTAAACGGATTTCTGATTCTGAAATAAAAATATTTTTATCAGTGAAAGTTAAAAACGCCGGTATACAAACGCTAAAGAATGAAAGTATCATTTCAAATGAAAAATTTTATTTTTGTTCCGGTGTTGAAAAATAAATTTATTTAAAAACCAGAGGGGCGAGTCTCGTCAAACGGTGGAATAAAAACCTTCATATTTACCCATATCATGAATATAATTATCAAATGCAGATAATTATATCCATGACATGAGTTTTTTTTTTTTTTATTATTGAAACCAAACAAAATATAACAATATACAAACAATGAAAATATTAAAAATAAGTACAATTTAAATAAGTTATATGAAACATTTTTTTATAG
Source organism: Molanna angustata (assembly GCA_963576475.1). Lineage (NCBI taxonomy): Eukaryota > Metazoa > Arthropoda > Insecta > Trichoptera > Molannidae > Molanna > Molanna angustata. The sequence continues at coordinate 15,997,657 of OY754972.1, forward strand.
TATTATTTGGTATACACCACCTCACTAGGCTGAGCCTGTACCGAGGTGGCAGAATTTTTTTTTTTGCGTTATATCTGACAGAAAAAATACCACTGTTTGACTGGACTTTCCCCCCCAGATTCCGTTTTTATTTTTTTTTAATTTTGAAGCAGAATTCCATATCTCGTTTTTCTTGGTGCTGTACCTACATTTTTCAAATTTGAGTCTTAAAATAGGTGTGTCTTAATTTTATTCTCCTACAAAAGTAATCAATGAGATGCACAAGGAGCTTTTGTTCGAGGTAGAGGATGCACCAAATTTTAACCCTTCGAATGGCGACTTAAAAGGTTCTGGCAAAAAACCAGATGCTTTTCTGTGCTTTCATAGACCTGGAAATGGCCCATGACAAAGTAAACCGTGAACAGCTTTGGAACGTGCTATCAGTGTATGGAGCGGGAGGCAGGTTGATAAGTTCAACATCATCTGTCTATGAAGAAAGCCAAGCATGTGTGAGGATTGAAAACTCTCTTACTGGATGGTTTTCCATAAATAAGGGAGTGAAGTAAGAGTGCGCATTATCACCGTGGCTCTTTAATTTATACATTGACTACTGTGTGAGAGCACTAAAGAATGAGAAGATTGGTTTGAAACTGGAAGGTGTTACTGTCTGTAATCTAATGTATGCAGATGACAGAGTATTAATGGCAGAAAGTGCGGAAGTCTTCGAATGTTTGGTTAAAATAGTATTCGAAGAATACATGCAAAATGGACTGAAAATGAATGCAACGAAATCTAAAGTGATCCTCATAATCTTACTAACTGCATACATTTATAAATACTAGGTGCATGTAACACATGAGACCAACTTTTGATAGCGATAGTATGTATAGTTGAAGAATAAGTACCAAAATAAGGAAAAGATGAAACAGCAGAATGACTCTCGACATCCGCTATATGGTCACATCCTCCCGCCCTCAAGACTCAAATCTAGAAACAGCTTCCTCAGGAATACAATATCTTTAAACTCAACCAGCGAAAAGAGAAGAGTTGAGCTGTGGAAGGAACGGATGGAAGGTGAGAGCTTTCGTGAACCAGCAGAGGTACTCCCGGCGGGTCACCTACTGCCTTATACAGTCTGGAAATCCCTAAACAGGCTGAGGACGGGTGTAGGAAGGTGCAAGGTGAACCTGGATAGATGGGGAATGCTGGAGGCGGACCAGGACACGGCATGTGAGTGTGGAGAGACGCAGAGTATGTCGCACCTGCTGAGCTGCCCGCTTATGGAGGGAGGGTGCTCTGAAGAGGATTTGTGGCAGGCCAATGAAAATGGAATTATGGCTGCAAATTACTGGAGGGACACAGTGTAGGCGGATGACCTTGGACACGGAAATGAATGAGTACCAAACTATAAACCCATAAATCCAAATTATTGAATATTTAGAAATTTTTAGTTTTCTATACAACACATGTACCTAGATAAGTATGTCAAGATAGGACATTATGGAGGTCAGTCCTTTTTTCCTACCCGGAATATGAAAACAACATGATGGTATGTATGTTTGGAGATTAAGTATCAAACTATTAAGTATGCTTACATATTGTGTATAGGCGACTGCCATACAAATTGTATGAAGCAATGTCGTCACTAAATTCATTTTTTATTAAAAAAAAATTGAGATGTAGGTACTACTACAATGTTTTTCGATATTTTTAAAAACTTTGGAAATATGGGTGGTCAAAAACATAAATTTATCATAAAAGAATATTTTTCTTAGTAAAAAGTGTTTTGTATTTGTCTATGTTCATACCAATTTTCAGCGTTCTAGCTTTTATGATTTCTGAGATATATTTTTTTTTTTTTTTAATATAAAAAAATGAATATGTCCTTGTTAAGCACGTACATATACATCTTCCTACGTTCCCTAAACTAAGCATAAATGCTTGTCCTATAGGTGAACGAGATCAGTCGAGGCAGGATTCGAACTCGCGACCACTGGATTACTAACCCAGCGCGCTAACCGCTCTGCCATCCACCCATCCAAATGGAAAAATAAATTAAAATTTCAAAAGTTGATAACCTCTGACAGAAACAAAAATTCTAAATTCTGAGTATAAAAGTTTTGTAAACCTATAACTATTTATATATTCTGAAATTAGGACTCTGTAAATTGAGTGGATCAAAAGTTGTAAGGGGGGACGGACACAAACACGCACTAAATGTTCTACTCCGAATTCTGAGTAAATCCATAATATATAGAATATATATGCTGCGAAGTTAGTGTTTTTTTACTTCAATGTTGGAAAAACCGTGAAAAATATAGACCGTGCATACAATCTCACGTATCTTGGGTAGATACTTTGTCGATTTATTAAGAGAACAAAGTTCTCTCGAACAAATCGACAGTTCGACAATTTCACACATCATTCACACAATATCTCACCATAATATGTAACTATTCTTAACTTATCTTAATATACTACAAACACTCCAGTGACAACCTGTAATTAGCTTTAATATTTACTCAAATCATCTGTATTTTGTCCTCTAAATAAATAAATAAAGTGATGGTATTTAAGAAGAGCAAAAACGAACGACGATAATGTATGATTGAAAGAAATATCGTGAGTAAGATGAAAATAAATTAATTTATTTATTATTTATTATATATATATATATATATATACGCCCTTAATAGGGCATTTACAAAAAAATACAGGATAAATAGAACAATGTAGGCATAACAAAAAACAACAATAAGTGTAAATACATCGATTATATAGGTACATAATAAAACGAGTGGGTTATGGCCAACGCTAAACTCCTCACTAACAAGTCACTATAGAGTATTCAAAGTTTCTATAGAAAGTTTTCGGCAATTTTATGAAATGAGTGAGTTTAATTCTTTTATTATTTAAATATATTATTATGAAAAATTGATATTTATTAATGACATTTTATGTAAGTGATGTGCCCTTTTAGCAATTTGAAAATAAAAATAACAAATTTCGAGTTTCCTGAGCATGGGAGTCACTTTGAAATATTTGACAGTTAAAAAAAATGAGGTCTATACGAGTTTTTGATATACAAATTTGCAAAATTTGAAAATAATCGAATGAGCACTTTAGTCTATAATCGATAATCTAGAATAAACACGCCGTACGTAGCATATTATAGTACACAGCACACACACACACACAGATACATTGTGATAAAACTTTCAGAATGCAATCCCAGCATGATATTAGTTGATAATCTGCAATAAAAAATTACCTTAAAAATTACGAATTCATAAATCCCTTTGGGGTAGTGAGGAGTAAAAACAATGTTAAGTTCAACCCCTTCTTCATAAGGATTCATATTTTTTTCGTTGAACTCTCCAATAATATCTAAAAATTTAAGTCCTGGCAGCACCGTCCACCGTGGTTGACATTTGTCATTTGACAGATATTATACGCGTTCGTTCTGTCATTTGATAAAACATTTAAATAATTAATCAGCATAATATTATATTATAACTTTTTGTTTTATGTAGCTTCACGGGCAACTAACAGGTACAATGTCAAATAATTATTTAACATGCACCAATAACAAGCTGCCACATTCTGGAGACTTACGATCTGCTTATGGTATTAATCGTCTCACAGAGCCAGACTTAAAACACAATTAAAAAATTGTCTCCACCGGGAATCGAATCTGGGACCCTTGGATCAGTAGTCAGATACCTAACCAACTGAGCCACGAAGGCCGAAGATAGAAATGATGCGACTATTTTAATTTTATGTTTCCCCCAGAGACAATCCAACTAGCAAACAAGTCGTATAAATAAGAGTTATACCTATGACTTTTAGTCGTATAGGAGTTTTATAGTGGTTATTAACTAACTCTGTTAGTCGTATAGACGTTGTACATCTGACGGTTAAGTCGTCTAACTAAATAGTCTAATTGCAACGTCCCATAAACGTTTTTGCAACGTAATTATACAAGGATCACATAATGGTCTTAATCGAAATGTTAACTTAACAAAGCTGTAAGTCGTAAAAACATTTCAGTTGTATAAAGATTTTTAAAAAGACAATATCGTCATAAAAAGGGTATTATTATAACATCTAAACAACTTATTGGCCTATAAACGTTTTAGAAAAAACTTTAATAGACGATTGTATAGTGGTATTATGGATGACTTCAATAGGACATAAAATTATAAGTGTGACGTTTATATACCTATTATTCAACAGTTGGTTTTATAAATACAGTAACACATACCAGCGGTCATAGTACAACTGATCAATCAAAATTTCCAATAAACATTGACAAAAACGTAACATTAATTTATCTTAGTAAAACAGACCCCAGGAAAGGCGCAGGTATTGATGGAATACCTGGAATATTTATTAACAAATGCGCCAACATGCTGGTGACACCGGTTTTCGATTTGTTTAACAAATCACTCAAACAAGGTATTTTCCCCGCGAGATGGAAAACAGCATTAATATCTCCGATTTACAAATCTGGTGACAAACATAATGTAGAAAATTATAGGCCCGTATCAAAGTTACCAATTTTGAGCAAAATATTAGAAAAGATCGTCTATGACCAACTCTATCCCTGCATTTCTTCATTGATCACACAAAAGCAACACGGTTTTATGAAAAAGCGCTCAGTGATATCTAACCTCGCTGTTTTCACTCATTATCTCAATGATAATATGGATAAAGGACATCAAATTGATACAATTTACACTGATTATTCAAAAGCGTTTGATCGTGTTAACCATGATGTACTAATAACAAAACTTTTACAAATTGGCATACATGGAGATCTTCATAGATGGATTCAATCTTATATTTCTAATCGCACTCAACTTACGGTGGTAAAGGGTTATGCATCTGAAAATATAACACATATATGTTCTGGAGTTCCTCAAGGATCCCACTTGGGACCACTACTGTTTAATGTATATGTCAACGACATTGGAAATTGTTTTAAATACTCTAATTATTCACTCTTTGCAGACGACATGAAAATTTACAATTGTGTGAAAACTATATCTGACTGTGCAAAACTTCAAGAAGATTTGGATCGACTTGCAGCTTATTGTAGATTAAATTTATTAAAACTGAACACCTCTAAATGTTTCTCAATTTCTTACACTAGAAAAATTAATAAACACACTTTCGATTACACATTAAATGATGAACACATAGTAAAGAAATCTTTGTGTCGGGATTTGGGATTATTCTTGGACAGCAAATTAAATTACAGACAACATATAGATAAAATTACAACAGCAGGTTATAAAAAATTAGGTTTTATTTTTAGGATAAGTAAAGATTTCAAAAATCCACAAACATTTAAAATATTATTTAATTCACTAGTCAGAAGTACACTGGAGTTTGGCTCTGTTATTTGGAACCCGCAATATCGAGTGCACATTAATAATATAGAAAAAATACAGCGTAAATATTTGAAGAGATTGGCATATCGAAGTATTGTTGCACCTATTCCACCGTCACTAGAATCAAGACGCAAATGCCAAGATATACAATTTCTGTACAACATATTGAACAATATTATTGACTGCCCGGAACTTTTGTCGAGTATTGACTTTAACGTACCATTGAGACGCTCCAGACACACAACTCTCTTCCGACCTAAATTATACAAAACTAATGCCGCGAAAAACTCAACTATAAACAGAATTATAAACACATACATAAAATATGAGAAGTCCCTTGACATAGACCTATTCAGTGATACAAAACATAAACTCGCTCAAAAATTAAAAACAGGAATTTCATAAGATTATCACTAACGCACAGCACGCATGCACATACACATATATGTACACTTACACATACACACACATACACACACACACACCTTCACACATATACACCCTCACACACACATATGATTTTGTATCTTGTATATATGACTGTATTTTGTAATAAATCATGATAGTATTGTAAGCTAATAATTGATGTACGGAGATGATAATTGTTATATTTGATATTTTTATACATATATACTATTCTTTGTACATTGTTAGCTTCAATTTGAAAAAATAAAAAAAATAAAAAATGAAAAACAAAAACTTTTATAAAACATAATATGTAGTTGTCGATGAACCTGTTATATTCCTTTTATATGACAATATGTTTTATAGATGTTAAGTACAGACTTTTATAAAACAAAATTAAACATTTTGTTTTACATTTGGGAGAAATTAAGAGAACATAAAACGCTGAATCTAATAATTGAATATAATATGATTTATTAAAACATCCTAATACATGATGAAGTTACATGTTAGTTAAGATAAATATCACGTGCGTTAAAAAAGTTTTATACGTGAATTAAATCAACGGAAACCTAATGTTTATTGATATTTTTCTGCATTTTGAACAAACTTGACTTGAAAAAACTATGAGTCTTTTTTCCCTTTGTTTACTATTCAAGTAAGCTTTTATCTTGGCCTTCTGGCCCTTAATCCATTGTTGACTAGGCGTCGTCGAATCGTCCTATCGCTTACAATTATACCACTCTCAGCAAGGATGTGTTGGATATCACTCGAAGTGGATCTACGGTCTTGAAGAGCTAATTTCGTTATCCTTCTGTCGTCTATCAATAACGTCTTCTGGTTTCTGCCAGATTTTACAGCATTGTGTAAACTTTTGGAGACTTTGAACCTCTCGCAGACCTTTGAAATCCAGACTTGGACGCTCTGTGTCCCAACTTTTCAGCAATTTGTTTATATGTATATCCCTCTTCTCGCAGGGTAACTGCTCTACTACATTTTGTAGGTGACCAGTAGCCTCCAAGCATGTTTCAGAAGAAGTTTCAGAATAAAATAATCTCAGAACTTGAAAAAACACTCCAACCACTTACAAATGACACAGTACAGGACGAACGACAGACTAATAGCTCTTGCTTAGATAGGATTTCAAATATCCTCAATAATTACTTTCTAATGATCACAGACATCAAAAAAACAAATTTCCAGAAAAAAATGTGAGTAATAATGATGATTCATATCATCAAATAGTAAGGTATATGTTCCTTACAACTCATTATGAGACAAATTAGAAAGGATTAACTAATTTTGTAAAAAAAAGTTAAAATAATTAAGAAAATATTTATTGTTTCTTGCGAAATAAACAAAAGAAAATATTTGTCATTAAAAACACTAAGATTGCAATAAAATTTCAATGGAAAAGTAAAATGAATCACCTAGTAAGTTGAAAAATGTAGTCAAAATAAAAAGTTTCCATTCTTTTGGCCACTACTGAATATCACGTGTTTGTGTCACCGACACAGTAACAACATAGTTCTCTATAAATAATGGGGTGCATGCTATCTCCATGGCTCTTCAATCTATACGTTGAATGTTGCATCAGAACTTTTATGGAGGATAGCAAGGGTCTGAAATTTATTTATTTATATTCACATACACGGCCTCTTAGCCATTATAAAAATATGGTAAAAATAAAACTCGTATTAAACAACACAACAATTAAAAAGAAAAACAACACAATAATTCATTAAAATACAAAATCTATCACACAAATCGAAATATTCATAATATGTCCCATTCCGATTCGTCTAAATTTATCTGTCTGAATTTTAGTAGGTATATGAGAAATGTCAAAACGTTGACAATTCAGTAAGTATAGTATATGAAGGATGTAAAGAGAACGTACTGAGAATGGATGCCAGCAAATCGAAGTTCAAATGGTGTTTCAAAAGAGTGATAGCAGAACAGCGTACCAAATAAAATTAGAGAACAAATGGCTCAAGCAAGTAGACGAATATGTCTATTTGGGAAGCAACGGAACACCGGAATGGACGGATTGATAAAGAGATCGAAAGAAGAGTTATGGCAAGAAACAGATAGAATGGAGCACTTAGACCAGTTATGAATGACCGCAACATATCAAAGGATGCTAAAGATGCCATTGATAACGCTATCTTAAAAGTGCCAACCTTGATGTATGCAAGTGAAACCTGGACATGGCAGAAGTCACATGAAAGCAGAATAAATGCAGTTTAAATGAGATCACTAAGATGAATCTGTAATAGAATTTAAGATGAAGATAGATGTCATTAATAGAATGAAAATGATGAATTCATTTCATTCATTAATTGGCCACATGGGGAGAATGAATGAGGAATGCCTGACGAAAAAAATATACAATGCGCATAGGAATGAAATGAGAAGTCGGAGACGCCCAAGAAAGGGATGGCATGACCATGTGAATGGTATTTTGAAAGACGAAAAGGTTAGAAGCGTGAAGAACAGATAAACATGTATAAGAAGATGTATGAATGTTGACGAGGCGATGATTGTGTGTCAAGATATATGGCATTCAGTTTTCTCTGTCTACCATGTGAGGATCATGGCATTATGGTATGTATAAGAATCACATACATTAGGTATGAGAAATTTTATAAATATAATAATTAAATTAGACAAATGATTTACTACAAACAAGACAAATATTGAAAATAATATTTCTATATTGCCCTCATTCAGTATAACAAAAGCTGTTTTTCATTCAAATTTTGCTTATGAGTAAAAGCATTTCTTTATAAACATTATTCTATTTCTATTTTACAAATATATATATATATATATATATATATATATATATATATATATATATATATATATATATATATATATATATATATATATATATATATATATATATATATATATATATATATATATATATATATATATATATATATATATATATATATATATATAATATATATATATATATATATTATATATATATATATATATATATATATATATATAGTATATATATATATATATATATATATATATATATATATATATATATATATATATATATAATATATATATATATATATATATATATATATATATATATATATATATATATATATATATATATATATATATATATATATATATATATATATATGTTATAATATTTTTATCTCGGTTTTCCCGTGTCAGTAGGTCTTGACTAAGACCATTTGTCTTCCGACGTTTCGCCTGAATATCACCAGGCATTTTCAAGGACTTAACGAAAAGCACGCGCGCGACACACGTCTACTCACACTGAAAGCTCACCGTCAAGTGACTCGTAGCGTACAAGATGGCCGCTTATGTCAAATATTGTTAGCGCGACGTGATTGGCTCCTTGTGACACGCCCACCTGCTGTCGTGTTCGTT